>JANZLP010000044.1:17441582-17453896 GCA_026930925.1 Chelictinia riocourii | reverse complement strand
AAAACCTCGCCTTGTCCTCACCCGCCACTGGTGGCCTATGCACAGGCACAACAGACCTGGGGATGCTGGGCTTGGCTCCACAAAGATCCCATGCTTTTCTGTGGCAGAGCTGGTCACCCTCTGCGGGGCACCACCAGCCCCATGAACTGGGTCCTGGCCATCCCCCAGGCTGGACAGGCCCTGACTGCGCCCAGCCCCATCCACCCCTTCCCCGAAGGCAGTCTTGAGCATCAGCACCGCTGGGAAATAAAACTACTCTCTGAGGGTCTGTCTGTCTCCTGCGGCACAGCCACCCCCCCTCCCAACAGCACAGCCCCCATCACAGCAGGCTCTGATCAGTGCTGTGTTCCCCCCACCCCCCGACAGGTACTGCAGGAGGCCAAGCAGGTGGGGTAGGGCCCCACTCGGGTCCAGTCGGGGGGGGGACAAGTAGGGCCAGGGAGCAGGGCAAGAGTGGGGATATTCCCTTGTGCAACCACCCCAGCAACCGGAGCGCTGCGGGAGCCGCACAGCACACGGCTGGGAGGGTGGGATGTTGCTGCAGAGCCTCGGCCAGCCCCAGCAAACTGAGCAGCTTGGGTCCCCACCTGCTCCTGTACCTCTTTGTCCTTCTGGCTTTTTGGACATTGGCCTTTGAGGGGCTGGTGCTTCCCTTCTGACAGGCCTGGGAGTAGCTGGGTCAGGTTATTAATCAAATTACTCCTCCTGCCCTTGTTTCTTTGTGCTGCCTTTGTGGCTGCAGCTGAGCTTATCACCTAACAGCCTGGGCATCCCAGTGCCTTCAGTAACCAACTCTGGTCTCTCCAGGGCCTGTCCCAGGCTACACCAAAACCTCTCAAACCTCTTTGCCTGCTCAACAGCAAGTCCAGCGCTGGCGAGTACACGCTGAGGTCCATGTCGCTCCCCAGTGCGCTGGTCTCTCCCTTTGCTGACATTCAGACCCACACAGCCCTGCGTGCAGCAGAAAGAGCCCACGCACCCAGGAAAACATGCAGAAAAGAAGATCACTGTGGTGATCCCCCCTGTATTTGCCAGTTTAATACACTACATTGGTTTAACTGAGGGCTGCTCAACAAAACAATAAAGACTGGCTTTTGGAGGACTGACATCTCAGTTGGGAGCAAGATCATCTCTTGAAGCTGTGATGATGTATGTTAGCTTTATCTGTGAAATGTAACATTCTGAACTATTGGGATCAGTATGTTGCTCATCAGCCTTGTGTAGTTTAGTGCAATCAAAAGATGCTGTACCAATAATATGTACTTTTTCTTGCTCTTGCTCATCCAGCCAATGATGGAACATGTGCGAATTCATCCAGAATTAGTGACTGGATCTAAGGACCATGAACTGGACCCACGAAGGTATAAATATATGTTCACTCTGCTATTAGGAAAGGCTATAAATGAGCAGCTTTTAGCTGAGTTATTTCAGAAGGCTTACAGCAAAACCTCTTCTGTCAGCGACAGTGTGTGCCAGTGGTGTTTTGCCACCCATATTCATAGGTACACCAGGTAAACATGTAGACTTTCTTCATCCAAGCTTACAGCTGGATGAATAAGCAAAAACTATTGTGAAACACCATTAACAACAGTGTTGGGTTTCTAAATTAATTTTGTGTCTGGGATAGAATCTGTCTTATACTTAACACAACTTTGTCTTAATTTTATGATTTAACAATCAAAAATCCTCAAAGTTCTAAAAGAATTTGCTTATAATGAATAAAGAGAAACTACCACTGACCTGCTTCATTGGCTTAAGGTTTGGGTCATATTTTTTTGTTTTGTTGAAGTACTTGGTGGGATTTAAGTGTTTAAAATGGTTTCAGTGTGTCTTGTTTTGGTACCTAGATATTGGTTCAGTTAACAGATCAGTTCTTTTAACAGGTATGTCTTAACATTATCAGCTGTATTAGTTTTCTTTAGAAATAGGCTCATTTGCCTGCAGCAGCACCACTTGCTGCTTTTCTCTTGTCTCCACAGGCCCAGCCACTGAAGAGGAGAAATTGACTCTTGTTGCTGCACAGTAGTGCCCTTGCCCTGCTTTTCAGAGCCACTAGGAAAACACTGCTAAATGGGAACCTATTGAATATCACAATGCTCAATTTTGCAGGCTTCTCCCAGATAGGGGGGAGGGTGGCACCACTAAGGAGTACAATTGGCACAAAACTACTATTTGAAGCCTTCTGATTTGGTGTCTTGCACATAATATCTTACATTCAAAAGCAACTCAGCCTCTAATAGACAGCCTTCTGTGCTTTCTCTTCTTTACAGTGAACTTCCATCCCCTGAAATACTGGGCAGATCTAATCTGGCTGCTTAATTTAGGGAGAAAAAGTTTTCAGAATCAAGGAGGTAGTAATAATAAAATATTTCCAAAACTTGGGAGGAAAACCACAGACCTGAAACTGGCATTGCAGATGGTACTTGCTTAAATAATGTAAGATTCCCTCACTGCTGGCATGTCTAAATTTTGACTACCAACATCTGAGTCTAGTTGAGCTGATTTCTACAGCTGCTGAAGCTCAGGATCAACCAAGTCTTCGTATGCTGTTCCTCCTTTCCAGAGTGCTCCATGGCAGACCTTTATGGATCTCTGTGTCAAAGCTGTTTGTCTCCTCTTTGAGACCCCCTCTTACAAGTCATCTGGTTGCAATTTCTGTATGGTGCCTTGTTCCAGTTTTGGCTGGGAGCATGCAAAGCTGTCTGGAACAAATGAGCCATCCTACAAGCCAATTCCTCATATCTCCAGGAACTCTTGTTTGTAAAATAATTGACTAACTTACTCTTTTGGATCCAAAAACTGTCTGCAGGTGGAAAAGACTAGAAACTCATGATGTTGTGATAGAATGTGCCAAAATCTCCCTGGACCCTGCAGAAGCCTCGTATGAAGATGGCTATTACTCTGTGTCTCGGAAACTCTGCACAAGCTTAAAACATCATCAAACTGACCCCAGTGCCAGCTATTACATTGACACACAGAGCTGCTATGGTAAGACCTGCCTGATGGCTAATGAATACCCTGTTCCTGGAGGAAAACTGGCCCTATAGCAAAAAGACTTCTTACTAATTTATCCCACTTCAAGTCCGATTCTTAGGCACCAGAAAATAAACTGTTATTTAAAAAAAAAAACAAAAAAACCATAGATATATGCTCTGGTTATGCAGACATAGAGCATGTTTGCAAAGTTGCCCTACCACTGCCTCTTCCTCCCCTGTTCCCCCTCCCCCTAAACAATGAACCAACCAAAAATAAAAGCTGTAGTATGTAATATATTCAAGAGATATTTTCTTGGTCTGAAGAAAAGTCTCTTGTTTGCTAGCTGCAAATGTGTATGTTGAATGGATTTGAAATATTTTGGTTAAAAGCTTTTAAATACTAACCAGAAGAATCATTGATTTGTATTTGATGTGTTGGATACTTTTAATTACTAAAGTTTTTTTAAAACTTTCAGGGACTTCTACCCCATACTCCACTCCTCGGCTAACACTATCACAAATGCCAGGGCAGCTACCTCAGATTCTGAGCCCTCAGTCAATACGGCTGTCAACTGAGCCACAGCAGGTAAAGCAGAAGATAAAGCACAGCAGCTTTTAGTGCTTTGCACTTTGTTACTAGTTTCTTGTGGTGGTCTTAAAAATTCGTGTTTCTGAAGTACTGTGAATTCTTCAGAACTTAGTGTACGTTTCAGATTCAATCCCCATCTGATTTCCTGTGTCAGAACCTGGATACAGGTACTTCACATGTTCCTTTTCTGAGCTTCACTGATTTGTGTTTATTGTGTATTGCTTTTACACAGGTTACCATCTGGAGTCCTTCTGCAGTTTGTGGTATGACCACTCCACCAACTTCCCCTGGAATTGTCCCATCAGAGTCATCCCAGTCTGCATCACAACCTTACAGCAAAGCTGGCACATCTGGTATGTGCTGAATTTTGGAATTAGGCCTTCAAGGATTACTGCAATAGAAATTCTGGCTGTAAATTTTGCTGTCAGCTTCTTAAGTGGGAATGTCACACCATGCCATTTGATAGGCTTAAGTCATTACTTCTGTGAACTGAGTATCTGGTCATCTAGAGCAGTGCTAATGCAAACACTGAGATAGGAAATAAGTTACAGCGAGTTAAGTGCTGAAGTCTGAAGCAGGCCTTTTGGAAACTGTGCACTTCTATCTTGTTAAATAGCTGAAAGAGATTTAAGAAGTAAATGGTTGAGATAACGTTTTAAACAATTCTTCACATACAATATTCAGCTGAAAGGAGGAAGTGGGAGCCTGCTGAGAAAACTTTGCTCCTTTTCAGCAGGGGGGAAAGGAACACCTTTGGGAACGCCAGCCACATCTCCTCCTCCACCCTGCACTTCAGATGACTTTGTGCATGTTTCACTCCCTTCAGCTGCTGCCACACCTCCTAAAAAGGTATAACAAAATTCTGCCAAACAAATCCAATTTTTTTCATTGACTTGCCATACATGTAGTGACGATAATTGAGGAAAAAAATCAGACTAACTGGTTTACAAAAAATGTTGCATTTCATTGCAAAAACTCATTTTCTTCTAAGTTTAGACAACTATTGCCACTTCAGTTGCACAGTTTTAAGACTTCTTATATTGGTTTGCTATTTAAGCCATCTATTTGCAGGAATTTCCTTTCTGTGAAACCGCCCAAGAGGTTTGTTTCCAACAAATGTCTGATGCAAAGAATCTATTTTGGGGTTTTTTGTTGTTTTTTTTTTTCAGGAGGACAAACCAGATCCTGGGAGGCCTTTACTGTACCGACAGCAAAATGTCATAAACAGCGATAAATCATTGGGTAAACACCATTTTCCTCTCCCCATTACAATAACCTATTGTAAACAAATCCTGTTTTTATTGACACATGTTCCAATTGCCAAACACTTTTCCACAGGTTTTTCTTTCTTCCCCCCTCCAACCCCCTGAGTTCTTTGTAGTTCCAGGATCCTGCCTTAACCTGTGATTCAACTTAAAACCTTCTTGTGATGCTTTTGATTTCATTTTAACTATTCTTCTTCAGAAATAGCTTGCAGATTTTTTTTTAACTGGCCCTCATGCATTCTTATGCATGTTTAAATACACAGTTCTACACTGGAGGCTGAAAAAGGATTTTTTTTTTTTTTAATTTTTTTTAAAGCTGATTTTTTGAGGGTGATTTTTTTATTAGAAGCAGCAAGTTGTATACGAAGTTTTACTTGAACAAGTTTTATGTCACGTGTCTGGATCAAACTGTAAGGCTGCACGTAAGGATAGATATGATGCTTCCTTTTAAAGGCTCTTGGAAAAACTTTGTTTTCTATCTGCAATTATATTGCTGTACTTGAACCTTTTTTTAAAGTCCTGTGGAATATTGAAATCAACAGTGGATGGTTGAGGAACTCAGCTTCTAATAGGTAAATCTAGATTCCATTTTCCATTCTCTGACATCTACATCTGTGACAGCTGTAGAAAGGGCTTTTGGCACTGTATTTGAGACTTCTGTAGTGTGAATCTTTACTGTCCTCAAAGTGGAGATGATAGTGAAATCTAAAGCTGGTTTTCCTTGGTGGAGCTGTATAGAAACACTGGAATCTGAACTTTCTGACTTACAAGTTGAGAACAGGCTAGGTTTTTCACTGGGTTCCTAATCTGTGACTGAGCTGCGAGCATGAGGTTTCTATCCTGCGTGCTTTAGTGTGTATCTCCCTGGCAGCCGTCTCAAGAGTTTTTTATCAGTAGCCACACATTGTCAAGTTTGTATTGCATCGGTTTGCTAAACTTTCTTTTTTTTCAGGTAAGTGCTGTGTCCTTGTGTACCTAGATCAGAAGCTAAGGGGGACTTTAATGCTAATGTGGAAGTATAGTAGTCATACTACACTTAAGCCACTTTATTTAATGGGTTAAATTGCAAACAGCACATCTTTATTCATAGAGGCGGTTGCCTACACTTGTGCAATAGCAAATGTGAAGTTTACAAAATTACATTTTGGGATCAGGACTAACCAGTGACTGATCTCTGAACTGGTTTCCATGTAGAATGGAAGAGGAGTCAGATAGCTTCTTCCTTTGAGGAAATATCTGAAGGAGGGGCAAGCTTATTCTAAGGACCTTACAGCAGTAAAAGACTTCTGTTTTGTGCTGTGATAAGGCTGAAGAAAACAGCATCTGTACAATTAACTTCTCTTTTTTCTTTTCTTCTCTTTTCTTTTCTTCAGACACACCTGGTAGTAAAAGTTCAGTAACCTTAAGTGATCTTCCAGAGTTTTTAGGTGGCTTGTCTTTTGAAGATAGTGCTGAGAAGGACAGAGAGGAAGGTAATTTCTGTCATCCTTATGTACATCTTAGCTAAGGAAATGTTTGTAATGTCAAAATACAAGATACATATAATTATACTCCCCCCTCCCATCCTTCTCAGATGCAATATCTAAAGAGATCTCCGAGATCACAACTGATGCTGAACACATGGTGCCTAGAGGAGGATTTGACTCTCCATTTTACCGCACAAATGAAAGTCTGTCAGGCTCTCAAAAGAAGACCCATTCAGTAGTCTCTAGTGTTTAGGGACACAGTCAGACCTCTGAGCCTTTAACATCTTCTCTGGACAAGTCTGGGCCTGAGAGTGCGCGGGAAACACCCAAACAAACATTTACTCCCATAGACAAGCCCTGTGGAGGCTCCGGTGAAAGCCCTGCTGGTAACAGGGAAGGAACCTCTGGGGAGACGAGTATTCTCACTCCCAGCCCTTGCAAAGTACCAGCACAAAGAAGAGTGGTGTTTGGGAGCGGGCAGCCTCCCCTATATGAGCACCTTTTTGAGGTCGCATTACCAAAGACTGCCTACCTCTTTGTTGGCAAGAAGACTGAGGAGCTGCTAAAGAAAGCCAAGGGAACCCAGGAGGATGACTGCATGTCCTCTACTTCTCCTGTGGAAGTACTGGACAGACTGATACAGCAAGGAGCGGATGCACACACTAAGGAGCTGAACAAGTAGGTGACTGAAAATCTTACTTTGCAAACTTTCTCATTATTCCTTTTGCGCTGGCTTTGTTTTAATAGATGTGCCTGAAAAGCAGCCGTGTCTGGAAATAAACAACGAAACCGTGTTCTGTGAAGTAATTACTGTTAACTGAGCTAGGTGTTCTGGTTGGAGGATTTTTATATTTGCAACGGTAATAGGTTTGATATAAAAAAAGGGATTGTGACCATTGTAGTCTTACTGCCTTCACTGACAACTTGGGATGAAGGAGCAGGGCTATTGGCTGTGCTGCAAGTGTGGTTTTGGTGCCGCTGTTAGTGAGATTTGTTTAATTTATCAGGTTTAATTCCCATGGTAGATACTCAAAAGCAAATGTAGAGGCCAAGGGGAGGTTGATGCTTTCTTCTGTCTAATATACAGGAAGCTAAGGACTGGAGAATCAGATTTAAGGTTTAGGTGTATCTGTTATATTCCTTATTTTCATCTTATTACCCTGTATTCCACTTTGTCCTTTTCTATGAAAGAGTTTTTCTCCAACTTCAAAGAAATTACGTCCTCCATCCTCTGCCCTTGCAACCTGCTGCTTGCACGATTTCTCATTATTTTCATACCGACTGACCATAATTGTTGTTTTATTAGGCTGTAAGCTCTCTTGAGGTGGGCATTCCATTTTAAAGTGACTTGCAGAGTGTTTTTATATTTAAACTCACTGGTTAATGCTGTATTTTCATTTTTCAGATTGTCTCTGCCAAGCAAATCTGCTGACTGGACTCACTTTGGAGGTGAGGAAGTTTCTCGTGTTTTGGCAATCTGTTCCTCTTATTAGACTTGCTTAAACAATGACCTGCATACTTTTTTTTTAACTAATGCTGCAGGAAGATGGTGCCCTCATTAAGTCATGGTTTATCTGCTTAGCAGATAGGTATCTTTGTTCCAGTGAGATGAGCTGCTTTTTTTCATCTTTGAAAAGAGTAGATGTTGGATTCGACCGTCTGGGCCTGACCCACGTGATGGATGAAAGCAATACTGTGTGAGAGCCCTGGGTGGAGTGCGCTCTGTGGTAAACGCTCAAATATGTGGAAGTGTTTATAGAGAGCTGGTGGGATGGGTGCAGCTGCAGAGCGAACATCCTTCGGTTCCCTGACCCTGGGATGGGCAATCCCAGCTTGTCACAGGGACGACTACGCTGGGCTCGGGCTTGGAGGTGTGGGGCGCCCAGCTGGATGCGGGACTGGTTGCTCACACTTCACATTCTCCTGTTGCCTTTCCGTGAGATTTCATAATGTCCTTTCTCTTCCTCCCCTCCCCTAAAACAAACAAACAAAAGGCCTTTGAGTTTCCCTGCTGCTGTAGCTTCCTTATCTTCTAAATCTTGTTGCGTCTACTTTTAAGACAACTTCTTCAGTAACACCCCCCAAGCTGCACCCTCAAATTCAGATCCTGGCGCAAATGGGCCAGTGTGGTTATTTTCTGATTAACTTCTTGCAGACCATCTCCTCTGTACCCATTTCAAACAGAGCAGTTTCAGTAATTACTGACTAGCTGAATTTGGAAAGCATTCCTGTGAATACCTGTGTGTACAACTGGGAGCTTGCCTTCTGCCCAGGGTTGCAAAAAACGAGTGCTAAGTGCTAGGAGAAAAAAAAAACAAACCCCTCTGTATTTTAGCTTTGCCTATTCTTGTTTTAGCTCTGCATGAACAATAATTAATGTAGAACAATGTATATATGTCAGTTATTGTCCAGCTGTGTGAGAGAAACTGGATAAACTCGCTAAGCTTTACGCTTCTTGCTGATTTCAGACTGATTTTTTTTGAAAGGCAGCTCAAGTCCTCCAGCATCCTCTATGGGTTAACTTGGGTTTTGCCTTTTATTAAAAAGGCTTGGTCAGATATTATCCTTATCCTTTGAAAATATACAAGTAGATAACAATTAGATGTGCTTCGTTTTAATGAGGGCCTGGTTTTTGGCATGTGTTTTACAAGTGCTAATCTTGGTTAAGGAAATAAACAGCTGTGACAGAATATCCTATAACATGAAGACCATTAAAGTTTGTCTTACATTAATAATACTAGAATAGTGGCCAAAATTACTTTTAAAAGCTAATTAATTAAGATTAAAACCTCTTTATACTTTCCTTGGATTTCTGTGATACTTGACAGTCCAAACCAATTGTTAATGTTCTGCAGGGCTGCAATTCTGGCTTTTTAGAAGAGAATGTACGTAAAGTTTTAGGAAGTAATACAGAACCGATGGGTGTGTAATTGCATTTTGGTCTAAGATGATGCCCAAGAGGTTGTTTAACAGGCAAAAAATGTCAAAAAGCTAGACATACCAATGACTGTGTAGTAACTACATTAAGTTTTTGGCTTCAAAAACATCTAGACAAAGCCCTCAGTCTTTGGCTCAGTATTTAATTATTTGCAATTTTTTTTTTTTAAATTTAAGATATCATCTAAGAAGACCTGGAATTTTCTGGCAAGAATGACAGCTTCCTGTATAGTTTGATCGAGGCAGAAAAATTCAGCTAACAAATACAGAGCACAAAATGCACTAATATTGTGTATCTTGTTATTGTTGCACTCTGATTCATCAGAAGCCATCATCTGTTTTCACCACAGAGAGAATGAAACAGCAGGTAGCACACAAAGTATTTTAACAGGCTGAGAGCACAATACCAATCTAAAAGGGAGCACTGGAAATAAGGGCCAAACATTAATAGAAATATTTGATTGCCACAGTTTGCTGAGCAAAGAGCAGATTGCTGGAGAGGCTCAGTACTGAAAGGGTGATAAGGATACGGGCTCAACGCTTGCTTTATTTATGAAAGCCTGCCCTGGGTTTCCTCCCATAGTGTGGCTTTGTGCTGAGCTCCAGCAGGCTGCTAGCCGTGTCCTCCTGCTTGGCCGAAGGTCCTCTGCTCCAACAGCAGCTCCAGGTGCTGACCTGGGGACATCATGCTCTCTACAGCTGCTGAGCCCCAAGGACACCAGCAGCATGGTGCTGATCACAGCAGTCTGCCGGAAAAAGGTTAGGAACTGTTATTTTGAGAGTATGAGGACCTGCTTTTGGGAGTGGGCTGAAGAAGTGGTAGCCTGTGAGAAATCTCCTGGGATAAAGCTTGCTGTGAGCAAGCGTGACCTGCCTGTTGCATGTGGGCTGGCTGCATTTGCAGTGATGAGTTTCTGTCGGAGAGGGCATGCTGTGACTGCAGAAACTGCTGCTGGAGCATGAAACACCTGTACTTACAGCTCTAAATTATTTTTCTTTTCCACATGGTATCTAATTGCAAACCATAACTGCCCAGGAGCCAGCTGGGCGCAAGCGCTAGACCTGAAGACACAACTCCAGCCCTGCTCCCTCCAGCCCTGCTCCTAGCAAAAGCAGGCGAGCAGAGCCCAGCCCTGGCAAACGGGGATTCACCTGCTCACTAAGAACGGGGCTGCCTGACTGCCTCTTGCCATCGATTTCTGGCATTCGCCCTCTCAAGCCTTATTGCAACGGGATCTCTATTGCTTTCCACTGGGGTCCAGAAAGCTGTGGCAAAAAAAATTTAGAAGTTCGTGTCAGCTGCCTGTAACGCATGGGTCATGGCAGCATTTTGCTCTCACCTTTGGCAGATGCAAGAAAAACCATGCAGCGGCAGGGCTCAGAGGCCTTTCACTGCAGTTACCCTCTCTCTGAGCAGAGTTTGCCCACCTTGCACCACGCTGGCCGAAGGCACGCAGGGCTTCAAGGCGTCCACGCCAACCATGTGTTGTAGCACTTCTGCCTTACCTGTGCCAGGAGAGGAGAATTTCTTCTCCCCACTGTCTGGGGATGGGTAGCACATCGCTGGATGGATGCTCTCTCTCCCCAGATTACGATCAGGAAGTTGATTGTGAACACAGACAGTGTTTAATGATGTCTTGTTCTACTGGATCTTACATAGTCATTAACTTTATAAAGAGATTTCAAATAAGATTACATTGCTCAGAGTACAAGATGTACCTACCTTCCTTCAGACTATCGGGAAACCAGCTGTATCGTTAAGAAAGCTTAAGCAGTTGCTTTGTGCTGTGCCCAGGCACAGACCGGACAGCCACATCTGGCTGGAAATGCATGTCGCGATCAGCAGCCCTGAAGCCAATTTGGTTTTCCCTTGAGACTGGATTTACTGGTGTTTGAACTCTGTGTTATTAATGAAAAAAATTCCCTGTAGTCATTTTTGTATGATAAAAATCCAGTTATTACTCTTGAGCATGGCTCTTCGATACAGAAGGTTTTCTCTTGAAAAACTTCAAAGACAGCAGCTTCCTCTTTCCTGTCAGAAAGGCTTGCATCAGAAGTTAAAGACGGGGTAATAAAAGAACTTCAATATTACTCCATTGCAGTAATGCCCCTTCTGCCTAAGCCGCTATTGAGAAAGGGTGCAAGGGAAGCCCCTGCGCCAGCCAAGACGGCTTTGCAGATGCTGAAGACAAGCGCCAGCATTACATGGCTTGGGCTGAGCAAGTGATCCTGTGACTGCTCCTGCACACAACCGCGTTCATACGCGCAAGCAGCTCTCCTGCACTTCCCGAGAACCCACCAGGCAAATCGCTCCCGCCTGCACCGCACGCCACAAGCTGCTGCTCCTCTTGGGCCAAACCCTTAGAGGAGCCGCGTGGCTGCTCACGGTTGTTCCCCCAGGTCTACGGCACGGCCAAGAACCTCTCGGAAGCCACTGAATTTGGGTGCTAAGCTTCAAGTGTGCTCCAATGGGATTACCAGAAATGCGAAGCGCTCACAGGCTCATTCCTGTCACTTCCAGGAATTTCAGCCCAGCTGCCTGCAACTCTGCAGCAGGGCTCGCTCCTTCAACCTGC
This sequence comes from Chelictinia riocourii, assembly GCA_026930925.1. Taxonomy (NCBI): domain Eukaryota; kingdom Metazoa; phylum Chordata; class Aves; order Accipitriformes; family Accipitridae; genus Chelictinia; species Chelictinia riocourii. The sequence goes on along the minus strand of JANZLP010000044.1, from coordinate 17,442,088 downwards.
TGCCATTGCAACCGACCCTCGGGAAAAATATTTCTTTTCCAATGTGGTGGAGCCTTGCTGCTCCCTAAACACCCCACGAAGGTAGAAAAAAGCCCCCTCCATATCACATCTAGAAATCACAGATGGCTCTTTGTATTACTCTTTTTGGCTTAGATATGCTCTAGGAGCAGCACCGGAGGGGTTGGGGGTAACCAGGAGGATGCAGAACCTTACCTCGGTACCCAAACAGTGCTGCAGAGCCTCGCCGGCGCCTGTCTGTGCGGTGACGGCTCTGCGGCGGGCACGCACGCGTCCCTGCCACCAAGCTGCTGCCAGAGACGCCGGCTTTGAGCATCTTCCAGGGAAGGGGTTATGTTCCCTGCCAAAAAATGAACCCCTCCTTTCTTGGGATGTCTGAAAACATGGATTTCTTAAGGATGGCAAGAAAAGATTTTGTTGCTTTTATTGGTTTGCAGATCTATATTTCTTTCTTGAGATGATTAAACCATTATTTTGTTGGAAGAACT
>JANZLP010000044.1:17369739-17382186 GCA_026930925.1 Chelictinia riocourii | reverse complement strand
TTTAAGAAAGGTCTAGACAACAGCAGCATATTTACGTACTGGAGAAATGAGCGACATTAGCAAATTGCCCTGATGCTATCTGTTAAGGAGTTTCTTCTGGATTTCAGCAACAGTTTTGGCAACCCAGATGGGACCTTGTGAGTGAGACTGGACAAGATCGAGTGTTGATCGAACTCCGGCCAGCACCGAGGGATTCTCGGGGAGAACCATCGCTCTTGACTCACAAAGCTCCTTGCAACGTTCCCCGGCAAAAGGGTAAGGCACTTCTTCCTTGGAATTTGTTTGGATAGCCTGCCCATAAGACATGGCGAAAGCTTCACAGGGTTGGGGCTGAGAGGGTACCCGTTTGTGTAGAAGCCTAGGCATCTGCCCGTAAGTCATAAGCGAAAGCTATTGCTGGGTTGGACATTTGCGTATTTGTGTATTTGGGACAATTGTCATTTGCTTTAGTTTGCTATTTGGTATTTGATGCATGCATTTGGTATTTGACTCTGTACTTGATACTTCGCATCTGATACTGGTTTAGTATTCTAATACTTGATATTTTATACTTAATATAAGTATAATGGCATTAGCCAAATTATTTAAGAGTATGGGAAATTTATCCACTGATGGAAGGATACTGAAAACATCACCATTGGGATGTTTATTGGCACATTGGTGTGAATTACATGATAATTTATGTAAAAGTCAAATGATTGAATATTGTAATCATTGGTGGCCTTTGTATGTTTTGGAAGATCAGGAAAAATGGCCAACAAATGGAACTTTAAGCTATAATACTAAATTGCAGTTAATGTTATTTTGTAGGAGAGAGGGTAAATGGAGTGAAGTGCCATGTGTGGATTTTTTCTTTTATTTGAGGCAGAGAACGGATTGGCAAAAGCAATGTAAGTTAATCAGCCGAGATAATTTGGTAATGACATTAGCTTCAGAAAATAAGAAAACTAAGAGTTGTTGTTCAGCTTGTGATATTGGAAGGAGGTGCATTAGGTGTACGGTACCAAAAGAGGATGAAATGGAACTAGAATTAGAAATAGCCCCACCAAGGGAGGAGCAGGATCTTTCTCCCTCACATGCACGTGAAAAGAGTATCGAATCAGGGAGAATGGTAGAGCCGGATAGTACTGGAATGAGGGCAGAAGCTGATGAGACACCAGAAGTAGTAATTCACACCCCAGTGTCTCAGAGAACTCATCAGCAATCTCAATTGTTGGCTCCCTTGAGACAGGGAGTGGGACAGCATGGGCCAGTATATGTCAAAGTACCGTTTTCTATTACAGATTTGATGACATGGAAACAGGCAGCAGGGGTTTATAGATAAGATCTGGAGAGAGTAGGAAGGGTTGTAGAAACAATTATTAGAACTCAGAATCCCAATTAGAATGATTTACAAGTAATGTTGGATAACTTACTGGATAGTACTGAAAAACAGATGGTATTAAAAACTGGAGAAGCACAAGCAGAGGCAGCACTTATGAATGAAATGCTCTCTGGAACTTTGGAACAGAGTTTTCCTTTGGGAGATCCCCAGTGGGATCCAAATGACCCTGTACACAGGAGAAGGTTAACTCGATATAAGAAATGGGTATTGTATGGAGTAAAATAAAACATGCAATGCTGAAAGCTTTGAATTGGTCTAAATTATATGAGATAAAACAGGATAAAAATGAATCTTCCTCTGTGTTTTTGGAAAAATTGAAGGAAACTGCTAGAAAATATACTGATTTAAAATTGGAAACAGAGGCAGAACAACAGCAATTGGCTTCAATATTTATGGGACAATCAGCGCCTGATATCAGGCGAAAACTCCAAAAACTGGAGGGGGAGGATTCAAGAAATTTGAATAAAATGTTAGAAACAGCATGGAAAGTTTATAACAATCGGGAAAAGGAAGAGGAGCAAAAGAAAGAAAAGAAAGAAAGGAACAGAGCTAACAGGTTAATAGCTGTCCTAACAGGAAATGCAACTAGAGGGAGAGGACGGGCTCGAGGAAGGGGGGGCTTTAGAAACTTCGGTGGCCGAGAACCCAATGCACCTCTAGGAATAAATCAGTGTGCGTATTGTAGGGGGAATGGACACTGGAAAAGGGATTGTCCTCAACTACAAGTAAACCAGCAAGAAGCTGAGAAAATGATGACTTTGAATGAATGAAGGGGACCGGAGGGGAACCCAGCAGAACCTCTGGTTACAATTAAGCTGGGAAATGATAGAGTTGAATTTTTAGTAGATACTGGGGCAGTATATTCTGTTTTAAATACTCGTAAAGGGAAATTGGGAAATAAAACAGCTAACATAATTGGAGCAACAGGGAAACAGGAAAATAGACCATTCTTTCAACCTCTTGATTTAAAATTTGGAAATAAGGCAATTACGCATGAATTTTTGTATGTGCCAGAATGTCCGATACCCTTGTTGGGTCGAGATTTGTTATCTAAATTAAACGCACAGATAGTTTTTGAGGGAGGAGAAATTCTTTTGAAAATACCAGAATCAAAAACTGGAGAAGTATTGATGATACAGGAGAAAGTTAAGATTCAGGAAATGCCGCAAGAAGTTGATGATGCTGTGATCCCTACAGTGTGGAACACAGAGATACCGGGAAAATCTAAAATGGCACAGCCTGTAAAGGTAGAATTAAAAGAAAATGTGACGCCAGTGAGATTAAAGCAGTATCCAATTAAACCTGAGGCAAAATTGGGAATCAAGAAATTAATTGATAAATTTTTGGAATATGGAATTTTAGAGGAGTGTGAATCTGAATATAATACCCCAATTTTACCAGTGAAAAAGCCATCAGGAGAATATAGATTAGTACAAGATTTGAGAGCAATAAATCAGATAGTGAAAGATATACACCCTGTAGTGGCCAATCCATATACACTTTTAACAGCTATAGGGGAGAATCATCAGTGGTTTACAGTGCTTGATTTGAAGGATGCTTTCTTTTGTATACCCCTGGAAGAAGGAAGTCGAAAATTATTTGCTTTCGAATGGGAGAATCCAAAAACAGGACGAAGAACACAACTGACATAATCAGACTAAATGGTGGATTAGTCTTTTTTAAAAACACATTCATCATGGCCACTCTTGTTCATTTTTAAATTGTGTTGCCATGTCATGCTTAACAAAGCGTGCTGCAAGCTAATAAAGGAATACAAAAGAGCTACTTGAGTTAGTTGATCCTTAAAAAAAAGGCAAGATATTTAAAGAAGGGAAAGAAAAAGAATTAGCTTTTTAATATCCTGCTTGCATTATGCTATGTGCATCTATCAACAGATGAGAGAGGCAACTTAAATCTCAGCAAGTAGAAGCAAAGACATAGATGTCCTACTGTGATTTTAATTCAGTGTATAAATATCTAAAAGGGAAAAAAGAGAACTCTGAGGTAATTTAGAGGTATTGGTAATGTATTCAATGGTTAGCATTGTAGGAAATTATTAGAAGGTAAACCAAAGAAAAGTCAATAGGGAGAAGCAAAACTATTTTGCAATCATGATCTAATTTCTGATCAGGAACTGTTTTCAAAGTTACGTTTGTTATGAATGGAATGGCAGACATCATTATATGTTGTGCCATGTCATAATTTAATCTACTGATTTATACAGGTCTGACAAAAGGCTTGATGAACTGGGCACATAGGAGAAGAATGGGAACAGTGGCCTAAATGGTTATTTGAGTTACTGCTTTCCTCTTCTTTCCTGACCAGAAGTTTTGTGGCTTCATTTTTTATACTAGGATTCAGATTCAGTGTCAGATGCTAGTAACAAAAAGCACAGAGAAAGAGGGAGTCATAGTGCTGCTCTGCTAAAGTTTGCATCTTCTCAATGTGTAATTAAATTGACTTCATTTCTGAGTGCCTCTTGTAAGCAACTCACTTGATGTTAAAAACCCTCTGAAAAGAATATTGGAAAAGTACCATTATGGCAAATATGTATTCTAGTAAGAAGTCTAGATACAGAGTCCAGGGATCTCAGATGGCCATTGCTACCAGACCTCAATTGGAGATTGAATTTCTAACTCATCTGCTGCCATGGATACTGGGTCATCACTATTCAACTTCTTGTTTCAAAGAACCTTTAAGGTTCTTACCTAGAGTAAGAAATGTGGTACAAAGCAAAAGCCTGCTTTTCCCTACTAAGATATCATGCGATCTGCAAGGTGAAAGGAGGTGTATAATTTAACTCTCTTCCCAATGTAGACAGCTTGGTCGAAATTCAAGACAATAAATATAGTCAGGTTATGCTAAGACTCCTCTCTATCCCCCCCAGAGCAGTTAGGACATGTATATCAGAAAGGTCTTTAGAGAAAAAAGAATCTTTTAAGGTGAGAGTTTTCATCTCGGGGCAGGGGATGTTAATGACTTGGACATTGGTCATGATAATAACTATGAGCACTCTAAAGAGGGGAGAACATTTCTGTAGTTATTTAAAGGATCGCTTCCTTCTGCCACTTGTTTTAATTGCAACCTACAAAGTCACAAGCCATTTTGGACATACTAATGGACATTTATCTGAGCAAGTGGCTGAGAAGATGAGATTATCTACTTAAAAAACAGTAACTGAGAAAAGAAGCAATAGAGAGTTTGAGTTTTGGTTTTGGTTTTTTTTTTTTTACTTTAAAGAATATGAAAATCTTTTAACATGGTTAAAGGGGATGCCCACACCAGAGGAGCCACAAAGCAGGAAAGAACCAGTTATGTTTCAATGAAGGGATTGAAGAGAGCCACAATGACAAAAAATGATATAACACCTTTTTTCAGAGCAGCTCCCTATTCCTAAAACAGCAAATTATGTGAAGATTGATAGTACCTTCCAAGCTGATCTTCAAGAAAGCACACAGCAAGTCAGCAGTAATGGGAGCTGTTCTGAGCTTGTGGCTTGGTTATACATGCTTGCTGAGCAGTGTGCAAAGAGACAAAGCTCTCCCTCCAGTTCCTAGTGATGGGCACCACGCTTTCCACAGGCATGTGATGGCAATTTAGAGAGACCCTTAGAAAGGTGAAATGCCTGAGTGAGCACAGAAACCAAGCTGCCCTGACACAGTCCCAGTGTGCATTGTTGTCATCGATTTTAAGTGTCCGTCCAGACTCTTCTATGGGAAACTACAGGAAAGAGTAGCTTTGTGCTCCTAAGCGAGATGCCAGCAAAACTTTGTAGCATCCACTAAGCCTTGTCTGTGTTTCTTACCCATAAGGTGTTGCTAATATAATTTCAAACTTCTTGAATGGAATGACCTAAAAATAGCCGCCTTCTTTGTACATAACCCCCGAGCGGGGCCGAGCGGGGCCGAGCGGGGCCGGCTTCCAGCCGAGCCGGTGGCGAGGTCCCCTTCGCCCCGCTGCATGGGAGCAAACCTGGGCCTTTTCCTCCCGCCGCCGCCCCCGGTTGCGTTGAAGGCACACTTGGATTATTTTTTTTTTCTTCTTTACAGTAAGCAAAACGGCCTGTATGCTATGAAATGGAAAACCAGCGCATTTTCACGAATCCAGTGTGTTGGCAGGATTAAATTAAAATATCGATCAACCTACGTGATGGCAAATCACTGTTGAATCATTCTCAAACACATTAAAAACAAATTGATAAAATCTCAGAGGACCTTAATGTGGGCAGGAGAATAGAATACTTCTCTGAAAGACCCAAATAAAATGACCCACTGTGAATAATCCAGAGTTTATAGAGCAATAAAATAAGCAAATCTCATGCTTTGCTAAATTTGGGATTGACAGGACAATCCAGGAAAGTAGCCTTTGGCGGTAGTTTATACTCTGGGCAAGATGTTAACTGTCAAGCACTGGGATCAAGCCTCAGGCACCTGAATTAACTGTGAAAGTCTTCAGACCCAGCTAAAAGAAAAAATAAAATCTCCAAGAGAAGGATAAAGGGTAAATGGACAATATTGTCAAAAGGGCCTTAAACTTTTTACAGCACAAAACTGGCAGAATTTATATGCGCAAATACATTTGTGCTGTACTTAGAATCAACGTTTTTATAGGTTTGGAGAAGTCAGTCAATACCCTTCAAAAGTCTGTGTTAAAAAGAAATATATGGAGGAGGAATCAATTTAAGTATGATAATTGTATAGCTTGGAGCACTGACAGCATTGAAGCTATTGGAGAATAGTGCCCTGTAATCTCTCAAGTAGTGTTTTTGCATTTCAGACTGTGCCTTTAATGTTCTGTTACTTTTGTCTTGAGCAGATGGTATGATTTTGTCAACTGATTGCCTGATACAGTTTTCTATTAGTCCTGCAGATCTAAGAGCTAATAGGCCACACTCCTATGAGTTTCATGAGGAAGTACTTTTCATTGAGAAGTACCTTATACTTGTGAAAACCTTTGAAGCTCTGGGAAGTAAATTTATTTTTTAAATGGTCTGCTGGAAGGTGCTGATTGACAGCCCCGGAGATAGAAAATCTCTAGGTGTCCACGCAGCCGTTCCAGCATGAACAGCAGCACTTTAAGCCTCTGTTCCCTGTACCCTGCCTGATCATACTCCTGAATTGATTAGATCACTTCTTAGGTCCACAGCTGCTAATTCAGCTGCATAGTCTAGACCATTAATATGGTCGAGACAGGCTGGGAGATAAAGGAGATAGGGTGTGTAGTGTTGATGTTAGGCAAGAATGTATGCATGAATGAATTACATTTCTATGTGGAGCTGGCTGTGGCCTCATTCTGCCATGGATACAATTTCTGAGGTTCACCGTGACCTTGGTCCACAGCTATGTACGGTGCTCTCAGCACAGGGTATCGCTGTAGCTCAGCCTCTCTGCAGCATTACTTCGGAGGGGTGAATTTTGCTCCTGTACCTTGATTTTTCGCCTTAATAGAGATGTGCTTCCACATTACCTAATCTGGATATCTCTCTGTAGCACACTGTAATTTTTACAAGAAACTTATCTTTGGACTTCTCTAATGATAAAGTAAAATCTCTCTAGAGTCTCATTCCCCCAACTTTCAGAGTTGGAAACTCACACAAGCTTATGTTGAAAAGGAATTGATTATTCAAAGCTCTTGTGCTTCATAATCTACTTAAAGCATGTAGATTGACTGTCTCATCAGAAAAGCTCTAAATTTTACTTTGCTATATAGCCCATTGGGTCATGTGCTTAAGGCCAGGAGACCTCTGGCTAGTTACTTACAGACTGTGTGCCCCTCCAATTACGGGTTATTAATTTGCCTTACATTCAAGAGACAGTTCCACATGAGTGAAAAGGAATACCATACTGCAGAGTTCTTCATTACCTACTCTGTCTGTACAACAGCAAATAAGAATAATACTGATTCTTTCTTCCTTTTTTCTCCTTTTTTTTTTTCCCTCTGGTCTGTGGAAGATGTTTTACAGTTTTAATGCAGCTGTTTTAAGTGTGACTGTTCCTGTTCAAGGGCAGCTGATGTACTTTGTAATGCCATTGAACAGCCAACAAGCTATGTTCCCCTATTGTGTTGAAGTGATAGGTATGTTTGCTAATCAAGAGGAGAGCAGAGCTTGCTGTCTGACTTGTTTATGTTTTATTTCTCACCATCAAGCTTTAGAGGGAGGCACAGAAAATATGTAAGCATCTATATTATTCAGTGATGTATATATGTACATGAGTGTACAAACAGTCTAAAGTGTATTGCTGATATCTTCTAGTTAGTCATCACTGAAATTAGCAAGACGTCAGGGTTACCACGTATCCGCAGCCATTACTCAAAAAACCCCAAACCTGGCATGCCATTAGATAAATTGTTAATTAATTGTCACTGCATCTTGTTAGATTTTTTTTTTTTTTCCTCTTGTGATTGCTTCAGATTTGTTCAAAGTAGAGGATTTCAATCATCAGGATTCACAGAAGGCCTGTGGGAAGAGATCAGTTCGAGCAGATGCTGCCTGGTTCCCATCACAATTGCTTTTTATTTTGCTTGTGGGCTGTAGTGTTTCTCCTTCCCATATGCGGGGCGGAAGCAATTTGGCCCCTGGAACTGGAGAATCTCCTATGATCTGCTGGAAGCTCAACGGCACAGTATACCCACTTAGCTCTCTGTGCCATTCCTGGGGCTTTCAGCCTCTGCCCTGATTCCCTGATCATCTCACAGGGATGTCAGCTCCAGCAGAATCCTACCTTAGTGCAGTTTTACTCTTGGGTTTGTAGGTTTCATTCAAATCCTTTGCAAAACTCTCTTTAAGCATACTGAAAATGTTTCAAAAAACCCATGCAATTTGGCACCTTTGTAAATCCATGTTAATGATTCCAGTAGGAATCAAGATAAAATAACATGCATCAAGACGGAAAGTTTAGTGCTGCAACTACAAATTCAAGACTACCAGGAAAATTCCACTGGTTTTTGTATGGAATATATTTTGGGGAAAGAGAAGGTGGGATGTTTTTTTTTCTTTCTTCCTACCAGGATGTCTTGGTTTTGTATTAGTTCTTGTAACCTGGAGGGTAGGGAGAACTGCCCTGCAAAGAGCCCTGAAATTCCTCTGTTCTCCCCTCTATGCCTGCATGCAGCTCAGGTCTTCAATAGATAAGTGTTACCGGTCTAATAACATTTCTGCCTGCTGCTGCACTATTGTATAGTTAATTTTATGAATCCCATTTTTAATGGAATACCTAGTTTTGCATTGTCATTTTGCTCTCTGTCAAGTGTCTGGTTTTATTCCATTCCTTTTTTCTTTTAGCAGATGGAGAATATTGCTCTCCTTGTTTTTTTTATAATGTGAAGTGGGTATCCTCAATTAATACACTAATCTGTTTTCTAATTAATTCCCTGTGGTTTTCCTCCCCTTTTGCTGGTACATTGAATCCTGAGTGCAGTTCTGTAAACTCAGTAATTTGATTATTTAAAGGAGAAGTAATGAATTTCATGACAGAGGTGTAAGTTTTTAGGAAACGTTCAATTTCAGGAAGCAAATGGGTTCTATTATTGCAGTTTAAAACCTGCTTGTACCCAGTGTATAAATGTGCACTGATAATAACATACTCTGCTAAAATACAGGCGCATTCCTGTCAGCTAGTCCTAAAGCGAATTGCATTGTTAGAAATCTGACGCGTATGCTCTCCTACAAGCACTTGTTGTTGTATTTTTGTATGCAGATGCGATGGCAGGGTGAGTATCAAAACATCAATGTTCCATGATGTGGATTTATGTAGCATTTTTTATCGCTTGTTTCCAGTAGAGGCAACAGTGTATTAGACATACTGTACACATAAAGAGAAGGGACTCTCCTTGCTTCTTGAAAATTGTTTTGGCTGCTTCTTTGGGAAGTAGCTTGAGGTGATTTTGCTGGCCTTTCTTTGGGGTTATTTGACACTAAGCTCAACACACTGCAAAAGTCCTTGGAAAATTTATAGTCACTCTTGCTGAATCTAATAATTTAATTCTTCTGTAAAAAAAAAAAAGTAAATTACAAGATACGTAACTTTAAGTATCTTGATTGAAATATTTCACTTCATGAAAGCTATAGTGAAAATATGCAGGATACCTCCTTACCACTGTGTCCCATTAAATAGAATTTTAAAAGCTGCATAGTAATTGTAATCCCAGTCAGCATCTTGCTGATGTTCTCTCTTGCCCTAAAGAAAAATAATAATAGAGCAAAGAGAATTTTTATTTCTAAAATTAGGGAGTCATCAATGCAGTAATTAAAGTAGTTGAAATACATTTTGGAAATTTATTTTCAGTTATAAAACCTTCAAGCCTTTGGGCAATTTGGAGAAATATCACATCTAGCCTGCTGTGGCAGAACCATTATCATCTGCTAAGCTAAATACAGAATGCTACAGAAAATTCTTTCCTGTTTTAGGTTTTCTTTTACACAACTCAGGTCATTATTTTTGCATTTTGATAAGATTGTGTCACACACTTCATTGTGACATCAGCCCAGTATGGCTGAGAGAAAAACTACATTGCAAAATTATGTAGGCATCAGTTTTTACCAAATACTTTGCTCTAGTCCTGCAGTTCCTTATGAGTTTGGGGGCTTCATAATAGCACAGTAAATATGCAAAAGTCAACAGTAACTTCTCTCTCCAAAATCTATCCATCATAAACAGGAATAACTCTTTGTGTTTTAGTTTCTACAGCAGTCTAACCAGAAAAAGTAGTGTGTATCCTCCTTAATTGCAGACTCAGCATACAAAATAAATGTCATCTTTTTAATCCTTTGCAGTCCCGGACAACCTTGTTATGAAGATCCTGGTAGAACGCCTAAACGCACTAGACTGCATGACCAATGGTTGGGTGCTTTCTGGCTTCCCAAGAGACATAGAGCAGGGAGAACAGCTGCAAAAATCACATATTATTCCAAACAGGTAAGATATGAATTTAGCAATCACGACATTACATAGATGAAAAATCTGTTTATGGAAAGATACAGGTCTTTATTGACATTGTATAAGCTATTGCATCTTATTTATTTATTTCTTCCTTAGCTAGCTAAAGGATCTTGCTCATGGAGAGTAGGAAATAGAGCATTGGCCTTACAAATCCTCCAGATGGCCAAACTGTGGGAGTGAGAAGAGGTTTGTTCTTCTGGTTATTTGTTTGAGTTGCCTCTAAAGGGAAACCATAAGAAATGGATTAAAATTTGGATTATATCAGAAGGTGTATTTTATTTGCAGCAGGAGCGGGGATCTACATCTTCTTTCTTTAGCATTGGCATAATATCATGGAAATATATTAGTATTGCGAGGAGCTCATTATGAGACTTTTGGGTTTTGTGAAATAATTAAAAACAACATGAGAATTATATTTTATTTGAGCTGTAATGAAGTGTTCAGAAATGTAATATAAGAGAAATGAGCATCAAAAGAGATCTGTTATGACTGCCAAGCAAATAAAATGGAGTTATTCTTTACAGCTGGTCCAAGGGTGGTGAAGATTTGAAATGCTGGTGTACTCACCAAAGCCGAGAGGCTTCTCCATTCCCCTCCAGGGGTTCCTGGTTCAGTCACTACCACTGGCTGACACAGTGGCCATTCCAAAGGCATACACTGGAAATTTGTATTCTTTCTGCTTCCAGGAAGCTTATTCTTATCTAAAAAGTAGTTATGGAAAAGGTGTATTACCCACGTGAGTGTTTAAGTTGGCAAAGTTACTCTTTGTATGTCTTCTGTGTGGCTGCCCTCAATCCCCTCGCCACTCCCTATCCAGGGTGTAGTGGAAAGATGTAAAAGGGTAAGACTGAGTTGGAGAGAGAAAAAAGGAGAGTGAAAAGGGAGGGAGCTAGCAGTCATGCTATCAAGGTTTAAAAATTCAAGTATGTGAAAACAGCAGTAGCTTTTTTTATAAAAGTAAGACAAAATACATCTTAAACACGAATCCGTTTAATGAAAAAAGGGAGAGAGAATCTTGAAACTTATGCTAGATTCAGTCAAATAACACTTCCCATGAATTATTCTTCAGGTGCATTTAGAATGTAGGTCCTGAGTCCCTAAATATGTATCTGAGTACCTGACATCAGTGCGAATACTCAAGCGTGTGCCATGTGCTCCTTTACAGTATCGAGACCTCATCAAGTGAGGAAGAACAACTCATTATAAAATTGTATGTGTGGAAATTTGGCACTGATCCATTTGCTTAGCTTCCATTTTCTTTAAGAGCTCTGCACATTCATATCTGAGTTAAGAATTTGGCCCCTGCTGTTTTATACAGGGGTTGAAGTAAGGGACAAAAATAGACGTCATGCTACCTGATTGATTTTGGAGCTGATATTTTCCATGAAACTGAAGTAGTAGGTATATAAGGGAGAAAGGGTGATTATAAACAAAAGGACATATATAAGGACTTTGTATTACAATCATCCATTCTTATGTGAGTTTCGTTATATTAAAAAAAACCCCTTTCCTCCTTCACTATAGCTTTTCAAGAAACACTTTAGAAACTGGCTGAAAGTAACAATCTGCTCCTTCCAATGAGCTATTGCTCTTTTAAGTAAATCAGTGTTAAAGTAGCGTACAGTCACTGTGCCCCACGTCTCTCCCTTTTCAGGCTACTCTCAGCACCTTTGTCAATGGGACATGATAATGAAGCATATTGAAGGAATGATTTTGGTCACTACAGCAGTAATAGATTTCTCTGCACAAAAGCCTTCTCCCAGAGAGCTTGCAACAAAAACAGACAAGCAGCAACAGACAACTGCTGTACAGTTGGGCAGAGGATGGGCAGAAAAGATAGACATCTCCAAGTTTCAAGGAGCAAATTAGTAAATTTTGGCAACTTCTGATGTATGGAACCTGAAATGTAAGCCTGTCTCTGCTTTAGCTCATCAGCGTTCTTGATAGAAACTTGCCTGGCAGGTTTTAGGATGCCTTTGCATGAGCCTCAGCTTTGCCACTTGTGACTTACAGGGCTGGGAGCTGGGTACTCCAAGAATCAGCTTTAGCCAGAATGTGTTTGTCTCTTTCCCCTTCTCTCCTCTGTTCGTATTTTAGGCTTTCAAGCTCAGAACAGGACACCTG
>JANZLP010000044.1:17181830-17196878 GCA_026930925.1 Chelictinia riocourii | reverse complement strand
AGTTGGGACAAAAGAGTTGGTTTCTGTGTCCTCATACTCCAGCAAAACAGAGGATCATCAGGCTGTAAGCACAGGAGAAGCCAGTAGCACTTGTGGCCATTTGTTGCTCGGCGCAGAACACAAAGTGATGGTAATAGGGATGCAAATATGCCACAGAGCTTGGCCCACAGAGCCTTCCTTTTACTGCCTGGGAACTTTGAGGGATGAAGAGCTCCTGTAACTTTTCAGATGTTGGTTGGAGTGGGATGAATGCCTTTTTTCACTTTCTAAAGACTATGTGTTGGAATAGAAAATTATAGGATGAAACGAGGTCCCTGCTGTGCTGACTTGAACTCTCTGCAGAGTGAACTGCATCTTATGCAAGCAATGCTACAGATTCCACCGGTGCATCCTGATGGGTCCAGGCAGAAATCTCCTTCCAACAGATTTCAGTCCAGTAGCCCATGTTCAGTCCTATTGACTTGGGAAGAACCGGGATTGTAACCAAGAATGTTTTGGGGCACACTGCTAGAAAACTTAACTGGAAGGTGCTAAGCAGAGAGAATGTTGAGTCAGTTACAGGTTGTCCTGAGTTTCCACTCTGCAGTTCTCCTGGGATTAGCAGGGTTGTAGGGATGTAAATGATGAGACAATTTGACCCCAGCTCTTGAAGTATATTAAATACAGTAAAGACCCAAATTGTGCTGTCAGTTAGACAGAACTCCCATTAAGCACAGAGGGTCTTGTGCTAATGCAAGAATCTGCCCAAGTCATTTGCTCTGTCCTACAGCAAAATGTATTTAACATGCTGAAATTTAACTGGAAAACCTAGTGAGCAAAATCACACCCTGCCCATTACGCTTACAGCCAGTTACTGTGAAATCCTAATGTGTCAGACTTTCTCTGGGAAATAAGGTAACTAATAACTTTACTTTTGCCTAAGGCTGGACTTTGGTCAAGGCTGTCAAGGCTTCTATGATTTTTATGTGTTTTTGAAAAAATTTCCATGATTTTGACACGTTGGGACTTCTGCATGTGAGCAAGCAGGGAACTGTAATAGCTGAACTTCCCCAAGAGCTGCAGTGCTCAACCCTGGGCTCTCTGCAAGACAAACACCAAAGAGTCCTGAGCCCACTAGTGCCTCTGTGTCTTCAGCTCCCAGAGCAGTCAGTGGCAGTCAAGTGTGATTGACTGCTGGCAGGATCTTGCCCAGAGTTTTTTCCTGTGGTGGAAAAAGAAGCAGTGACACCAAAGGCAAGACCAGCAAGCACTGGAGAGGGCCTTAGTCCCCCAAGGAGATGCCGTGCCCTGCCCTGCCTTCCTAATGTTCTACATTTATGACAATACTTGTGAAACTGGGCTGAAATAGCACTGGGAAGTTGCTGCCAATGGTTAAAAACTGTTGTTGCCTATAGGTTGATCTTATTAATGGTACTGAAAACATGGCAAAAGTTATCTGGCTTACAAATTAATGCTCGTTACCTTTGAAAGATATATATAATTCTAAAGTTCCCTATAATCCTACGTCTGACTCCCTCATTGCTTTCCGCACCAAATTTTCTCGATACGATTTCAGCTCTGCTTTGTTCTATTGTTTTTCTCTCCAGTCCTATATTTTTTTGAAAGGGTAGAACATAAGGGGTTAGATATTGCTCAGGTGACGTACATGAGTAGCCCAATTGCTTTCAAAGGGGCTACCTTGTGAGGCAACCAAGAGTTGGTTCGAAAAAGTCACTTCATAATTGCATCATATTTGCTAAATCAGATGTTTCACGCGCTTAAGAATTCTCTATGTTCCCTTCATGCTCAGCCATTACAAAAGGCTCCTGCTCTGCTGGAGTTCTGACCCATATTTTCCCTGCTGCAGTCCAAATTTGGTTGCTAAAAGGTAAAGGGAAAAAAACCCTCTGTCTCATCACATCTCTCCCAAACCCTGTTCAGCTGCTGTGGTATTTTCCTTCATTATGCTGCTGCCTCAGACTGTAAACCTCTCTAATTTCCTACATCGCAGCTATTTATTTAAATGCTAACTCGCATTATGAAGTGATAATCCACAAGCGCAGGAGATAATTTATGAAGCATTTAAATTAAGAGGAGCAGCTAATTGGGAGCATGTGTCTTATAAGCCTTGCTAACACCAGAAAACTACAAATTAGGGAGAAAATGGAAGATATTTTTATCTTGCTTTTTTCTTTTGTAATGCACTGAGGAAAAATATTACCATACATCACAGAAACACTGCTGTTCACAGAAGTCTTCTTTTCTGTTGTTCGCTTCATAGTTAGTCTAACACACAATGCTCTCGTTATTACAAATTCCTCATTATAACACACAAAATAATCTTTGCTCTCGGAGAAGGTGGAACGAGGTGGGGTTTTCTGTCTCCAAATAAAGTGGAATAAATTTTCCAGGAAAGGTCCCCTTCTCAGCTACACGCATTAATTTAAAAGAGCAAAGACTCCCTTGTTACATAGGGATGTTAAAGTGCATTTAATTTAGGACTGCATCATGCTGTAAGAGTTTTATAGTTTTTTGTTGCAATGAGAATGAGCATAAATGGCTGTGAATTAGGGAAAAGCAAATGTGCTGCGGCCACAGGGCTGGAGGGAATGCATTTTGGCTGCTCTGTTCAGATTTTGGCACCGAAGTCACAAACTTTGATTTCACTGCAGCTTTGTGGTGTTTATTCATAAAGCCTAACATTGACCTGAATCTGAATAGCAATGTGCCCCTCAACGTGCAATTCCCAGGATACAGCCGTATGACAGAGATGACTCGCTAAATGCTGCTGGGACGGGCTGATGGGGAAAGGAGGGTTTTGACACCCAGGCCAAGACAACAGCACCAGGGAAGGTGATAACCATCCCCAGCTTGAAGTTCACAATCACGCTCCGGGTTCCCTGGGTTTGCTCTTGGAGGCTGTTGCCTCAACAGGGAAGGTGAGTGGGTGTCCTCAGGAGGCAGCCGCCTTTGTCTGTAAGCATAGCACCCCTTTGGTTGCCTTTTTGGATGTTGGTGCTTTGATCAGAGGAAACAACTGGGGTGTTCTGTAGGAGCAAGAGGGTTTCTCTGCACTCCCCAAAGAGCATCTTGGGCACGCAGAGGATTGCATTAACACAGTTCAGAGGGAACTCATGGGATATGGAGAGTGAAGCTGACAGTAAGGACCACCTCAATATACAGCCCTCTCCCAGCCTTCAGCAACCACTTTAGAGTAGTTTTCAATACAGTTGTGTCAGATCTTTAGTTAGGATCCTCCTTTACTAGGCAACCAATTCTTGTGGATCCCTTGTGTGGTTGGTTACTTGAGACAGATTTGCTGTTGGAGCAAAATGTTGTGCATACACCCTGCTTTGCAGGGTGTTTGGGAACTGACAGCAGCGAGGTCCTTGGACGGAGGATGCTCTGGAAGTGTGTGTGTGAATTCAACCCCTACACATGACTGCATATGTGTGCACTGCCTGTCTAGAAAATACCCCACGTTAATCTTTGCATTCCTGTTTCTGCTCTTACAAATCTCCCTTTACATATATCCTGTCAAAAGCAGTCAGCAAACAGGCTCTGGCATTATTGGAGTTGCTTCTCGATTCGAAGGAAACCATAAATCTGAAACTTCAATCATATCTTTATGATCATTCAGCAAACAGAGATGGAGGATTTATTCAACATGGGATAGCAAAGGGGAAACTGCAGGGGGTTATTGCAGGAGATATTGGTTTAGCTAAGGCAGAACTGCTCCCTCGGGCCTCTCTACGGCCGAGCCAATGAACAATGGCACCAATGACAATAACAAGGCAATTATGGGGAAGAGGGTGAGGAGGGGGTAATGCTTTGTTAAAGATAGAGGTAAGATTCCAGCATGGTGTCTCTTTTGTGTGCTTTTGAGAAACTAAAGGATGGTGTGTCTGCCTGGGGTGGTCTTATTAGGAGCTGGTGATCCTAAAAACACAGCAAGTGCTTCAAAGAGCCTGTAGCTTGTGTGTGAAAGTGTTGCTCTTAAGAGGTTATGAAGATTTCCTCCCTAATTAAATAGGGCTGGCAATAGGTTCCCCTAGACCATGCTGTACACCGGGGCAGGAGATAAATACCTAAACCTCTGCTGAGAGAGGTTTGTCTCTCTGGGCCTATGATGATGTTGGGTTTTCTGCATTTAGGACTAACCCCTGTTCCTGGGAAGGGTCTCGGGGGACCTCCCCTTGCTGGGGGGGGACATACTCAGACCTTCACCCCAGGCTGGCCACAGTTACGTGCCACAAACACTGCAGCAGCCCTCCCACCAACTTGATATGGAAAGGCTGGTTTGAGATTGCTTGGTGCCCTGATGCCCAGCCTTGCAATGCTCCCAGCTGCATATTTTAGATTATTTTTTTAATAGCTGTGGCCAACTTTCAAAAGCTTGACTCGAAAAAGAAGCCAAATCCTTAGGTTTCAAATACAAAGAGATTTTTGAACACCATAAGCAGGTGTGTCTGCATCTGCTCTCATGGGGGTCAAACTGGAGCAGCACTGGAGGGGTCTCCTCCTGCGGTACGCCCCGGCTTCAACGTGCAGTGATGCTGGGGTCAGCCTTGGCCACAGGCCTCCAGCAACAAAGTTTCCCAAGTGCAAAATGGGAACACAAAAGCTTTGGCACAAAGGGGTGGAAATGTTCATGGGCGAGCTGGATCCTGCCACTGCTGCCAATAGATGGGACTTGCATGAAATTTGCATCTTTTCAGGGGGCATTAGAGACAAATGTCTCTTTTTTAAAAAGATGCCATCGTGCAAAAGCAGGAACTAAGTGATCCATCCCCACCTGTCCTGCTTTCCTTCCCCTTCTTCTAGCAATTTTTCCTCCCCTCTTTCCCTTGCGAGCCCCCGAGCAGTTTGTTTTTGCCTGCAGAAGGAAGCTTGAAATATTGCAAAGGGGGTACAGGCAGCGCTCCCTGCGGCCTTGCCCCTGATGGCACGAATGCAGACATAAAATAACCCAGCACCATCAGTAACCTGTCGCCAAAGCCCCACTACGAGGTGAGAGTTTTCCTCCCTGCCGTGGCTGTTAGCTGCAATGTATTTCTCCCTGCACTAAGCACCGTCTTTCCCAGGGCTGCATTACAATGATTTATAAACCCCATTTCTGGGGAAAACTAATAGATCAAAGTGAGGAGAAGGAAAAGGAGACATGAGCAGCTGGAAGAAGATATTGAAGCATGAAACAAAAACAGAAATGAAAAAGTAGTTTGTGGCACTAGTGAGTTGTTCTGTGCTGCACTTCTATTATTGAAAAATAATAGGGGAAATCTGTATTTTAATCCATTTTTTAAGAGACGTTCAAGTAATCTGAAAAGCTCTTCCTGGAGCCAGCTTGCTTTTGTGTGTTTGTGCAGCTCTTACACAACCAAACACTTATTTTGCTGTTTAGCACTTCCCTGTCTATTCTCATGTCATTTTTAGACTTTCCATGTTTTGAGCAGCATCTAGATTTTCTAACAGGGTAACAGAAAGCATCACATGAAGGATTGATGCTCAGCTGGACCTGAGCCTAGGATGTGCTTGTTCCTGAGCTGAGACTTGGTCAGGCTTTACAAAGGGACATCGAGGGCTGAGATCAGGGTGGCCAGTGAGTGCTCTGCCTTTGTTTCTGTTTCCTCTCCTGCACAGTGGGGATGAACGGACAAGATTCGTCATGTCATTCTCAGAGTCAGTCAAGTTACATCCTGACTGAACCGAGCCAGGAGTACCGACTAACGCTCATCTCTTAGTTTTACAATGATTAATGCATTAGTGTTTGTAAGAGCTTTGGCACTAAGAAGCTAATTGGGCTTTTGTGTGTGTTCTGCTTGTCTGGTTCAGCCACCAGACATCCCTGACTTCAAACATAGGCAGTGGTGGAGAATTATTATGAAAATAACCATAATCCTTGTGCAGCACTTCTGATATTCAGAGGGATGCACAAACCTTCTATCTGCAATTTCCCCATGTAGCGTGTATGTAAGTGCAAATGTTATACACAACAGATGAAATGCATCGAATAGGACAAACAGCAGATTTGATGGAAAACAGATGTGTGTGGCATGACTGCAGGGGCTTTTCTAAGAGATTGTACAGAGCCACGAGATGGAAGCTGATGAATTATCCCTAGGCATGTTCCTAGGGTTGTCTGGGGTTTGCAGGTTTCCATTCATAGTGTTTTCACTACATTCCTGTTGTTTGTCTTGTTTAAATTTTCACTCTCCCTGGCAATCTTCTGTTGCCAGTTAATGCTGCAGTGTCGTGTTAACTTTAGGCTGGCTGGTTTACCTTGGTTCCTGATTTCTGTTGCATCCTTTGGCGTTGGTAAAAGTGTTCCTGGGGAATGCAGGTGCAGGGATGTGTTCATGGAGATGTATAATTGAAACTTCTCGCAGATAACACAGGAAGCAAGCACATTGAACGTACTTGTGTGCCCGTTCTGCATAAGGAACGTCTGTGCTTGTTCACATAAAGGAGCAGCATGGGCTGTGAAGCAGTTTATTTTCCTTTCGGTGACTTCTGAAAACATGGCCTGGAGAAGACACATCTAGTATGACATTCAGGAACAAACATCCATGATGTGATCTGCTTTCAGCTACATTTACAGAGCTAAATATGGGCATCTGCAAGATCAACACCTGCCCACTCAATCAGTCTGAGATGACCAAGCTCCTGATAATCCTTATGGGTCTCTTCTACCTCAAGATATTCTATGATTCTATGATCCTCATAGCTTAGCCTGACTTTTGGCTCAGGGCTTTGATCAGTAAGAGCTGAGTGAGCTAAAATGAACATACCACTTTTTTTGCTCGTGCCCTGTGGGACACAGTCTAACAACCTATTAAAAAACACTTCTGACCAGAGAGGTCATCTTGCTACGATGTTCATCCCCCTCCTTCTTTTGGCTATGCAGCCCCAAGCAAACACTGAGCCATGAGCCTGGTGCTGGTGTCGTAGCTGGTACCTGGCATGGTGGCACAA
The DNA here is from genome assembly GCA_026930925.1 of Chelictinia riocourii. Classification (NCBI taxonomy): domain Eukaryota; kingdom Metazoa; phylum Chordata; class Aves; order Accipitriformes; family Accipitridae; genus Chelictinia; species Chelictinia riocourii. Next base: position 17,189,927 of record JANZLP010000044.1, on the reverse strand, counting down.
CAGGCAGTTAGTTGCAGAGGCCCTGTTATTTTTACTGCATGGATCCTGCTCCCTGCTGACCAGAGCCTAACGCAGCTGCCTTTTCTATAGACCTTGCGCTGGTAGCTGCCGACTGCATCCCCTATTACAACAGGCAGAAAAAGCTGTCCGTGCTCTAATAGCTATTGTAACCCTCCTAAAACTATGACAACATCTTTCTTCCAACTCCCTATGGCCCAGCCAGTCTTTACTCTTCTTCTGTTCCCTGTCTGCAGAGAGAGCTCGCAGGATGAAAGACAGCTAGGAAGGTAGGGAGAGCTGAATGTGGACTAAGAGCTGCCAGAGGAATATGAGAGGAGAATTTTGCCCTATAAGCTTTAATAAGGTGGTGGGTTAAGAGAAATGCAGCTAGGGAGAAAAATGGGGAATGTTCTCTCTCCAAATGGGCACTGCTTCACTTTGTAAAAGCACCAGGGATTCCCCATGTGGCTTAATTTATTATTTTCCCACTCGTTAAATGCCAAAACAATAAAGCAAAATCTATTGTTAGCTTTAAAATGCAGGTGATTTGCATATGGCTGTGATAGTCCTACTGCTGCCTTCATTTAAACTCAGTAAGCCGAGGTACCTTTAAAAATTATGACTTGTTTTACATTTAATATACTGAACTATGTTAACATAATATTAAGGGGCTGACTTCACAGCTTAATTGCTGATCACGTAGAAGGCTGCTTTAGCAGAAGCATTAGTCTGGCAGTGCTGTACGGCCTGATATGAGAGCAGCTGGAATAGCAGCCTGCACAAAGGGGCTGCGAGCTGCTCCTTCCTTGCCGCGATGCTCCCCCTAAGAGCACCCTGGAAACCCAGAGTCATTTTTACACCACTCTTGGTTTACTCCCTTGTGCTAGAAGGTATTTGGTGCCCTATTGCAGAGCAGTGCCTGTGCAATACAAGCAGGATATAATTGTACCTGTACAAAGCGCTATTAGAAAATCAGGTGGTTTTTTTTTTCCCCATGCAGTAAGATTTTACAGAGGGGAAGGAATGCACCATTTCCTGGCAAAGCTGAACATGTACTGTACTTCCCAGCCCCTGGTCTCCAAGGCTGCTGTAGAGAGACTGTGCAGTTCTAGTGGTGGTGGTGTATCTTCTCATTTTCTTCCTCCCTCCCTTCTTTGACCCTTGCTCATGTCAGGCTGAACAAAGAGGGCAGGTATCAGGAATGGGAACCAGGTCCACAAAGACTCTTAACCCCTCCTTGAATTCAGAGACCCTGTGATAGTATTTTGGTCGATATGGTTGGCTAAGACGGCACGGTGGTGCTCGGGAAGGGTGAATTGCCATGGTTTCCTTTACGCTTTCTGTATTTTCAGCAAGCTGAACCACTGGGCCAGCACTCAAGGGCAGGGCATCACCTTTAAGGAAGGAGCTTCTGCAAATGGCTGACTCATACTTGATCCCCAAACCTCCAGCAGCAAAGTGGCACATGGTGCTACCCTTCCCATCCACTGTGTCAAAAATATAATTAAGGTCCAAATACTGCCCCAAGATGTGTCCAAAATAACAGGCACTCATAGGCTTTTCAGGAGCTGAAGAGGTGTTCAAGCGTACTAGCTACTTGCATTCATGTGTCTCTGACTTCCACACACAGCTCTAATTTGGGAGTTCTGGACTCCTTAAAAAATTGGGTTTTTTTCTCAGTTAAAAAAGCATATAGATTGACAGAGATGTACACCAAGTTCTAGCCCTCTATGATTTAAAAGAGCAAAGTTATAGGCCCCTGAAAATTGAGGTTCATAATAGAAGCACTGGCAAACCTTTAACTACAGAGAAGCTACCAGGCGTTGCAACAATAATTGGGAAGGGAGGGAAAAAAAATCACACTGTGTTTTTCAGTGCTTAGCTAAGAAATACAACGAGAGAGTTTATTGCTTGCAAAACACAGCTGCACTGCCTCAAATTGGATGGAAAAACGAACCCTGATAATTTATTACACCCCTAAAGTCACAAGAATGTACCCATAAATTACTTTTTTGGAGGGGGAGGGAAGTGGTACCACTGTAGTCCATTCTGCACAACCTACTTATTAGTATCATAATTTATTATTATTATGCCCTGCTGCAAATAGAGAGGCAGATAAAACTCAAATCTATTAAAACAACCGCTCCACTTTCTCTGAGCCACTGAGGGACACCATTCCAAAGGAAATGAGATAAATTACCAAGACAAATGTATGAGTCTTGCATTACAGCACGTAGCTTGTATATATGCAAGAGCAGGAGGATAATTCAAGCAAAAAAGAGTCGTGTTAAGTTTTACCATTCAGGATTCAACACAGAGGGATTGGAATAATATCAAGTGGTCAATTAAATATTTCTAATGTATAGATTTTTTTTTTCCCCAAAGATCCTATGTGTTAACTCAGAATGAACGTGCAGCACTGAAATAACTGCCCTGCTTCTATTGCAAATGTACTTGGATCAGCATGTGTTTAAAAATACACTTTATCCAGCTATGGTGAAGAAGTAGGTGCTATACTGATAAGTCTGAAAATTATATTGATAAATATATATATCCATATACATCCAAGTGGTGCTAATTAATTGCAAATCTGATCTGAATTTAAAGTTGGTGAAAGACATTGCTTTGCAGTCCCATAAGGGTGAAGTGGCAGAGCCAAAGGGGCAGTTATATAAAGTTTACCACGTGCCTCTGCTAATGGGTTTCAGATAAGTCAACAGGAATTTTGTAATATTTTTCCTTCTCTTCATTTCCTTCTGGGATAGTCAGCTGGACCAGCAGTTTTTAATGCTGTCCTCCCCTTCCCTGCCACCTGGATGGTTAGCAGAAATTATAATTGTATTGGGATGTTATTGCTCATTGCCCTCTTCAGGACATGGGTCAAATGCGTGTTAGGTTATTGCAAAGTCAGGATGAGTTTGGTGCTCTTGGCCATGGTTACTGGGGTATAATGGAGCCCTGATTCTGGAGGCTGCTGGCGCAGAAGGGGTTTGGGTACAATAACTGCCCAGTCTAAAGTTAAACCTAGCAGCAGTCTTCTTTCTACACAGCCAATTTGTGGTTTTCAGTTTTACTTTTTAAAAAAAAGAAAACCGATGCATATGTGATAAAAGTTCATACTGGACTTGTCTAAGTAATGTAGGAGTTGTGCAGGTTTAGCTGGCTTCAATTTTATGAATGCTGGGGATTCTCAAAGCAGAGTACATGAGACACAAAGCCAGTGAAACCTCAATGGTCCACAATGTAAACAAACTTAATGAGAAGAAAAGAGTCAGCAATCATTTCATCTTCCCTACAAAGCCTGCTGCTCTGATCAGGAAAACAACATCCAGGCCACGCAGTAAGACACTGAGACTTTGTGCTCTTGCTACAGAGGGTGGCGGAACAGGAGGGATTGACGAAGGAAGGAAATGAGGCCACCTACTCACTGTGATACTGCAGATTTTTGTATTTACAGGCTGCTGGCGGCCTGCATCAGTCTGTACATTGGATTATTACTTCTACACTCTTGCATACTTGTCGCAGCTGTGTGTGTGTCTATGGCTCTCTTGAATGATTCTCCGCATCCTTTCATATTCCACGCTTTGGCCTTTTTTTTTTTGTGTGTGGTTACTTTTCATATTGATGGTTGTGATACTTGGAGTGAAAAATGGAAAGTAAATAAAATTATTTACTTTCTGAGCTAAAAGGTATATGTAATACATTCATAAAGCTATATTTGACATTGCTGCAGGTTTGGGCTTGGACACTTGCTCCTGCAACTTCCCTCTTAAATTGTTTATGTAAGAACATGAGGGAAGAGAAGGCAGGAACTCGTTCCACCTTCATTTGAATGTCAGTTGCCAAATCCAACAATTTTAGCTTTTTCTTTCTGGGCCTTTGTTCAGATCCTAAATATTAAAGTTTCCAGGGAAAGCTGAATTTCCACTCTCCAAATGATAAGCTGTGCTTTGTAACGGTATTTCCTGCAGATGTGGCATTTGCCTCTCTGGCAAGGTGCAGGGCTACTACTCGGGCTCTTTTGGCAGCTTTTCCTCCCGCTTTTGCCTTTCCCCAGGGAAATGCTGTCTGCATGGCCTGGCAGTTTCTAGTGTTTAGTTTGGTAGCTGGTTACCTTCCTCCTGAGGTTCTGGCACTGCCCGTTTACAAGCAGGAAGGCAAAGAGGAGGCAGGAGAGGACACCTCCTTCCATGCTCAGACACGTGCCTAATATGCAGTGCTTAGTTTCTACTGTATATTGATATTCAGGTTTTTCATAAAAGAAACCTGTGGTTTCCCTGTATCAGAAGCTGTGGGTAAATCCCTACTATTTTACAACATCATAGAGAAGCCCCAGGGCTGGCTGTGCCTCTGTTACATTTTTAAAGCAGCAGTAAACAGCACGCTTTTCTCTGAGCAACAGCTGCTTTCTAATGGTGGACCGTGAAAGACTGCTGTGGAACCAAGGCTCTGAGATTCACTAGCTATTGCTGCCCTACCAGGATTGCCTGAAAGCCATGGGATGATGCCATCTCTAATGAAATACAGCATCAATATCAGATGAAAAATAAGAACAGTAGTATTTACAGGGGTTTTTGCATCAATTAGATGGACAACAGAAGCATATCCATGTGTGATTGAGAGACCTTGGATGAGTTATGTCCAACTGCCTTGTCCACCACATGTTGTAGGAACCCCTCTATATAAATGGACTGTGGCTGGATGATGATGACTGGATTTGGAAAGATGACTGGATTTGGAAGAACCAGGGGCATAGCAAGATGGATACTTCATATTGTATAAAATAGTCTGTTGCTGCTGGTCACAGCAATTATATTCTCACTTCCTAACTGGCTGCACTACAGGTGACATTGGGCAGCTCTTGTTCAAGCATGGCTAGGATTTTTGAGAGCTAAAAGGAGCGCTGCGTGTACTGAGAGGCAGGACTAGACAGCCTGGCAACCCCAAATCGGGGACATCTCTGACTCCAGTCTGTACATGGAGAGGGCATACGCCTGAAGAGTTCAGCTAGGAATATGGAAAGCTTGATCTGAGCAAGCCATTTTGTGTTGCTGTAGGATACATGTTACTGTTGAAGCTGAGTTTCCAAGCCAGTATTTTCTCTTCAGAAGGGAAGAGGATGATAGGAGCCTAAGCAGAGCAAGGATAGTGAAATTTTAAAGTATTATGACACACATACATTTAATATTACATCACATGTAAGGGAACAAGCACATATGATCGCAATATCACAAGATGAATATACGTCCTACAACATTAAATTTAGTGCCTTGTGATTGATGATCCTTTGTTTGCAGGTTTTCTTTTATGTATATATTATTTCTGTAGGATAAGCATCTTACCAGCTGGAAGAAACATACAACTTTTTTATTTTCTAGCATGTAATTTCTGTTTGATTCACAGCTAATAAATAGGTCATCTTGTACTTTCGAAATGCCAACATGCAGTAATTCAGTGAAATAGAGACTCTACATTAAAAAGCTGTCAACCTCAGTGCAATTTTCCTGCACCCTACGCTCCAGAAAGATACCTTGTCACTCATGGTTCAGCTCTGTTTTCCTGAAATATCTCTTCTTCTGCATAAATAATGAATATAGTTGCATGAGAATATCTGGCACAATGTCTGTTCTTCCTCCCACTCTAAGGAGCTACAGGACAGACTCTGTATTTATTGGTTGATCTTCCCAACAAATCTTACTGAAATCACAGGTGTGGTAATAGCATGGCCCCCTCCCAGCTGCACACAGGTGTTCTCCACTGTGCTAACCCCATCCTACCCGTCTGGCTGAAGTCAGGGAAATGCTGCTTTAAAAAAATCCTTTGCTATTTAGTATTTCTCAAAATGTAAAGGCTACACGATACAGAATAATTTAAAACACTTACTCGCTTTCAGTCTCTTTCCATTTCTAATGTGTTATGCAGGTCTTGCACAGAAAAGGTATTGGGCTGAAACAGATCCCAATTAGGAGGTTTTAAAACTAATTCTCTTTAAAAAAAGCTAGATATAAAAACCATTAGATGACTAAGCTTGTCTTCTATTTCATATGACCTTAAACTCACAATTTACTGTTTTTTATGGCTTTCTCCTAGTAGCCCACTAGAGGTGACACAAGGATGACAAAACCTGGTTCTGCACCTCTGATTTCAGCAACAAGGCAGCCCTTTTTACTGATAGACTTAAGGGCAGGAGGAGTCCTGTAATTTTCTAGTCCGATCTGAAAAATTGTGATGCATTCAAGGCATTACTTTCAGAGACAATTTTCAGGTGTGATGCGAGGAAGTTTCTGCAGTGCTGATTTCAAAATCTCTGAGTATTTATAGCCTACCATCATAGTACACAGATGAAATTTTGAGCCGAAGATTTAATCCTGCAGGTGTTACTCACATGATGGTTTCCCCCGGCCCTAAGTTTGGTAACGCAGTGTGAGGCAGGGGCAATGCTGTTTAAATGAAAAAACTGGACCGGCTCAAATTATGAAAAATTTGGTGGTGCCTTTTGTGGTTTTGAATCAGTAGGAAGTTGAAACTTGCAAGATGTCAACCCCATAAAAATGGTGAAAGCGGGGTGTGCTAACCCCCTGCGAACTGGGTTTTACAAGGGATAAAGCTGCTGAATCCTCACAGTGAGGTCCAAAAGTAATTTAAATCTCTTCCCCTTTTTCCTTGCTCCCAATTTCTCCATCTCAGTTGTTGTTAGATGCATCAGCTGAGAAGGAAAGTTAAGAGAGTGACACTAATAAGGAGGGCTCAGACGCACTAAGAGTATTAAAAGGTTAGGTCATGGTGTGTTCTATTAAATAGAATATTAATTGAATTCTTGACATCTGAGGTGAACTGTGACATGCTCATGGGATAAATATTGCATTTAAGAGAGCATCATGACCTAAAGCTCTAAATACTATTGAACATCAGTGCCAATCCTTCACAATAAATCTTAGCCTCAGTCCTCGGGGTATGAATGCTCCCTTGGAGTTTTGGAAGCTTGAGCTTAAAAACAGGTTTCACATTTCTTGTTTCTGTTTTCAGTTAAATCCAGAATTGCTTCTTCTAACTCAAGGCTACATTCCATCTCAGAATTTCGGTTACAGACTCTTAATATATAGCTAGAAGTGCACGTTTCAAATGCCATGCATTACAACCTATTGGGCACGGTACAAGAAACGTTGAAAGAAAATTTGTCCATCTCCACCCCCACACCATAAAGAAGATTAAAACATTAAAAAGACCAATTAAAAATAGAGAATCTCATGGCAACATTTTCATTAACCCTCCCTGGTTCTTCTTTCTGTCTCATTAGTCATCACAGGGAGAGGAAGGATCATTTTAATTAGCAGCATTGTAAAGCTTTATTTAAGGCAACTGCCCCTCCTGCTGCTCTCTGGATTACCCTGCCGGCTTATAAATACAATACCAAATCATTAACAGCCAAAAACAACACCACTGAAGGGCTTGGAAGAAAGAAGATCCACTATGGTCAATGTTTAGGGCTCTTTAACAATGTCCTTTCTCCTTATTCAGGCATAATTCAAGCGTAATATTGGGCTTTATAAAACAACTCAATATCCTCTTATAGCAAAGCCCTTTCTAGTTGAGGATACCATGTGTTCAACTTTCTTCCCCTTTGTTTTCAAGGCAGTGAAAGCACAGAACCACATCTGATAGGATAGACATGGTAGATAGGACCACAGGTTTTCCAATGTCCCAATTTAGAATTACTTGTTAAATTTCCAAATTAAAGGGACTGCTGCACGCTAACAGCCTTGTAGGAGGGAGGTAAGCAATAAGACCCCAACTGTGGGAGGCTGGTGGAGCATTTTAGAAAGAGGTTCTTGTGAGTTTAGGATAAAAACAAAGTGTGCTGAATTTTACGTTTTTGCAGAAATAAGCCCAGTGGGTCTGTTCGGCCAGTGTTTGCAGCCAGCAGTTTCCATACCTGGGAGTGCAGCAAATTTGCTCTCCCTTACACCCATACAATGCGTTAATAACCTCCAATTAGATGCAAACCAAGATCTCTCACTCTCTAGCAGGCTCCTGAGTCAAGAGACACATTAATGGAAACAAACAGGACAAGCATGACCCCAGATCCCCGTGGGACAG
>JANZLP010000044.1:17015027-17026413 GCA_026930925.1 Chelictinia riocourii | reverse complement strand
CCCTTTCCAGCTCCCGATGCAGAACACGGCACCACAAGGGCTGCTGTGGGGAGAATGAATTCCGTCTCAGCAAGACGCAATACAAGAACTCTAAAGCAGTATCGTAGATATGTGGTCAACTTTGGATATACACGAAATATTTTCATTTAGAGCATTAGTTTCCCTCTCTTTTCCTCCTACTTTACAGTTCCAATAATTTAAATGAAGATGGTGCTTTGCCCGATTATCTTTTTCAAAGGTGTCATTAATTCTTCAGAATTATGCATGCGTACAGTGCACTAATATTGAGATTGCAGCTCAGCGGGCAGCAACTTTAACTTGCATGAATGATTAGTTTGCCTAGAGGACAGGGTGTAAATTAGAAGGGATTACTTGACAATACCAATTATTTCATCTTTCTAACTCAGTTTGCAAATTTTTATTTTGAAATATTTTAACATATATATTAGAAGGACTTATTAGTGTGAATCATACAATAGGAACCATGGTAGTCATTGTTTCCTTTGCAAATAATATATTTAATAAGTTCTTGTTACCATCCCTGAAGTAGAAATACTCAGTTTTATTCCATGTACTCAATAATTAATTAATGAAGTTAATTAATGTTTCATAGCTTGTCATGAGGTGCTTACAAATTCTTAGTACATTTCTAGTGCTGAAACCCGTTGCAGACTGTTTTGTCAAATTTCATCTTTATATCTAAAGGAATTTTCTTTCTCTTTCTGTTAATTATCCAGAATTAAAATCCTATTCTTAAATCGTGGTCCTCAAACAAGTATTCATGCCCTAAGAGCCTCTGACATTTCTCAGGGTTAAAGGGAGAGCAAACTGTGAGGCTGCCTGCAGAAGATTACCTGCTTGCTGTTACTCTCTAGAGGTCAGCAAAGACTGGGGACTACTGCTAGAAAACAGAGGGCTGTCGCAGTGGGGAGGAGGGTGGTATCCTTTACCTTTTTCTTTGCTTAACTTTCATGAATTGCATTCTACTTACATGTGTGTATCTCAAACTGTTGGTAAATTTGAAGAGTTGTATTTCTGCTGTCCTTTTTTTAACCCCATTACATGATTTATCTTTAAATACGCCTGAGTCATCTTTCTATGCTAAAAAGCCAGGATCCTAGCCAATTTGGTTTTTTTTTTAAAGAAAGTAGTAATTCTAATTCAGCATTCCAAAAATCAGCTGACAAATGTGCTAATGAAAATTCAAACATCGTAGTGTTTGTCTACATTTAAAACTAGGTATTATGAACATCTATAAAGTAATGCCCCATACTTTAGTTCTCCCACATTTGCATTAGTGTTAAACATGAAGAATTGTGTTGTTATTCAAAATATAAATGATACTGAAACAAACTGAGTACAGATTGTGATGCAAATGCTTCTCGATGTTTTGAAGAAGCAGCAAGAGTCTTTGCAGCTGGTCTTTTCTGGAAAACAAACATTCTGCCTCGCAGCAAAGTGTGGGCCTTCAGAACTGAAATAAACAAATACATATTGTTCTGTGTGGTGTTTAAAAGATGTTTATGATGGAAGAAGAACCCAATGAGAAGGGATACTGAAGTCCTGCTACATTGAACTACTGCGCAGCTTAGATCTTGTGACTCATGGCATGGCATGGGCTGCCATGAGTATGTGCAAAATCTTCTCTTGTCCCTTGGAACTTCTTTTCCAGTGGATTTTCATAAAAGACACTTAAAAGAGTTTTGGAAAACGTGAAATGATCAGAAATTCAGCATAAACCAAAAGCATCTGTTACGGGGAAATTAGGTTTTTTATAACACTAGCATGGGTTTTGGTACTGGCTGGCAGAGTTAAGTGTTTCTGCTACCATTAACTACTGTTCATCCTGCTCAATACGTTGTGCCTTCTGTAAGTAAGAGAAAAATAGCCCCTGAAAGCTGTGCCTATTGTTTTTTTTCTCCATTTTGCAGAACACCCACAGGAAGTGTGGGGATTTCCCATGTGTCAGTACTTGAAGGACAAGGGCTGGTGCTGTGGTCGCAATGCTAGAATGTCAGCGTGCTTGGTATGATTCCCCTTCTTTTCTTTTTCCTACTGAGAGCTTTATCCAGATGTTATAGGATTCATTGTTTTTGGCTTCTAATCCTAGAGCCATGACTTTAATCCAAGACTCTACAGAATAACATCATTAATGTTGTAAGCATGATGAATTATATCTTAAAAAAATAGTATTGACCTTCCAGCGTTACATATTTTATACTTGCTGAAGGCATGAAAAAATGAGTATTGACAGAAATGTATTTTAAGAGTGGACAGAAAGGCCAAACCTTTGTTGAAACCTAAACAAGGTAGTCCCTCAGGGTAATAGTTGCTGGCCAAGGACTTAGGCGGGAACAGGTAATTGTAGAAGGATATGTTCAGTGCTCAATCCCAAGATTAACCAAATTGACAACATATTTATTCTTATTACACAGTTAGATGTATTTATGTTCATTTTCTGTGTGCCCTCATGACAGTTATAGCTGCCATCTGGGTCAGATTTTAAAGTCTGGAGAGCAGGTAAAGTGGTTTGTCTTTTCCAGAAATCACTGTCCTGATAAAATCCAGGAATGAAGAATGGAAGTTAGGAAACAGAAGGACTGCAGGATCCAAATCAAAATACATTTGTACAAGGAAGAAGCAAGCTCACACATGAGGCACTTGAAAGCCTGAAATTCAAACTGACTTAGTCTCACTCTGATTTTCTTTAGATTTTATTTTACCATTTCTGATTTTTATGCTAGAAAATGCTATTTATCAGGGTCCTGTGGATTCTCAGACTCCTGCCCACTTTCTGCTCTCATGGATCTCACTCTTGGATCATGTTGCTGCTGGAATTGCAGGTGCGCTACTGCCAGAGCTGTGCCTGCCTGTGAAGAAGAGGAAGGTTGCTCAGCTGCTGTACTTCTGCCAGTCCTTGGCCCCTCTACTGAAACTGCTACAAAGGCAGAAAATCACTCCAGCTAGGACTAAAGGAAGCAGCAGTGCTACGGAGCTGCGCTGGGATCGTTAGGGTGGTTAATATTCAGCAGGCATATTGCTAAAAAGACAGTGCCAGCTAAGAAAAAAAAGCAACAAAACCCAACACTGCACGTAGGTCTTTCTGGCAGAGATATTAGCAGTGACAATGTTGTTTGTACAACAGACAACTAGTATCCCATAAGAGCAGAACCACCGCCATGCCACATCTCACTGAGGTCATTGTGGAGCAGTTGTCAAAACAGTCCTGACTAACATGGGCCATATGTAAGCCCATGAATTAGAGATTAAATGCTTTTTACTGCTTTATTGGTCCTCCAGAGATGACTTTTCTACTTTGGCACACAGTATTCCGGTCGAGCTGACATTGTGAGTTTGGTCAGGGGTCCAAAATAAATGGCACTAAACAGTACCCAAGCCTGCACATACACATAACAGATAGATATTTTGCAAGAAATCTCATTTAATTAATTAAAAAAAAAAGTCAGAACTCAACAAACTCTTTGAAAGGGCCCTCAACTGGAGAAAAAGGCTGTCTGTCATCATAAATGCAATGTAGCTGTAAAACGAACTTTCAATGTATATAGAGACTCTGTAGCCCAGAATGTGTTATCAGGCAGAAAAACCAAATCCCTGTAAAGGGCCACCTTTTGCTATAATGCAGGTCTTTTCTATAATAGAGTCAGCTCTGATATAGGACTATTGCTGCACTGCAAGCTGTAATAAATATTAATGTGTCAAACTGTACGCCACCTCTATTTCAGGATGGAGGCAAAAGACAGACTTACAGAGGATGAGTCGCAGCCCTGCTAGGGAGCTAGTGCATTCCCAGGGCTTTTGGTATGGAATTTTTATCTTTGTAGTGATTGCATCCTGCATTTCTCTAAAGAATCACCAAAAACCCCATTTTACTCTATAAGAAAGGCATGAAATCTGTCTGTGCTTAGGGCTACGCCTTGGGGGAGTGATATTTGCACTTCATACTGTGTTCATTGAAAATCTGCCCTCATGCCAGTCCGGCATTTTGTAATGCAGCCCCCCAAGGTCATTCCCTACCAACTCACAAGTCGGCTGTTAGAAGCCCAATGTATACCACCTTGCAAAGAGATTCTGATGTTTATATTGCATTTGTTTCTCATAGTGCAATTACTATACAAAGAAAACTGAACATGTCTATAGTTGTGTGTCTGTGTATATATCTTATAAACTAATCCTTTCATTTTCTTGTCTGCATCATGACACTGTATTAAATATCTTACCTAAGCACATGTCTCTAAGTAGCATTACTAGACCAAACATTTGAATGTATACTTGCCTTTAGACATAATATTATTCTAAACATAGGATATAAATGTAAATAAGTATTATACTAAATATTTATGTTTACTATCCCATGCAACAATAGTTTATCAAATATTTACTAGCCTATTTACCTGTGCTCTTCTGGGCATAGCTGCATAACTACTTATGCTACACAGTGCTTTTGTGGTTGATTAAAATGCATTTGTGCGTGTATCTGCAATGTTTGGTAGGCCTAGTTAAACAGCCACTTACAGAAGCAAGCAGTGAATGCTATTCCTTTAAAAAAATATGAAGCTTGTTGTTACGGATTCTGCAACATCCCTTATATGAAGCTCTTATTAGAATCATGCTAGGTACCACTGGAGCAGCAGGTTATTTTTAAAGTGTTGGGATGCCACACACAGTGCTACTCTGCAAAAAAAAAAAGAAAAAAAAGAAAGGAAAAGCAGCCTCCGTTTGTAATGAGCCCTGGGCATTAGTTTCAGCTCGCAACACATTGATGAAGAACTATTTTCCTTTCACAGAAGTGTGTGTTTCTGTCCAGGAATAATCCTGTTTATTAGGTTAGGACACAGGAGACAATCAGAAGAGTATCCCAATGTTTTCTTCAGCAGAAAATGGAGTAACATGGAGAATGGGATGACTATCCTGCCTCTCCCATACCACAGACTGATGAGGAAAGGGGATTACATACTTCTACTGCAGGAGGATTTAGGCAGCGTTTAGTGTTGACTCCATCCTTGTTAAACTTACTGCTCTACAGGCAAACACTGTTGCTACTGTGCACTCAATACACATTTCAGCAGAAGCAATTTGCCTGCAATTAGTCAGCAATGAAACTCAGTTCTTAGGCAAACTCGGGTGGCAGCAATCACAGTTCTTACTCCCCCTGTTCTCTCTCTAAGCAAAGTTTCATATTTTCATGATGCAAAAGGACTGCATTTGCCAACAGGAGATGACCAGCCCTACTTTTTGAAAAGTCATCGTATAGGACTCCCAACAGAAATGACTGCTTTCATTCAAATTTAATGGTAAAAAGGTACTTTAAAACCTTGTTCATGAAGCTCATTGATAGCGAAGTTATTCACAGAAATACAACAGGAATGAGGAAGAAGCACAAGTCTTTGCTTCTTATGGTAGATTCTAAGCAAATAACCTTAAAGGCAATAAGCTGATGTGGTTGCAATTTCATTAATTTCAAAGAAATTAGCTTTTTGGGGTCAAATTATAATGTGATGGCAGGTTGTTACACTGGAGAAAATCTGGCCAACCACTCCACAACCACTGTATCAGTGAACTTTGTAAAGAAGGAGACTGCAATGAACATGAAAAAAAAGACCTCAAAAGAAAGCCATTAAGTGCTTTTTCATCCTAACTAAGTTCCTTGTGAAGGGTGGTTGGGAAAAGGGGTAATATGAGACTTTCTTATTGAAAAAAATATTGATTGTTAGGAATCAATAGCATTAAAAAGCTGTGTCTTAAGCACCAAGCTTTGAAGGACTCCACAAGCTTTTCCGTTCCCTGTCTATTCTGCTGCCAGAACTTTGATAGCTTTAGCCTGCAAACCAGCAAATGCAGTGATTTGATGGTGGCCAATATATATTAAAAAAATTAAGGTGTCAAACATGAATTTTATTACATCTGCAATCAGATGTACTTCCTTCAGTCAGCTCATTTGCAATTAAGTCCAGCTGTTCTCAGTGGAAAGGACTCTTCCAAGGAAATTGCTGTAAAATTTAATGGGAGTATTTTCCTTGGTGCTTTGTTGTAAATATTGTTTTCCTAATAGGCTTGTAAAGGGGTTTGCTTTTTTATTCAACGGGCAAGAGAAGATCTGTAATTTTTCAGGCATTAGAAAATGAATAGGTCAGTGATAGAGCTCATAAAACTTATAAAAATATTCTCATTGTGTCGCAACAGAAAGAGCTTTAATAACTTGAAGAATAGGAAGGTTTTGGAGATATTTTTGGTCTGCTTAGTTTTTTGTTTACATATGAAGGGCTATTTTTTAACTGACACATCAGATAGAGATTGATCAATATGCTTTATTGGGTTTCTTCTGTCTAGAATCAGGTATGACAGCCAGAGAGGGGTACCAGATTGCAGACTTCAGAGTATGATCCTTCATTTCAATTTTGCAGTATAATATCCCACAGGGGCCAAAATATTACACCATGAACTCACAATACTGCAGTGCCTTGGTTTACTATCACAGAATCCTGTTTGGGCTTTAAGCAAATGATGAACATTAGAAACTTTTATTTCCTTGCTACTGTGTCCAAAAAGCTTCTCTTTCCTTTTTGCCACTTAGGCAAAGCTTAGATGTAGGTTTTTTTGTATCTTCCAGCAATCTTTTCAGCAACATTTTCAATCTGTGTGCTTCTGTCACTCTGGGAGAACAGTGCCTAAAATAAAACAGTGAGATTTGTAATTATTGACATTATTTTAAGATGTGATGCTGAAGCATTAAATATAAAAAAATGAAACTATTTTGAGGGGGAATGTTGAGACATGAATGATAGCAAATGCTGTTATTGTGGATTTATTTTCACCTAAGCAAAAATCAGACTCCCTCTCTAATGGTGAAATATGACCTGGCTTTTGCAGAGAGAGTAATTTGCTAATTTGTTTAACGTTGTTATCTGTGCAGGAAAGCCTTGCAAGAAAAAGAATTCAGAATGGATCTAAAGTGCAGGTTATTTGGGAGGACAAAATTAAGCCACTTTTTATTCTTTAAGACAGTGACCATATTCCTTTTCTGGCAGCAGTGAATACTGAGGAGAAAACAACTCGTCCTAGTCAAAAGCTGCATTATCATTGCTATATTGGTTTGCAATGCAAGAGGTGAAGCTAATTTCCTATCAACAGAAACCTTCTGCTGAGGCAGTGCAAGTCCTTCTACTAGTACAGTTTATTTGAAGAACAGGAATGGGCTATACAGTAGGAGAGATATCCTTTTGCTAGTATACTCATATAGCTACCTTGGCAAATCCTCATGGTTTAGAATCCCATCTCCCATGTCTGCAAATAGCAAGAGTTAGCTGGCACAGTTTGGAACAGCTCTCCAAAATAGTGTAGCAGAGAAAGTTATAGAGGAAATATCTGCTGAACATGTATGTTCCTGTGTACGCGCTTCGGAACAGATTGATAAACCTGTTAGGAGATGATTAATCAAAAGGGGTTTGATCAGGAAATGACAAGGGAGTCAGAGCTAGCTGCAGAGGAGTGTAAAAAGATTAAGTCTCTGTAGAAGAAGAATGTCTTTCGTGGAAGTGATTAGAAAATGAACCTCAGAAGCACATAATTAACAAGGAAGGATTGAAGGGCGAGAACACTGTAAACTTAATACTTGGAGTGAGCATCTATATATGTGTTTGACTTGAATAGCTTGCTTGGTTTTGTTTAAGTCACTGCCTCTAGAATAAAGCATGTGATTTTCATCTCAAGGTAGATCCTGCAATTACAATGTTTGGGGCTTTTTGCTGTTGTATGAATTAATCTGCTGGGTCTCCCCAGCAGGATTGGAAGGAAAAAAGCAGGAGGCACAAGAAATAGAATAGGTCTCCTTGTCCAGGCAATGGCCAGTGCTTGCCTTTCCCTTTTCTAATCCATCTGGGCAATATCCAAACTGGGAGTGACCCAAAGGCACAGTGGGGACTGTGGATAAACAGCATCACTTGGATGAGAAAGCTGTGAATAGCACTAAGGCTCCATGATCTGTTCATTCATTGAAGTTCTTTGTATGCCTCTTTTCCAACTTATATTTAAAACTTACACCTAATACATAGAAACTTTAAAGAAGTCTGGGTCACATTTCAGCTAGTACCTGGTAAGAGAAACAAGCACATATGCACCTTTTAGCTCCATAACAGAGCAACTGCTGCGTGAAGCTGAAGATCTGGTCCTGACTGCTCCCCACACTAAGTGCATTTATGGTTTGTGAGCTGTGATCCATCAGGGAGGTGCATGACAGCTTCTAGAGAAAGCTTTCTTGGTCTCTTAAGGATTCCCGCAAGCATTATTCAGCCATCAAATTCACAGCCTCTGTATCAGCACTTACCGATGTATTTGGCTTAAGTGAAGAAGAACATATATAGAAGTCTGGCTCTGTCTGTACAAACCAAACCAAGCACAGAACACCAGGCTTCTGCCATGGAAGGTCTGGGCTGCCCACAGTGCGCGTGGCCGCACTGGGGCTCCTCCACCCCACGCTTTGGTGACAGACAGCTAACGCAGAGAGTGCAAACAATTTATGGGTGTTCCACCACGGGTGCTGTTTAAACAGCTCTTAAAAGGGACACAGACTCGTTTCTAGCCACTGTAAACCCCCAGGCAACAAAAGAGCGTGGCAGCAAACGGGGAAGGGAGAGGCACCTTGGGACAACCCTAAAAAATCTTGCACAGGGAGCTCCAGGTGTTCGGGAAGAGACCTGGCTGAGCCCTTGCCCTTTAGAAGCAACGTACTGGTTCTCTTTGCCGGGCTGGAGAGGGGAAAACACTGCAGGCATCTGCGGAGAGCACACAAGGAGCTGGGGAGGGAACAGCTGAGCAGTTGTGGAGCAGCTGGTTACACTTCTGTATTTTTCCAAATTCCAGAACTGTACTGCTTTCAAGGGCAAAGCCACTCTGACCAGGGGATCGTAGCTTGTTTCCCTTTGTCACAAGGAAACAATACAAAACGTGTCGGATTTGTTCAGAAGCACGAGCGTGGCCGCTCGTCGCGAGAGACAGCCCAAGAGCGGCGTGACCCAGCCAGCCCAGCAGGGCAAATTCGGAGTGCAAAAAAACCCAACATATAACACTGAATAGCTACTGACTGATTAGGAGATCATACAATTTTCTGACAGCAAAAATTCACTTAACCCTGGAGCAAATGTGAAAAGATACACCCAAGACCAAAACAGTCCCATGTGAATTACACTTAAGATTTGGGACATTATTTGATAGCACTTGCATCCTGTTAGGTCCAGAGAAGGTGGCCCTTACTTTATTAATTAATTCCCCTGTTTTCTACATGTTTTCTGTATAACGCTGATATAAACGAGGTATCTCAAACTCCATGTAAGGTACAGTTCTACATGGTAATACTTTCTAGTGATCAGGGTTATGAGGTTAACATTGGAAGAGCAAAATTCTCCAAAGATGAGCAATGGAAACACACAGAATACTGTCAAAATAGAAATATGAATGTTCTTTTACCACCTCTCATATTTTTCATGGCAGCCTTCAGAATCAGGAGGGATGCAATGGTAAGTAAGTATGAGGTGGGCAACTGATCTGTCTCAACTCGATTAATTTCAGTCACACTCCAGTAGTTATCTTTGTCCTTTTAGCTACATCAGCCTTGCTGTCCTCACCACCAACTACAGCCTTCAGACATGAAATATACACCACCAAACTCCAAATCCAAAACAGTCAGACACATTAAAGGTTTCCCCTTTTCTTCAATTAAGAACAAAGAACACATTACATTTTTCTATGTGAAGTGTGCTATTAAGTAATAGCTTGTACACTAATTAAAGCAAATGTAATTGTGAGAACACAGTGACATTGTTAAAGTAAATTACCCAATTCGTTAATAGTTTCATTTCGAGTGACCTTAATTGTATTAATTGTGATATTGAGCAAATTAAATTGAAGAGTATTAAATGCATTGTTCCAGTCTGTCCTTAGAGGATCAACTTTCTCATTACATCAATGAAATGGGAATACTACTACTATGCTCTTCAAAACTTGTGTCACAATGTGGTGAACACTGAAACTTAGAGTAAAAATTTACAGCAGCTCAGAAACAGTTAACCTAGTTATCCCATTTCAATTTAATATAAACCTCAACCATTTGGAAATGAACAAACTCGTTTGTCAGATGGAATACGCAGGGAGAAAGTAGAAGAACAAAGTTTCTGAAATTTCTCTTCATATATTCAGAGTTTATAAAGTCTCTGCTGGAGACAAGAAAAGATAAGATTCATCAGTTTCTCTGATAAAGTTTCCAGTTTCAGGGGGAATAGTTAAAAAATATTGTTAGAATAAAATGAACTATATCGTGAAGATTGTTAGAACTGAAAATGTAGCAAGATACCATCAACCTACTATAGTCAAAAACAAACAACAATGCACATATAAATACATGCATGTAAAGTAAAATACAACCAGATCTAAAAGTTATAATCCAAAATTAAAATTTCTCAAAAGAACTAAAATCTTCCATTTGAAGTATCAGATTGCGTAAGTGAGAATCCCTGCCACTAATTTCTTACCAACTATTAAAAATGTTATTTAAAAAAAGCATATATGAATGCATATACGCAATGCACATTTTTCGATCTTGAAAAAAAAAATCATCCACAAGGAAAATAACACAGGCCAAATCAACCATTAAAAAAAGACTGAAATACTATCTTATCTGGTTTTTTGGAATATTTTAAAGGGATAGAAAAAAGATTTTGCCTGTCTATTAGTTAACAGCCTATCCTAAATGTTTTAATCTTGCAAACAAGCACATTCTCACGACACATCATAACTCAAGATTCAAAGTTCCTCAGTTACACAAAATCTGGAGTGCTACGAACGCCCAGATCCTTCTCCAAATGACTCTCACCTCATCTGTAATGCTCTGCTTTTATTTGTTCAGCTAGGTAATTTTCTCCTGCCTAGCACTTGCAACATTAATCCTTGCAGCTGTTCCTAGTGAACCATGTCTTATTCTCCTCGGGCCACTTCTCCAAAATCTCAAGAATACTTTGAACTGTATGTCTGCCCTCCATTGTGCTAACAGCCCTGTCCCAAATAAACCACGTTTCCTCTCTACACCTTCACTGAGGTTTTAATAAAAGCACTGAGTACTACTAGATTCAATTAACATATTTCTGGAATCCCATCCAATATATCCTTCCAAGCAACAGCGAAAGAACAGAAAGTAGTCTATGCATGCAGTTTTCCAACCAGCTATACTCAACAGCAATCCATGTATTTCTGAGATTTCTTTCATATTATGAAAAATGCCTTGTGAGAGAATTTCAAAACTCCAGCTGGACATGATATCTCCTAGTTCTCCATCAAGTTTTGGTATCAGTTCCACATACTAAAAATACAATACTTCATG
>JANZLP010000044.1:17003984-17014927 GCA_026930925.1 Chelictinia riocourii | reverse complement strand
TCACAGCCTCTGTATCAGCACTTACCGATGTATTTGGCTTAAGTGAAGAAGAACATATATAGAAGTCTGGCTCTGTTTAAAATAGTAGATGTGTTTGAGACAAGAGTCTGGGATCCAATATTGTACTGTTTGAGAACAAGCAAGTTCTACTTTGCATCTGAATGTTTTGGGTTTGGTTTTTGGTTTGGGTTGGGTTTTTGTTTTTCTTTTGTCTTCAGCTTCACTCTAAACTCAGAAGGTGACCAGAATTAATCCCTGTGTCTTAGGTATAAAAATTGTTCATGGAACTTTGGAGGCTGGAGTGCTCCAAACCCTCAGGATAATACTCTCCATTCTCAGTGGGCTTCAAAAAGCAGAAGGAATTTTTCCATGATGTGATGGGAATCCTCACGAGAGTACAAGAGAGCATCTTCACCACAGGAGGTCATGGGAGCTTTGCTTTAGGGACTTGACTGGCAGCCCCTACTTTTCACAAAACATCGGTCCCTCCAATACCTGAAGTTTTCATTTGCATCTAGTGTCTTAAATCCAGTTCTCTGTGACTCCTTGTAGACTGAGCTACACAGGGAAATGGTGTTTATATGCTGTTCCTTTTGTCTGGCAGGAAATGCATTGTGTCCATAAACAAATTATCTTCTAGCAGCTTATCTCACCACTTATAGGGAAATAATTAAACAGCTTTAGAATTAAAACAAGATTGCTTGGCACCACTCTTGTCCACTCTTTGCATTTCTTGCTGCAGTTCAGAAGAGATACAGCCAGGTACCTGCAAACAGCTTAGCCCCCCACACAATCGATAGCAGAAAAGATAAATCTGCTGCAATTGACTACAGGCTGTACTGTCACTTAGTGACGATGAAAAATGATCACTACTTGAATACACTGCATTTTTTATCTTTAAATCTTTCAATAGAAGCAGTGTCAATAACAGAGCACTAAATAATCTCTAGATAGAAGGAAAATCTTTCTTTCTTTCTTTCTTTCTTTCTTTCAAGAGGGAAGATGGACGACACTTTTTTTGGAGACCTTAAATACTGAAGTATGGAATTAGACCTGAAATTCCAGGAAGTGATTGTCTGTTTAAACAATCTCTGTCTCATTTTAGGAAAGACTGGCTGGATTCTTCTTGAAAACATAGCTCAGTTCCATATCATGAATGCACCAGGGTAACTGTAAGTGGAATATGCAGAAATAAAATAACTAAGGATTTTTTTCTCATGTTCCTTTGGGGATAATATATCTCTCTGAATTGGATACAGCTGCCAGACATGGCCTTTCTTTACTTTAAAATATCTCTGACCTTTCCCTGAGCTAACTGGACGCAGTTTACCATATTGGCCCAAGTATAAAGCAAAGCCTTTTTCAGATAAAAGCCTTTGGAAAAAATCCAATCTGTTCTGTATCTACTGACCATGCCATACATGGGTCTGGTTCCTCCCTATCCCATGGATGCTGTTAGCTGGCATGCCAGTGTGGCAGCAGGCCAGCACCTACAATGCATGCTCCTTCATTTTGCTTTTGGGTCTGCTGGTCTTGGTAGAGCAACACCCAAAAGGGGCAGATATTTGCTGCTGATGCAGCCCCACTGTGTGTGCATATGTTCATGTTTCTGTTCTGACAAAAGGAAGGTAGTTTTTTATTTGAAGCCAATTTATTTCCACATCATATGGTGCCTCCGTCATCTCCAAGTATTGATGTCCCTTTTATCCCATATTATGAGACAGCAAGAAACACATGAGAATGCCTTTGACAACATCAAACTGATTAACTTTTTTTTTACCTCATGCAGGACATTTTCCATAGTAATGTCTGTGGGGGTAGAAGCTTCTCAGTAAATCAGTCTGGTGGCAATTTGAGCAATGTCAGCTGTGTCCTGCTAACATCTGGAGTGCTGCAGTGACTCTAGGATGCTCTGCACAGTTTTTGAATGTGTGCCATCCCCATGGAGCCCGCTCCAGAGGAAATGCTCTTTTGGTTATGGACTCTGTGAACGGAGTTTGGTTTAGCTGCCCTACAGATTCCAGAAATAGGGTCTTGAAGCAGGCAGCAGGGCTGTAGAAAGGCTTATCGATTTAAAAGTCCCTTTGTATGTACTGCAAGTTTGGTTCAGATGCTTTCTTGAATAAAGGTCAAGATGAAGTACTGAATTTCTGAAATGCTGAAGCTCTGAATATCCCAGAACTTTGATTTATTCTGCCTGTTTTGTCTGGATTTCTGTTAAAAAGCATGGTTGTCTGTCCTTAATGGATTGATGAACAATACTGAGTGTGGAACAGCTTGAAAGAAAATACTGATCTATGCAGTTGCTATAACTACTTGACTTGTCTGGAAAACTGCAGGTTTCCATGCCCTCATTCAGCCTTAAGCATACTTGACTATATTTGTTTTTGTTGGTGGTGTCTCTTTTTTACAGCTGGTAAAGAAATGAAAGCAAGCATGCAAGAAAAGCTAAAGAGTGAATAATAAGACCTTGTTGTTTCAGGATGGCTGGTGCTTTAAGGGGCGATCAGCCCAGTTTCATCTGTTAAAAATCCTACTGAGATTGATTGGTTTATGGAGAGGTGATTATAAAAGCCAGCAAGTAGCTTAATTAGGATGGAGAGTTATGAGAAGTAGCTTGGCTTTTGTAAGAAGTACTGGAGCAAATGACTCTTGGCAAGTGGCTGGTGGAATGGGGAAAGCTAAGCTCAGGAGTTCGGCAGGATGGTTGCTTGGCATGCTGCATTCCTATTTAGAAGGAATAAAGCTGAAGATTGCCAAAATCATGCCTGAATCTGGTTCATGTCAGGCCTTATTGTCCTGATATTATACTTTTCTCAAATAATATTTACTAATCAGGAATTTCGGAACTTTTTGAACTCGTCTTAGTGATTGTTACTGTGTCGGGTTTTTTAAAGAGCCTGGGGAAAAGCAACCTCTGCTTTTCCAAGCTGCAGGTTAGAGTTTGCTCCTGGCAAGAAGAAATACCATATATCGTACCATGAACTCCATCATATTTACTGTCATAACAGTGGATACACTGCCATCTAAAACTTTCATGTGCCTGTTCAATGAAGAGAAATAGCTAGTGGATGTGCTCAACCATGTATTGAATAACCATCATGTTTCAAGCTTTCCCTTGCCTGCTGCAAAATCCTACCTCCGCAAGAAACTGGTAAGGAGTAAAATTCAAGCATTATATATTCAACAAATTCTGCTGACTGCTGCTAGGCAGTGAGGCTGGAATGATTGTGCCAAATCCTGGTCTTTCATACTAATGGAAGCGGAATTTTCCCCAGAGCAAACCAGCGACAGAGAGAAAACCTAGAGGACAAGACAGAACATTTGAAAATACAGCCCAGACATTAAAAAAGGCAAATAGACTTTAACTAGTTAAATTACAGAATACACAAATATCCCAGAATTATGTAAAAGCCTGATCCTGCAGTCTTTGGATAGGGAAAACAATGAGTTTAACTCGCTCTAATACTGCAGAATCATCAATAGTCAAGAAGAAGCAACTGGGTCATTCTGTCTCAGCCACTTGCATATTGCAGAACTACTTGTCTGTTCTTGCTACTATTTCATCCCTGCTAATGTCTTATTTAACCTGCTCAGGATAGTTGTCATTTTGAAAATGTGCAAAATATATTAAATTTTAACTACATAATTTAAAAATAAATGTATTTGTGCCGATTTTTCAAAGTGACTAGGATCTGAATGTATAGGGCAACAGAACACGACTCAAAGCCCAATTTAAAGAAAGTATGTTTTGAGCAGGCATCAACAGATAGACTGAAAAGCAAGGCAAAAGCATAGGTTTTTTTTAGATGTTGAGTGGACTAAATGCAATATGAATTTATCTGCAAACCATCTGTGATTTCTGGTATTTTTTGATGCCTTCACAGCTCTAATTTTAAGCAGTTATGTAGCCTTTAAATAATGATACTTTCTTCCCATTCGGTTTTACATCAGATTCTACACTTGATCACTGAATGTTTAAAGAAAAGAAGTGGCTGAGTATACTTCTCTGCAGATTGCACATATACAGAATAAAACAGCAGCCTTTTACTTTTGCAAGTAAAATTTGACATATTTTGGGACAGAATTCCGCATGCATAAAATAACACCATGAGTTTTGCTGGGTATGGTTTACTTTTTGTATTTTGCTTTACACTTCTCATGTAAATTCAGTGCTGGGATAAGGTGTTAAGTTGACATCCCCAGGGACCGAAACTCCAGAAGCAGCACTGCATAGCAGCTGATCTCTTTGAATTATCTTAAAACTGATATCAAGGGTGCCAGTTTCATCAGACAAGAGGGAATCAAAAAGTCATAATCCATCCAGTTCTTAGTGGTTCTGCGGACAAATCTGTTACGTACTGGATTTTCTGTGTATGATGCGGACACTTTATCAGCATAAACTCAAACAAAACACTCTGGGTAAGGAATTGAATAGCCACCCAAAAATTGTAGTCCCTGCAGTTACAGTGACCGCCTCAGGGGACCGGGAGGCCTCCAGGTCTGTTTTCTGCACAAGCATGATGTGGGGGAAGATCTTTTCAAATGTGAACCTGGTCGCCTGAGTCTGAAGCAATACTAAGCTAACTCTATTCATCCCACAGGAAATCTGATGATAAGTACATCATTGTCAGCTGAGTTCATTATTTCACTGTTTCTTCTGGCAGGAGTGTTCAGATAAGATTTTTGCTCACTGTTGTTGGATATAGTGGGAGATTCTGATTCGGGGAACAATAGGAAAGAAATAGCACTGAAGATCAAGGCTCCCCCACACCTGAAAATGTCTTGCCATTCCAACTTTGTTGAAAAGGAGGCAGGGTGCATTCCTTTCTCTTGGCAGAAGCCTCAAACATGAGTCGATAACCCCCTAGCTGCTTTTCTATTTCAATAATGCATCATGTAGTAAACTCTGTGGCTAACTGAAGACTGAAAACCTGAAAGAAATTAACAGGAATGTAAAAATAGCAAGAATATCTTACCAATTGCACTACTGAGCATCACAATTATTTGAACCAAAAAAAAAAAAAGTTCATTATATCTATCTGAAGTGCTGTCAAGAAGGTAGCGATGAACTATGAAGAAATGACGAGGCCCCGGTGATGAATACCAGTCCAGCTTGCCACAGAACAAATATCAGCATTTATCTATCTGATAGCTTTACTTGGAAGCATATGTTTGAATTAAGCCTCCTCCTAAGCATCTGGAAGAAGAAAAGTAACTTAGTGTGAACAAGAGAGTAGCAACAGGATTTCTTTTATGTGTTTCTATTAAACGACATCTAAAAGAAAATAAAAAATGAAGTAACAAAAAGAAAGTGTATCAGCTCTTAAAAATATCAGCAGACTCAGGTGTCATGCTAAAGCAACCTAAATTCTTGGGGAGTAGAGTTATAACCAACACATTTTTGTCCTCCAAAATCTAAGAGTAAATTGACATGCTTTTACTTGGTTAAATCTTTGCTTTTATATTTAAAGTATATTTTTATTGAACCAACTAAATTTGACTTTACTGGTTATTAACATAGTCCTCAGTTTTATAGCACATCAGACTTACAAATCAAAAACCGGAACAGACTGTACCTGTGGACTTTTCTTCTCTAGGAGTGCTCCTCAATTCCAGATACTTGACACCATCATCAGCAAATTCTTTAATAACATCTTTCGTTATCTGATTAAGAAACAGTGTATTCAACATCATGAGAGTAATGCTTATAATTAGTTATATTTTCCTTTACAACTAAAAGACCCAGTTATTTTGGGCGTGAAACACTTGCAAAATTTTCAGGCCCTGTGTGGTTTTAGTGCTCTCCATCTCTGGAAATACGACCCCACAGGGGGCACCTTCAGTTCCTTCAGAGATACTGAAGACAGCTAGGACAAATGGGAATTTCTTTGTCTGAACCACAAGAGTACCCCTCAAGCAGTACAGTCATAACCCCTCCACAGCTCCTGTACCTTTCTGTAAGTTCAACAGCTGCCTACAAGCCCCTTTACCGGAGGAAAGAAGAGGACACCACACCACTTGCTGCTCCCTATTTTGATCCCACAACACGTCTCCTTGACAGTTTTGTACTCTGAGGTGAACAAAGGACAATTCTAGTTCTGTAGTTTTGGTACGTAAGGAACCAAAGAAGAAACAGCAGAGCACCGTAAATCAAAGCTTTGGTAGCAAGGAACAGACATCGCATCTTTGAGACATTATCGGTCCAAGCATCTGAGTGGTCACAGGGACCACCATATTGGAAGCTCCTCACTTTCACAAAAATTAAACGTAGAAGTTAGAGAAAAATCCTGTGATTCTAGAATTAATGTGTTTTACAATAATAACTCTGACCTCCAATTGATGGGACCATTGTTGGTATTGGTGCTTGGAACTCAATGCTGTTAATCCAACTAATTTTGACTGTGTGTATTGCTTGCTTGTTTTAAGTGAACTTTTAATTAACTTACCAGTAAAATATCTTCAGTCCTAGTGGTAATCTGATAGATGATCTGAAACATCTGAAAACATCTAAAATAAAAAGTTTAAAAAATTAACTGGACAAACACTGAACACTAAAATGAGTATTAAAAAAAAAAATCTACACTTTGAAAACACGTACTCACTATGCTCAATTAACCAGCTTGTTGCTTAAAATAGAAGGACCACCTGAATGGCGATTTCTGGTTTTAGATGCCAACAATGCATTTGCAACAGAAATTATTATTACCACAAAGTTTTCTGAAGCATGAAGAAGACATGAGGTTTCCCAAAACAGGAAACTATACGAGTCAATTTTTTCCGAAGAACGTATGCTACAAGGGAAAACTTGCAATCCTTTAAAAAGGGCATTAATCAACATGAGGTTTCCATTTAGGTTGCAAACATCGAAGTTATTCTACAGACACGAGTAGCAAAAAATGTAACTGACTGTACTGTAACTGAAACTCGAATATGTGTTTTCTGCAGTCAGCGTACAAGACCATACATTCCTCTGTTTTAAACTTAATTAAAAGACACAGAGTAAATGTTCATCACACAGATACAGGTGCATACTCACTCATCTAAGGTTCTTTTCTTTCCTTTGTCAATCATGGTCATGCCGTTCTGGATCTGAAGGTATGGCTTCTGGGCCATAAGTTTCTTCATAGTGGCAGAACTGATAGAGCCGTTCAAATGAGCATGAAGTTCCTAGAGAAAAAAAAAATTCCTATGGATTTGCGTCTGGTGAAAAGGATGGCTCCTACATCTTGTTTTCATTGCTGTTCTCGTGTCCTACGTTATTGTTTCACTCCGAGTTTGAAAATACCCGTTATCTCTCTTTTTGACTAGCAGTTGTTGCCTCATGCTTTTGCATGCAGGGGTTCAACCGAGACTGTCCATATCTTTGAAAGTAGTAAAATGGTCGTCACAGTGAGAGGGAATAAGGTCTGTATTCTCTATTTCTTTCTAATGAGTATTTGGTTAAAATAAAACTCCAATGATACTAAATAACCAAAGTAGGAAAATTGTAATTGAAAGAAACATTGCGGAAATGTGGTTCATTCTCTAGTCTTGCCCTCTTTATGCAAGACACCTTCTTCACAGGAGACTTTGTATTTTATGAATGAATCTTCTTTTATGGGACTTTATCATTTTATGATCTACTATTAGCCCTAAGCCCAGAGCATCAGCCAGTAATGTAGAAGAGATTCATGTGAGCTGGGAGGCCCCCTCCCACAGTCTAGCAAAAGCATCATCTCCGAGGAGACACCAGTCAGCAACGTGCTGGAAAGTGACAGTGGGAGGGAGTAGGTAATGGTCTACAGTCTTAATTCTCACTTACTCAGACTCCTTGATCGTTTCTACTGGCATTAGCAGACTTGCATTAGCAGAAAGAATACAACAGATGGGATTCAATGGATGAATTTTGATAGCTTGCTACGTATTTAGTAACTGAGAAGTTGATAGTGTACTGTTATTTCACTCTGTATATGTTTTTTTAATGTAATCAGGAGAAAGAATCATGAGACCAAAATCAGATACATATCTTATAAAGTGCATTGTGTTTTGCTTGTTTTCCCCCCACCCCTATGGCTTTTTATCTTGCATTTGAACAGATACAAAAACAACCAGAAAGCTAGAAAAATAATCAAGCCAAATATACAAACCTATTTCTCAAGCTTTTCACATCCTCAATTTAGTGACTCTGTCGGCTGATTCTAACTGAAATGAGTTACAACAGAAATGAGCAATGCTATAAATACTTCTGCATTTCCTATTGCACTGAAACATATTTATTGTTGTGCCAACAGGAAGGACGAGCTGAATGACTAAGAATCTAGAAATACTGAGCATCTCTGGGGAGGGGATACAGGAACTGTTACAGAGATGATGGTCTTGTGGGCTCTGACGCTAACAGTTTTCTTTTCCCTACAAAAACCAAACTTGCAAATGTGATGTTCTCTTTCCCTCTCTCCCTGCTCCTTTAGCTATCACCCTCAATGGAAGCAGTTATTTTGTTGATTATGCCTAGTCTGAACTGTGTGTTTGCGTTGAGTGTTGCAATGCAATGATGCCACTAATAACAGTCTTTCTGTCTTTCCCTTTAGGTCTGGATAGATGCAGGGACACAAATCTTCTTCTCATATGCAATCTGCTTAGGAGCAATGACTTCCCTGGGGAGCTACAACAAGTACAAATACAACTGCTATAGGCAAGTTTCCATCCAAGGGGGTTTAGTGTTTTAGCTAAATGATGTAAATAAAGTAGGGACAATGGGTTAATTTTTTTTTAATTAACTTGCTCCATGACATATGTGTGACTTAGGGACTGTTTGCTGCTGGGATGCCTGAACAGTGGTACCAGTTTTGTGTCTGGCTTCGCAATTTTTTCCGTCCTGGGCTTCATGGCACAAGAGCAAGGGGTGAACATTGCTGATGTGGCAGAGTCAGGTACGATGGTATTGGTGGCAGTGGTGGTGGGCACTGCCGCCTAGCGTGTGAGCAAAGTTCTGCAGACTCGATCAGCTAACATCTAAGCAATAAAAACAGAACAAGATTTCTCATAATCTCCAGAAAAATAAGCACATTGTTGATTTGGGCTTTCATCTAGAGCAGTGAGGGTTTAGCTGGGGTTGTATTGTTTACTCTGTCTTGATTAAAAGGGCAGCGAACACATTTCCTAGAGCGTGCTAATCCATCTGAGTTGAGATTAGAGTTAAGATAACCACACCATTATCTAGGGTCCAGAATGTCATTGATTCAAAAATTTATTCCATCCTTCTTTTCAGACTACCTTTATTTTCATTCAAATGCAAATAGCCAGTGTTTATCTGTTTTTCATAGCTTAGTTTTGCATGCTCACAGCGGAGCACTGCAGTGGGAATATTACCTTGACCTTTTGAAGGGATATACATGCATATATTCCCAAATCTCACTGAAAGGCAAGAGAAGTTGGAGAACTCCACCTCCTGGGTTCTGTGGACCATTTAATCCACAGGAACTCTAGTTGTTGCAATCCTGCATTTGTCCTCTGTAGCTTCAGAGTGAGGTTGACAGAACTGTGAGGAGTCTATTTTGAAAATGGATGTACACTTAGGTTCCTCTCCTATTTCAGAAGTGTTCTTCCCATTAATGTTCAGCTGTGCTCTTGCAGCTGAAGAAGACTAAAATCCTCATAGCTTGTGAATGGTTGTCAGACAAAATAGATGACATTTTTTTTCCTCTGTGCGTGTCTTGTCCATGAGGGCAGGTGTAACCATGTGTTCTCATGCAGAATAGAAAGATTAGTTGGAAATTACCATTCAAGAATAATGAGTCAGACCTTGACAGCCATGAGGCTTAAAGCTAATCAGAGTCAAGTAATAACAATGTCACCTGAGTGCACTTGTGGCATTTCTTTCTCATTTTTTTAGCAGTTTTAATTCACCTGCACAGTATTTGAAACTTTCTTCTGCAAACATGCTATTAAAAAGGAAAAGTCAATATATCTTATAATCACATGGCTCTGGGAGTTAAGTCTTTAAGAATAATATCTCACTTCACAAGGCCTAATGAAAAAACTAATGACATTGGTGGCACCACTGGATTCTTGGGAGGCTGCAATTGGCATACCTCTCGCAAGTGCAGTTAGTTAACAGTCTTGGCCATAATGCTTATTTTGGTCAGAGGTTGATTGCTTTGTTTGCAAACAGGAAGCAAGGGAATAATCCTATTGAATAAATCATAAATAGCCCCATTTTTTTTTAATATGTAGGTGGATCAATTCCAAGAGTAGCATTTTTAAGTATTTCCACATTAGGTTTTTTATCTGGTCAATATTTATTCTAATCTTTGTTATTAAATCTCTGATAAACAGGCAGTTATATTCCTGTTGCTTGACATTTTTAGAATTAAACAATTTTATAGTAACACTGGGTTGTTAAGTAATGTTTAAATACAAATTAACTAACAGATAGTGTTTACATCACATTTTTTCATCAACAGCTCAAAAAGCATTTTTTTAAATGAGGGATTTTATAGCTTATTATAGGGACAACGAGGGCACTGATTAGCTTCCAAACTTGGTTTTCAGTTTCTTGCATATTTTGTTGTCGATTCCTTCAGGTTTTCTGCTTTGTTTAAATTCAGCCCTCGTCACTAATGGCCAGAGATTGCAACCGTCTCACTGTTCAGTGGGCTGCCCATCATCACTGGCTGGTCTTCAGCTAAATCTTTAGGGACATTTTTACATGACAGTAAACATTAACAAAATTATCCAAACCACTTCCCATGGATTTCCTCACTGCCCTTCTCAGCAGAGATCAAGTGCAGAGGCATGTGAGACCACTTGGTCCCCTTGGGATGAGCGTCCCAGGACCCGTGTGGGGCCATGGGGGAAGCTCTTGGGGCCGCTGCTGCCCCACTGCTGACGTCTCAGCACAGAGACATTCAGCAGGCTCGTGAGCCTCTTTTTTTGGCCTTGCCTGTTTTAGTTTCTTGTGA
>JANZLP010000044.1:16022737-16036190 GCA_026930925.1 Chelictinia riocourii | reverse complement strand
GACCAGATGGCCTCCAGAGGTCTTTTACAAGATATATACATTTATAATTCTGAAAAAAAACCCTGTTTTCCCGGGAAAGATAAACTTTTAATTTAAAACTCATCAATATTTTTTTTTTTACTTACATCCAGTGATGACCATCTGTGGGTAGTGAGGGTTACAATATTGTGAACATGGTTGTCTGTCTATGATAAAGCTTTCAGTGACCAAAGTGAGAAGCATTCATACACTGAACACTTCCTAGTGAAAAGCAGTCTACTGATACCATGTGTCACAGTCACTTTTTGTCTGGGATAGCACACCTTTGAGTCACAGTTACAGTGCTTTTAAAAAAGTGAGTAAAGTCTTCCAGTCCCAGGCAGCTGCTTTGTTACACTGATGGTGGAATGAGATTCTTTGATCCATATTTTCAAATCATATGTCAGTACAGTCCCAGTGCTGGGACTGCTTTGATGATGGTAAAGTGCTCCTGTGCAGAGTCAAGGAGTTAAGTGGGTTACTCAATTTCTATCTTAACCATTCATCCCACCGGTGTATGACAAATTACTACAATTGCTAACTATTTGTGCCATTTGGCATCCATTAATTTTCTGTGAACCAGCAGCTACTTTCTGTCAGTGAACAGCTGAGAATTCTTTACTGTGGTAAAAATTCTTGGATGGTATTAACAGTTATACTCTCCTGAAGATGCCGATTCAATCTTTTATCTCCAAATATAGTTTGCAATGTCTGGTTTTCCTTAGGCATCAGAAAGAGGGCTACAGGTGAGTGGTCTTGATAGTGCTCTTACGTGTTAGTCCCTACACATAAAAATTAAGGATATTTAATATATTGTCATAGTATATGGCCAGAATGGAATGGTAAACGCTTTACTCCTCCTCTGCATTAGGAATTGCATGTGCCTTCTTTGCAGGGTACAATCTGTTAAAATCCCATATCATAGCTTCTTTTCAAGAAGTCATCTTGGGGCCCCAAGAACCTGACCACCCACTGCTCACACTCTAATTTCTTTCTGTTTTGAGGAGGGTGTGCTAGCACTATGGAACTGGTGGCAGATGATCTCTGAAAGCCTTAATCATATGTGGTCAGTCTTGAAGTTCTCAGGACAGAGAAACAGTGCCAGGTTCTGTGTTTGGGCTCCAAAGTTGAAATGAAGAAAGCCAGCAGTTTCTGTTCATACTGATGGATCGGCTAATGGCTTTTGATTAGATCTGATTAAGGCTTTCTAATGCAAACCATATTTTGTCATGATGAGCAGAACAAAACAGAGTCTGCAGAATTGAAATTTTCAGTGCTTAAGTTTCAATTCTGCTGCAATGTTTTGCTTTCCAATTGGGAAAACAATCTCAATATTTCATTTCAGACTGAATCTATCTGAATGGAAACATGACAGTTTGTTGAATTGAGTTGAATGGTTTAAATTCAGGTCAGATTGTCTGAGCTGATGTGGTAGCTCCTGGAAGCTGCAGTTATGGGGGAAGTAATCATATATCTTGATTCTCTTAGGAAGAAGTGAAATTGAAATATGTAAGGCTGATCCTGTACTTTATCTACTGATGTCTTCAGACTCAATTTAAAATCACAGATATTTAAATGCATACATTTTGAATGGTGCCTGTGTTTGTGTGCATGTATGTATATTTATATATGTATGCATTTCCAGGAGAAAAATCCATTAAAATACTTTTACATATAGATATGTGTATATATTTTATACTTGTATTTATATATATCTGTAATAACATATATTTTTCTTTCCTCTGGGAAAGCATGAGTGGAGCCCAGAAGGGAATAAAAGATGTCTACAAAATAAAAATATCTTTCCCTTTCCAGATATTTTTCCTGGCACATAGTTTTTTTGTTTCAACACATGGCTATGCCTTATCTGAACAGTTCATGTGTGTATGACTATTATTGGCAGATCTGTGCCACAGGTAGGCACTAGGAGAATTAATATTGAAACTTCGTTTAAGTATATAAATGAATGAGTTAATGTTCATATGACTTTGTGCAGAAGATCCACAAGATGGCAGGAGCACCACATGCCAGTTTCTTTTCACAGCCTTTCCATTGTATTTTTCCGACTTTTCTTGTATTGCATTGCAATTTACATAGTTTTGATAGTTTTAAAAGCCAGCTCAGTTCAACAGCAAGTCACTTATTATGTATGCCAAAATCCAGAGTAAATGCAATAGCAACATTAAGCACTGAAGTGTTGTACTAGTGGAAGAATGAACCACTTTTAACATCGGATTCTATAATAATTTCCTTATTTAGAAAATAAATAGTATCTCCATCATATTTTCAACTGTTTAGGAAATTATTTTTATCCTTAATCATGTTCATGATGTTAAAAAGTACTAATGGACTGGCAAAACTCTCCCAATGTATTTTTCACATTAGAATTCTGAAAAAAACCTAAAAATGCAACCAGCTCCTTAACCGAGGTAATGAGAAAGTACTATAATTTTTCTGCTACTGAAGGAATGTATTGCCAGTTGCAGTGCTATCATGGTCTCACCTAGTCGTAATGCAGAGACAATGTTGCCTGCAACTTGACATTTGGAAACAATTTTGGAATGCTTTAGCAAAGTAAATTGAGTTTAACACCACTCCAGCCCCCCAATATATATGTATAAAACAGCTATTTATGAAGCACCTCTAGCATATCTGTTTCAAAGAAGTGTTGAAACTTGGAAGAGGATCTCTTGGGACCAGCAATTTTTACTGTCACTAGGAAAAGGGCTTAAATTCGACCATATGATTAGCTAGAGGATTATCAATTTACAAGCACTTAACAGAACTCTGTTAAGAGTTTGACATTTTAATTATTTGGTGAGTCTTCTTGCCTAAGCCTGCTCTAACTACTTCACAGATTTTTCCTATGTATGTGAATACATACAACATCCCACAGAGTAATTTGTGCACAAGCCCTCCTGGGCTCCATGGACTGAGCAGACCTTTCCCTGCAGTTGTGGATGCTCCCTGTCTTTCTGTTCCATTCACTGTGTGAGACCAACATCCTGTCGGAGAGACAGCACGTGTCCAGTATGTCATCAGAGGCTGCATAAAAAGATTACTTAGGTGATGCAGAGAAGAATGAAAATTGGAGGGAAATTATGTTCATGTGAGAGAGAAGGGAATATGACAAGGGTTTTGTGTTGGAAGGATTAGCAAGATGAAATTTAGAGGGGCATGCAGAAAACAATGTACTACACTGCTTAATAAAGCAGAGGAAAGAACTGCACAAGAGACATTTGCAAGGGTGAACTGATGGAGCTAAGGTAGGAAGTGTCATTGCAAGTACCATCCTAGGAGTCTGTGGGGCCTCACTGCTTAGGCCTAACAGAGCCAATATTCCTTGGATGCTAAGGATACCAGTTACAATTGCAGTTGTCAGGACAGATTTTTTAGGAGCTTTTTATTCTCAGTGAGTGAAAGTATATGCACAAATACGGTACCTTACTGCAGACTATGAATGTGAGAGGCATGTTGGCAGCATAACTCCAGCAGTTGCTACTGAAGCAAGCGGATTGAAAGAAATAGCCTTGCCCTCTCCTTCCTCCTCAGTGCTGATATGAGGCAGTATGACCACAGAAGACATGGACTGTGGGAGCCTGGTGTATCTCTCCTGCAGTACTGTGCTGTGCAGCATCTTGGAGACACTGATATTCCTTACGTAGCCCAAACTTGGTACTCTCTGGAGCAAAACCTTTGCTCAGATAATGAGCAGCAAGATAAAGCCAGGGTAATTCCCCCTCCATGGCATATATAGGCAGGGTCTGCATCCAAGTCCTGTCCCTTTTCTTTTTATGATCCTGTTTTCAGTTTCTTAGATTTCACAGGTTAAAATGTTCTCAGTGAAAATGTCCATGCTGGGTGTCAATTTTTATTTCTGTAAGACGTACAGCTACATGGATAGCTCATTTCCCAGAATGCAGAGAGAAAGTACATTTGCCCTTTAAAAAGATCTTAAATGTTTCACTGAGAAGAACCAGCACTTCCAGCACTTTTGCTTGGAAGCAAAACTCTTGTGGGACTTGTTTTTAAATCAGGGCATTGCCTTGTGTTTGGAAAAATAAGCCCACTATTGATGAAATTATGCATAACTGAGAAAATCTCAAAATACACATGCTGGTCCACATACATATAGGAAGACCTGGTAAGCAAAGCTGATTACAGCTACTTCCACTTAGTGATTATACAGGCTGGTAGTTTCTGCTGCTGACTGGGAAGGAGGTAGCTCCTTTCCAGAAGCATTCCTCAAGGAATGACACTGAAGGATCTGTCAATACTGAATCTAAAATATCTCCTCTGTTGTCTTTCCCCCTGCTCCCCTCACCCATTTGTCTGCCCCTCTATCCCTCTGCTTCCTGTTTCTCTTTTGAGAGGGTTAGCAAAATTCAATTTGTTTGTATTTCTGAGAAGCTATGAACTAGCTCAGACTAGTCCTTCTAGATTGCAAATCAGGTGATTGCTTTAACATGAAGCATCTGAGGAAGCTATATCAAGCAGGGATCTGAGAGATTTTAAAGTGCCAGGGTAATCAGCATATGCCTCCAGATAGCACCACTTCCCACAGCAAACACTGAAGGATGCCAATTTGACAGAAAACCTTAATTTTAATTTTTATAAACTTTTAGGTGCCTCACACTGTAGCCTTTTTTTTTGAGCTTTCTTGCATCTAAGACAAGTGCATGTACACAGAATATTTGTGTGTTTGTCTGTTAATATCTATTTATTTAGCTATCTAGTTATCTCTTGGCATGAATAAAATCTATTCTAACACAAATCCACAGCTTTGTAGTTCTTTGTAAAGTGGAAAATGTAAGTGGTAATTTTACCAGCAGAGAAAATCTATTTGAAGGTTTTCTCTTGATGGCAGTTGCTTCCTGAATTTTTATCTAATACAATGTGGGATGCTAAAGTACACACCTACCCAGTGGAATCATAATCCATTTTAGCTGTTCAAACAGCATCATGCTATCAAAGGACTTTTGATTTCAGAGCCTTTTCACTGTGTGTTACTGGACTTTTTTTATCCTGAGAATTTTCGGCATTTGGGGGGATACTCATTTCACTACCTTTATTTATTTTTTTTCAAATGCATTGGCTTATTTTGAATTGCATCTTCCCCCGATGAAGACCTCAGCAAACATATTTCAGATGTAATTTACTGTAGTAAAATAATGCAGAAAAAAAGGAAGAAAGTAGTAAAATAATCCTCTTCTCTTTTTCAAGACAGCTCTGTCCCAGTCTAACAAGCCCTCTCCAAATTTTTAATGTCTGCAGCATCTGTTAGAAAGAAATGTGGAGCTGGCTAAACCCTTCTGTGTCTTTGCTTGTGACGTGGGTCAAACTTCCCGTCAATTCAAATGCAGTCTTTTCTTTGTATCATGATTTAAGTCCGTTAGACTCATGGTAACATTATTTCTCTGGGTTGTGCAGACCCGGGATCTCCTTCCTGAACTGCTTCTTTCCTAATGGATGATATAGTGTGTGAACACAGGGAGTCTCTCAGGACAGTCATTTGCATTTCTGGAAGAGTAAGCCTTGTTTACAACCTGCTGTCTGTGACACTGTATGTAGCAGCTGTTTCCCTTTTGGAATCATGATGAATTCAGGAGGTTTGATTTCTAGTCAATAAAGAGTTAATGACTGCAGCAGGAGTGGCTGGAAAGCTTAATAAATATCTGTATGTATCCCATGCATACACTGTGTTCGGTCTTAAGAGATCAATGAACAGAAGCACCAGTCAGTTTTAGTGTAAGATACGGAAATCCATCTGAAGTTACATTTCCTCCTAGCAGTACTCCTCTGCAGTAATGCTCTACATAACAATTTGACTGAGTTTTGTAACAATAGAACTCTTATCAGGAGGTAGATTTCTAAAGGAGCAAATAAGTCAGGGAGGGAAAGGGGGTGTGAAGGGGCGGCTTAAGAGCAACTTCTGAATTAAGGATCAACTACAGTTTCAATCAAAAATGTAATATAACCAGCATTCTTGGCTAATGCAAAGCAATTGGTTTATGCTATACAGTTGGAAAGCTTGTTTATAGTCATTCTTACTTGGTCAAAATATTAAAACAGATATCGCCACCTGTTTAAGAACTAAGGGAAAATAAAGCAGAGACCTCAGGATTTAGCTTATTGTTTGTAAGTTGTTCAGTTTAAGTGAATGTATTTTACCCATAAAGTTGGCTTTTAAGGCTAGCAAGTTCATACTGGTAACTTTCTTCAACCCTGACTATCCATTCTGTGTTGGCTGTGTTTGTAAATTCTTTCTTGGAGAGAGGTGACTAGAACTGTGCCCAGTATTCAAAGTATGAGCTAAGCAATTTATTACACAGTCCTGAAATAATTTCCATTATTTATATTCAAGAAATAATTTCCATTATTTATATTCAAGAAATAATTTCCATTATTTATATTCAATACTTGCATTTATACACCACAGAATTTAATTGCTTATGTAGTACAAGTAAACAGATCTCCATAAATCATTTAAACATTGTTGGCCGCTGCTCTGAATACATCTTTTCTTGTTACCTCCTCCTCCAAGTCCACATGGCCTTGTGCCCACTGTGTACACCTCCTTTTGTAATAAACTAGACTTTTGTTAGGTATCCTCATGGAACTGCGTTTCTCTGAGTTGTGTGGCAAGCTACTGAATGTTAGCAGGGATTTGCAGTTTGGTCACCCAGGGAGTTTGGATATTTAGTATTCGTGACGTGAGAATGGCAGCGCAAGGAGGCTAACTTTTGGATTCAAGGCACAGTTATTTCACTAGGGCCTTGGAGCAGTGTGCTGAGAGGTGCTTCTCTGACACGTGTCAGGGTGGCACGTGCTGCTTTTCTTAATTGTTATGTAATGGTCCTTCTCTTACACAACATTTAGATTGCTTTGAACACTTAACAGACAAAGTTGAGGCAATTGATCGGACATGATAGAAATAGCTATACACTTGTTTTGTATGTGGAAAATGCAGCATTCAAATTTGTGCAAGGGAAGCTGCAGTCTAAGCCAGGCAACTGAAGTCTTGGGCTGGTTCACTTAAGTAAAATTTCAGGTAACTTCAAGCTGTCAGACTCCGTTAATCAGCAAGCAGCCATGCCTTTAGTCATGCTGCAGGACTGGTCATATGAGTATAGGACTGACACAGTTAGCTGAGTCCTTTTTGCAATATGATTATTTATTTTTTTTTAATACCGCAGATGTGACCAGAGCAATTAAAGAGCTGTGCTTGAGCCTTGTGCAGTGTGCTTACTGTGTTACTGTCCCAGCTCCATTAATTTGGTCCATCTTTCTTGTCAGAGCTTCAGTGGTGTTTGGTTGCTTTGGTATATCTCTTGTGAGTGTGCATTTCTATAGTCTGGCAGAATTATGCGCAATGTAACTGCACTACATCACAATTCCTGAGATCTGGTAATGAAGATTTTTCCATCCTTGTGTCACCGATTTGCTCATTCATATATTATAATTCAGCCAAAGGATTTTGGAGATCCACAGATTCTTAGATCCCCCCCTTCTGATGTTAAAAGTAAGGATTTTTTCTTGTCTGTTATTTTGCACCCAGCATTCTACCTTCTCGCTTTCAGGAAAGCAAATTTCAAAACCTTTTTCTGCTTGCCAGTTCAGAGAGACCAAATGGGTTGTTGTAAAATAGTAAACAATGGAGCTTGATTTGGAGGCTATGTAAATCAAAGCCTGAAATCCTGGCTCTGTTTTGAAGTCCATGGCAGAATTCCCACTGTTATTAATGATTCTGCAAATGCTGCCAGTGTTGCTGCTACCAAGAGGCGCCCTGCTGCTGTTTGTGATGGTGCCCGCTCGTAACAGAGCGGCTATGTGAGGTTGTCTGTGGAGGGAGGACCAGAGCCTGCAGCTGAAAAATCTGTGAGCAATTGAAAGCATTCCTGAAATTGGTGAAGTGTTTCTGAGTCTGCCTTTATCATTAAGCTATTTTGAAGGGACTGGGTAGTTGAGGGGAGGCAGGGGTGATTTTTTTTTTTCTGTTTGCATTTTAGTCTGATCTTGGATTTACCAAAGATGGATCTATTTTGGCAGACAGTGGCCTGGCAGTGATGCATCTCACATGCTGTCTGGGTTTAAAAAAAAAAGGAGGGGGGAAGAATGGGAGAAAAGAAAGAAGAAAGAAAACTCCACCAAAGTTTTGACTGGAAATTCTGCCATTCTGGACAAGAGCGACTGCTGAGAAGTTCAACTGTTCCACTTTAGTGTGGATCAGCTGAATAGCAGCCAAAGCTTTTTTCTGCCCTTT
This sequence comes from Chelictinia riocourii, assembly GCA_026930925.1. Classification (NCBI taxonomy): domain Eukaryota; kingdom Metazoa; phylum Chordata; class Aves; order Accipitriformes; family Accipitridae; genus Chelictinia; species Chelictinia riocourii. The sequence continues at coordinate 16,027,909 of JANZLP010000044.1, read as the reverse complement.
TCAGTTATTCATATCACTCCCACCATAACAGCCTTAAGGAGCTGCATTTTTTTGTCTGTGTAAACCCAGAAGACAGTATGTCTATTGACCGTCTTGCTGTTTCTGGAATGTGTCTTAGAAAATTGTCTTCAGCAAAATATCCTTCATTCTTTTCTGTAATGGAGACCAAAATGGCAGAAAGCATACTTGTTTTTAAAAAAACTTCTCCTATACTTAATCACCAGTTGCCTTTCATCTCAAACTGGATTTTGTAGGGAGAAGGTGTATGCAAGTAACACTATACAAGAATTTATTTTTTGAATTCTCTGAGAGCAGTATGTAATGCATAGCAGCTTGCTATAGTTTTCTCACACCTTCACGATTGGCAGTGCCCATCATAAAGATGTCCGTATCCCTTTTCTCTGTTAAATTTTCCTTTGCCAACTGCTGGTCAAAGCCATAAAGTACTAGGATTGATTTCAGACCAGTATATAAAGCTTTACTAGTACTGCATGTTCGCAGGGACTATGGAGAACTTTCCTTTGTCTGCAATTCTTTTGTCTCATTATCATACGCAGTGATTACTTAAGTTGCGTCATATTGCTAAACTGCAAGATTTTTCAAGCAGGTGATGAGTGGGTTCAGACTAAATGTATCTCCCTAACATGGGTTACTTTGGAGTAAAAGTGTTGCAGGATTAACTTTCTTCTAATTTCTTATTTTAAAGGGGAAATAAATCCTTCTGTAAATACTTCAGTTATGAAAGATTTTAGAGCATCAGTTTCCCAGCCTGGCATCTGTCATTTAGCTCGAACCTGCCATCGCCAGACTCCTGGTAGAGTCATCTAAACATCTGGAACTAACTTTTGATGCTGTTTGAAAATCTGGGGTTTGCAACTCAGTGGTTAGGTAGAAAATCTACAGGAAATGTGGTTAAAATAATCTTGAGAGAATGATACTTTTTTCCTGCTACCTTGTAGAAAAGATAGAAGCCATAGTGCGTGTTGCCAGTTCATATGGCTATTGAGTTTAGTGTTGTTTCTCAGATAAGTTAAATGCTGTTGAGGCCTGATTTTTTTTTTTTTAAAAGCGCTGAAGACAGCTACAGTTCTACTAATTTTTAAAAATCTGAAAGTTTTTAAAACTTTGAAAAGCTTTGAAAGTTATTACTAACAGAGGTAGCTATAGAAAACACTCCTCTGGTGTGACTGTGTTTAAATCTAATTGCCTGGCAGTGGAAGGCCGAAGTTTACCTATATGCTTGTTGCAAGGTTAATGGTGCTGCAGATACTGGGCTGTCATTCATTCTTGGGAGTGCTTTTTGACGAGACATGCATCGGCATATGTGACCTTTTGGTTTTGTTGCCTGCCGTATGAGTTCAGAGAAGAACTGCCTTAACAAAAACAGACTTTGGAGTGGAGGCAATGTGTATATACACTGTGCATGTTTATTTGGGGACAAAAAGATGTTACAGTTACAAAGGTATATTCAGGGAGGGGAGTGTGCGAAATCTGTGTATCTTTTGCAAATGTGTGCAGAAGCACGCATTTGAAAGCAAACTGCTTTTTTTCTTCTCCCCACAAATACCTCAAATGTATGTACTCTCTTCTGCTTTTTCATGATGCCGAAAGCTGACCTCATTTTTTCTTCCTTTCAAAAGGGGAGGACATTTTTTGTTGCATTACAAGTACCTAGCCTTGACATCTCTTACAAGTGAGTAATCTGGCAGTCTATAGATGATCTGGATCGTGGTTTCACATGTGGTGCTAGAAACATGGGCTCTTGCTCAATCATCCCTGCCCAGTTGAAGGAGAGGGTATGTTGACTGAAAGCTGCATCACAGTATCATCCTCTTACATCTGAAGTCATGGTCTGGCTTTCCAGAGACCAGTTATTCCAAAGCCTTTCCTCCTGAAAATACTGTCAGAGCAAATATTTTAACATTAACTCTAAGAAGTCCCCCAAAATACCTTCTCTGAAGCTGTTTGCATACACAAGTGAGCAGTAAATAAGGCAAAAATTTACTTTCTGTAAAGCTCAACTATAAATTATTCCTGAAATAGCTCCTGTGATTCTGTGCAGCTCCAAGCCACTGCATCCATTACTCTGAATGTGAAGCTTAATGTCATCAACTCATTTTTATCATCTGTGCTTCAGCAGATTGCAGGAACCTAGCTATAAAATACAATTCTGTTAATATTAGAAGCGATATTAGTGAGTGACATACTCAAATGAAGTGATAAAAAAATTCTAGACTCTTTATTTTTATTTTAAGATCCAAATACCTCATTGGAAAAATATTTAAACTGTTTGAAGCTTGCCAAATGCATTAAATGGCCAGGAGAAACAAAACATCACTGGGGCTCTCATACAAAAATTCTTGTTTTTGGAATGTACCCAATTTTACTTGCTCATCTGCTGCCTCCTCTTATTTGGGGCCAGTTAAGATCATTTTGGAAACTGAGCATCTACTGTATACATTTAGCTCAGAGTTACTCTGCTCATACCCAGCCAATGAGCTTGCTCATGAAAATGAACTCTGATGGCTTAATGTTTGCTGGATCTGCCTGGAAATATGTAATAATGGATTTCTTGTTTTACTGCTTCAACAATAGAGTCAAGGGACAAATTCCTGAGTTGCACTATTTAAAAAAAAAAAAAAAAAGACAGCTGTATGAGTGGGACTAAGACTGTTGTAGAAGTCAGCTCAAACAATGGGTTGCTCTTAGGTAGGTGAAGAGAATGGGCCTCACAAATGGATATTGATCTGTAGCAGCTGGGACTTGATGAAGGGGTTGGGAAACAAGCATACGTTACTCTTACAGCTGTCTGCCTTTCCATGGCTGACTTTGTTTGCTGGTAAATTTGTGTTTGTAGTATAAGGCTATATTGTTTTCCACTCATATTTAATGTAGCTATATATGAGTGTGTAGATGATGAAGTTTAATAACCTATATAGGACTTGGGCAGAAAAATGATTGATATGGCTTCTTGGAATTTCATTGCAGCAGGTAAATTTTCTGAAGTTATATATGCATCCTTTACAGGAGTTAGTGGACAGTTAAAACTCCTGGGGAACAAGCAAAGTTGAAAGTCTGTCTTTTCTTTTATTGGATTTATTTATTTGGCTATAGTTGCAGTATTTTCCATTTGATGCTACTCTTTCATCCCCTATTATGCAGTCCGTGCCCAGCATTTTCTCATTGTGCTTGAATTATTTTTGTACAAAGAATGTGAAGGGCGATCTAGGAAATTCCTCCAATTGACTGCGCTTGCAAAAGAAATAGCTGGATTGAGGTGAAATAAATTATGAGGTGAGATGTGCGAGCTGGACAAATGGGAGGGAAGCCCATTTCTTTGCAAATTGAGATTTGAAGCCCTCTGGCAGAATTTGTTACCTTCTAGTTATGATTGCTAAAATGTTCCATGATTTGGTATTTCATGGATTTATTCTCAGGAAACTATTGTCTGCTTGGAACAGTTGAAAGAATAACCCCATTCTGAACCGTTTTTAGTGGGAGCCCACTTGGAGTATGCTAAAATTATTTGTTGTGCTGTTTTCCCTGAAACACTCCAAAATGCTTTAAATAATTTTTAAAGCAGTCTTTCTCTCTCCTTTCTTAAAGGGGTTATTCTGATATTGAGGGAGTGATTGGAACACAAGACTTTCTGGACTCTCGCAGCACTGTTGAAGGCTAGGTTGGCTGAGGAGGGTGAGGAGGCTCTGAGCGCTGAAAAAAATGAGTGCAAACTCAGGATAGTTTAGATTTACAAAGCCAAGTCCTGAGCTCACTCCAGTCAATGCCAGAGCTCTTGCTGGAGCAAGCATTGGTCCACAGTTGTGGAGCACCGTCTGCTGGGGCAGGCGGGAGTGGGCAAGGTGGAGAGAGGCTGCGTGGGAGCAGGGTGGGCAGCAGAGCTCTGGCCGGGTGGATGTGAAGAGGGAGAGAGGGGAGCTTCAACAAGTGGACGCAGGACAGCAAGTTAAGTCGTATGGGTATAGGGAGCTGTATGGGTGTAGGGAGCTGCATGGGAAGGGAAGAGAGGGAAGAGCTGATGTATGAAGGCTAACAGCAAGGAAGGAAAAGGCAACTAAAATAAACAGATGGAATAGACAGTAAGGGAATAATATTGGCCAGGGGAACAGATAACAGAAGGCCTTGGGAAGCAGAATTGTAAGGGGAAGAATAAAAAAATACAAAAGGGTCACTCAGGGACAGATTGTTCTAGGTGAAGAAGTGAGGTTAATTGCCCACTGTTCTGTTATGCTGGGTAGCAAAGCAAATCATCTGTGTGGGTAAAAATAGGGAGTTGTGTCTCAGCTTCTACTCAGGCTCCACTTTCCTTCTGCACTTCATGCCAATGCTATTTAAGGAGGTGTAGATAAAGGACTTTGCAGAGAGCAGAGTGGGAGCATGAGTTAAGGTGTTTTGTCATGATTATGTTGGCTAAGGCATGTGAAATGAGACAAAACTGTTTTGGGTTTTTTGTCTCTTCCCTTTCCCCAAAAATACTGATAGCCAACAATAGTAGCTCATTAGAGGAAAGCAGGTGCCATCCAACAGGGCATGTGGTGGAGCAAGAAGTGTCCACAAGCGTACAGAAAATGTGCATGCTCATTAAGTGGGCTAGTAGAGGGGCAAACTTGTTTCGGTGTTTTACATGGAATGCTTGACGTAGATGAACTGTTTCACAAAACAGGAGTAAACCAAAAGATGAAGTGTTCAGAGATCCATATGCTGATGTTCCTGTGCTGCTTAGTGGTAATGATGGTAAGATGAGGAGGAACACAATGCAATTTGTTTCCATGTAGTATAAATTACAAATTTCTTTTGGCATTTCTTTAGGCAAGACAGCAAGCCCAGCTGCGACATCAAATGGCAGAAGACAGCAAAGCAGAGTATTCTTCCACTTTACAGAAGTTCAACAGTGAGCAACATGATCATTACTACACACACATACCAAATATCTTCCAGGTAAGGGTCACTGGCACTGATCTAGAGTAGTTTATAATCTTGTGATAAGAACAGAGGGGCATATTGCACATCACTTCAACTCTATGACCCTGTCTTTTACTTTTTGATTTTTCTCACTGTTAGCAAATTTTACATGCCCGTCAGCCCCAGATGGCTGTCCAGTGCATTAGAATAAGGTCATTCCTGGTTACTGTTGACTGGCCAAACTCATAGCCT
>JANZLP010000044.1:15278724-15289297 GCA_026930925.1 Chelictinia riocourii | reverse complement strand
AAAAAAAAACCTTGAAGCATATTGGCAGGCCATTCTTCAGATGGTGTCACTAGATTTGAACAAGGAATTATAGCACCACTGAGTACCATCACCTAGTAGGCCCATTTCCCACTCTGGACCCTTCTCCTACTTAATTACAGCAAACCTCAAAATGCTGTAGATGGAGATGAGGCTAGAAAAAACACTGCTTAAAGACCACTAGAACAATTGGACTGACATCCATCTGACAACAAAAATCTGAAAAGCTAAATCGGAATGACTATTCTAAGGTAATTCTAGAACAAGGTCCTCATTCAACAAGTCATGAGGAAGAGTAAAGCAAAAATGTAACAGACAACAGTAGCTCTTCTCATACTACTGTTTGCAGCTGAATGCCTCATTAACATCCACACAAATATTACATCACTTCAGCAGATCCAGCCAAGATCATACCTGTTGAAGCGCTGAACTTCAGCTGCCCCAAAGAGTTTTCCTTGCCTCTGAAGGGCAAGCCCCTTAAGACGCTGCCAGCTTGCATTTACCTCATCCTGTTTGGACTTTATCAGTTCCTCTTCAGGGTGTTGTTCCTAGTGAGCAAAGGAAAAATGCTATTTTCATATGTTCTGTTGTGGTTTTACATCCACTCACAAAACCTTGAAACACTACTGCTTTTCAAGAGATCAGTTTATAATTACTATACTTTCCAGATGATCACTCAATTCAACAGTTTCCCTGAAACCTCAGTGTGTAAACATTCAATATTCCTGCAGTACTTTAAGTTTCCCTATGTACATCTAGTAGATCAATGGGAAGAGGGCTGTAAACAGAATGGAATGCAATACTTCCTGCCCTGTCTTTATCCTTGATCAAGCCCCAGATGACATACCAAAAGAGAAGATATATTAATCCTGGTTGTACAAGGGAAATACATTTAACCCCAAATACAACAGTTTCTGTTACTAATCACTACTCTCCACATTTTCAGGAATGTTCTCAGCTGGGGCAGTTACTCAAGCTGTTCAGCAGAAGAACAAATTAATCAAATGATGACCACTTAAGATTAAGATAGCCAAGTATCTAGGCACATGGAGAGTAAAGCTTAAAGATCTGCTACCAAACCAGAGGGAAAAAGAGGAAGTTGAAGGCAAAAGCCTGCTGTGTTATACCAGACTTGCCAGGAGAGATTTTTAACACATTAATGTTTACCTGGATAAGTTTGCCAGCAAACTGGTTCACTTCATTTACTCTTTCCTCATGAGCTGCAAGGTCTGTCTGGAACTCTTCAAACTTCTTTTGCAAAACCTCAACATGCTCTAAGTCCTGCCCAAGCTCTTCTGAGGTCACTATTGCTTCCTAGCACATCAAGGGGGGAAAAAAAAAAAAAGTGAATTTTCAGTATATCCTATGGGAAATCACTAAAAATCAGGAAGCAAACTGTCCTAATTTTGAATAGGTCAAAGACAGTTACAATTGCTGTATTTGAAGCCAGATTTAAAACTACAAGGTTTCCTCCATTAAACTCCACTCCCCCACAAGTCTGTCCATTATTGCAGAAAACATGCAAGATCACCAAGGGTATTATTTTTTCATCTTGCTTGCTCTTACTCATTTTTCAAGTTATTGAATATAACCAATTCTTCTATCTTAAGTTTTCTGTTCTGTGCACGATGATTACTACTACAACAACCTAAATTACTGTAAGAAAATATGTACAGAAAAAACATGCTTTTAAAACTACAAAATGATTGCCCATGTTATTTCCAAGTATATACAGTGACTAGAATTTGTTCACATTTTTAGATTGTTTATGAACATTTGCTGTAGGCTTCTGATGCAAGATTTCTTTATGAAAAGTGCACCGTCATATTAGTAACAGTTATGCAGGGTTTACAGTTTGAACCCACAGTGACACAAAATAGCAAACCATCATCAAGAAAACCTGTATTATCATTTTGTGGCTTTTTTTCTTGATAGTGTGGTTTGTGGTCTGTTCCTCAGAGTTCAAAGAATCAAGAGCCAACAGTTCTCCTGCAGCTAATGTCCTTACAATGTCTATCTGAAGATATTCTAATCATTAAGTAATTATGTATGTACTACTTGCTAGTTAGGCTGGCTACTTTCTATAAACAGATCATTTAGAACATTTATAAAAAATATTTGCTTTTACACGTTGTAGATTTCCCTTACAGGAAACTTGAATTTGATTACTATGAGAAATACAAAGGTCGCCTCAAAGCAAAGAAAGAATTGATTATGTTTAACTATGCTCTCCAACATGCAGGCTTCCTCTTGTTTAGTACCTTTTTTTTTGTGGCTGCAAAAGAAGGAATAGTAGTTTGCATACCTACTGCTTATGCAATATGAATAAACTAAATAAAATATATAGGTGCCTTTAAAAGCTCTCTGTGACTACCTAACTCCAGCAACTTTGTTGATAGAAAATTTCCACACAAACACATCAAATTTCCCATCAAGAACACAGCAAACGCAGATAATAATATACCTTGTCATTGATCCAGTCCAAGACATCTTCACATTCCCGTAAGTATTGCACCAGCTTCTGTGCTTGCAACAATTTGACTCCCTTCTCTCTCATCTTTTCCAACAGTAATTCCCATAGTCGGTGCAGCTCTTGCAGCCGAGTCTAGAACAATAGGGTGTTGTTACTGAAATCCTGTATCAGAAGATTAGATTTATTCCCTTCCTGACCTTAACAGAAGATTTTTTTTTTTTCCAAAGTTGTACATCCTAAACCTTAGTTTCCACAAAGGGTGGACAAACCTCATACAATTCCATGTTTAGTAATTAGTTTTCAAATGATGTAAAGTGATATATCAATACAAAACTAGAAATTACTGAACTGAGTATTTACACACTTGTTATTAATTAATGAAGCTATCAAATAGTTATCTTTACATAACTATGAAGTAAACATTTTGAGATAAAATTTTATTTAAATTCCATGCTGGTGTGAAGTCAGACCAAACATTTTCTACTGTCCCCTTCAAATGTTCAGTCTTTTACATGGAAGTCAACTCCCAATAAGTGAATCTCATCTTCATTTGGGATTTATTTTTATTTGAGATGATAGATTTTGTTTCAAGCCAAACTTGTACTACTTTACAGTATTTTAACAGTTTCCCTTAGCACTAATCAGTTTATACATTTAGCCAACATTGTTAAGTAACATAATACTGAAATATCAGGAGCAATTACTAGTTTATTGAGTCTCTGTCTGGCTGCACTTTACCTTTCAAACTGTTGGGAGCAACCATAAATTTTATAGACAATTAAAAGAAAAACCACACTCCCACACAGGCACACAACTTGCAAAACAGGAAAGTATCTGCTCCACCCATCATCTATAACGCTTTGCTCATCGAGATCTGAAACTTGAAAGTCACGCTAGAGAAGCTTTTGAACATCTAGCATGGGTGGATACCCATTTAATCCACTTAGAAAGTTCAGTTAGGTAGGTTTCAAGGGAGAAAAGAACTCACTCTACTTCCTAGCACTGCCCAAAAGGATAGTGCAAATTGTCAACCAAGGAAGAAAGAAGACATTGCAAAAAAAAGTTGCACTGCACAGCCAAAAGTTTCACCTACTCGTATGTGGAACCCAACTTGGATAGCCGTAACTATTGGGCGCTGTGCAGTCCGGTATGGCGTGAAAGACTGAACCATTAAAAGGCAAATTACCACTCCAAACAGAACACAACTTATATTAAGCAGCTAAGACACAGTATTATTCAAGATCACCCAACTGTAAAGTTGGTTTTTCTTCCTATTTGTGGTAAAGATTATACAATCACAATGAGATTTCTAAAATAATCATTACCTTTGGGTTTTTCTATATAAAGTATAAAAAAAAAATTCTGCTTTTCTTAGTCCCATCTTTTCTTAGTTACAATGAAATGATAAACGTTTCAGTTAAGTTCACTAATCACTACAAAAATATCACAAGAATTCTACTTTTGAAAAGTTGTAACAGCTCACATCCAAATCTTATAAAGGAAAAAGCTTTAAACAACTTCTTTGCCTTAATGAAACATGCAGCCATAACCAACAGTGAAACAAGTGAGGCCCAGAAACAGCAGATTTAACAAAATGAGTCCTAGAGAAGAAGCTGATATGCAGAAAACAAATAAGTTTTTATTGGTGGGGTATGTGCATATAATGTGTGTGCACTCGTGTGTGGGAGTAAGAGAGAAAAGACTAACGTAACCAGAAAAAAATGAGAATACATAGGAGAAGGAGAAAAGATAACTATGAAGTCATTACGTTAAATCTACAGTTTGCTCAAACTTCTAAAACATTGATAATCACTCAAATATTGTCAAATATAAACCCATCTAGTGCAGCAGCAAAGATTTTAAAAATACATTTGTCATTGCATTACAAAGGTTGGGAGATCTAGAGAGAAAGAAAAGAAACCCCAACAGTAGATCTCAGAAAAGGATTTGAAGAAAGCTTACAGCTTGTTATTGAGGAAGCAGCTGTCCTAAGATATGTTCACTGCTGAATAAACAGAGCAGAGACAGCACTGTACTTGGCACTCACAGAAAAAGCCATGGAACAAAAAATTCAGAGAGATTTGAACATAGGGCCAGTACAACTTAACCAGAAAGTAAAATTCACTAGAGACTTGACCTGAGCCAGAGCACACAGAAGTTAGATGTCTGAAGTTTACTGATATGGTTGCTTGTCTTTCTTATAATTTTTATTGCAGAAATTTAAAATGCTATGTATAACCAAAAAATGAGTGGTCAACATCCCTGACACCAAGCCTTGTGAATTTACTGTTTCTTGATAGTGCACCATTTTGGGAAGAACCACAAGTATAACTAATCATTTGCCTTGTGACTTTCAACACATCTCTGAATTCCAAATGATTTTCCAGTCCAAGTTCCTGGACTGCCCTGGCAGACAGTTCACCTCAGAACTGGATCCAAGAAAAGATGTGAGCTGGGTGCTCATGAAAGAGAAAAATATCCGTAAGCTTTACAAATATAAAATTCTCTTGTAATTTCACTTATCAAATACCTGTAGAATTTTAAAAAGTGTTTTAGAATATGGAGTTATCCATGCAATCTGCACAAAGTGTCTAAGGAAAAGCCTGTAAAAGGGGAAAAAAATTTAAAAAATTAACACTCACTCTTATGGTTTCAGATGCAAAATGGCTTTCATTAATCATCTGATTTCCAGTCTCGTCCAGTTTAATGATAGCTCCTGAATTGGCCTGCACCTCAGCTTCAAAGGCTTGGTGCTTTTGCAGCTTCCCCTACAAGTAAAACAACAAAAAACATGACTGAGATTTGGTGCACAACCCTCCTCCACATTTCCCAGCATCAAGACTTTTAGTGTATTTTATGCATATTCAGTACTGACAAACAAACAATAAAATAGCACAGTTGAAATCATAGCTGTATTGTGTTTTACGGGTGGACTCAAAACATCCCAATTTTAGTTATTTCATTATTGTGTTTGCTCTCATACACCGGAGTGTTCAGACATCTGAGAACCCATCAGCTAGTTCCACCCACACAAGTTTTTTTTCTTGCAAATATATTTTTTTGTGGAAACAGTAAGAGTTAATTCATGCTTATTTACAGAGCCAAAGCATCCAACAAATTTTAGGATTAAACAAAGCTGGTTTTACACTATGTTACATTGAGTAACTTTTTTAATGCTGATTTAGCATCTAATCCATTATTAGAAATATTCCAATTACATCAGCCAAGAAACCAGGCTTTTGAAGAACACTTTGCAAGGCTGCAGGTATTTGCATCCATCTTTCTTCACCACTCTCATATCAAGTTACATTTATGCATTTGTTCCGTTTAGCCAAGTTGACCTGGTACGCCCTAAAATTAATAGTACAGGAAACATAAAATGGCAGTAGGACTTGCCTGTAAATTGCTTGGGTCTTTGTAATTTTCATCAGATGCTATCTGCAGTTTCTCTTGGATCCATTTTTCAAGCTCATCTGCATCACGCTGGAAAAACTGGAATCGATAGGAATCTTCAAGTTTTTGGCGCCTTAGAGAAGATAGTTCCTTGAACCTGTGGTAACGGTCCAAAACTTGTTGACGCCTTTCTTGGATATCTTCTGCTGTTTCCAACACTTTTACACCGCTTGGATCCATTTTCTGAAAGCCAAAAAAAATACACATTGTTTGTATTATAAAACAATGGTAGGGTAGAAAGAGATCCGTGAAAGAAGCACCTGCTTTTTTTTAAACTTGCATGTGGTTTACTTAGTCTTACTCTGTATGTGCAGATGTCTATAAAATATAAATATTACACATATAAATAAAAGCAAACTTCTAGCAGGAAATAATGGGAAAGGACTATTTATAAGGACAGTTAACATCTACTTGTTTTGGAAAAATATGGCTGCAGTCATATAAAGGCCATGTCATCCTGGATGGTAGGATGCAAGCATCCAATACAAATGTGAAAAATATGTTTCTGTGCACATATATGTATGTAGATATACAGACATAAAATGTTTCTTGTACAGTGTATAAAATCTGGAAACATTGTATTTAAAATACTCAATATAGATAAACCAAAGTAAGAATATTACTGTTCTTTAAACAGCAGCTAACTGATCCACGTATATCTATATATTATACATACATATATCTATATATTATACATACATATATATATACACACACCTGTGTGTGACCTATCTCCTCTCTGTTCTCTCAGACAATTAAAAAAGATTACAAACCCACCCTGCCACTCCCTACATCACCTTTCAAAAGCCAATACAGAGGCTCACAGTGCTTCATAGATCTGACCTTAGACAACTAAGTCAAGGAGCTTTTCATGTAACTAGTGATCTTGCTCTGACCGCTTTGACTGAAAATCCTTAAACATTGCTTTATATACCAAAACCTGTTATTGTTACCACAGACAGCAAAGAACTGACCACTGTTCTGCTTTATCTCCTTTCTATTAAAATTGGGATAACCTTTAATTTTCAGTTCCTAAACTTTCAAAAAGCAATTAGATTTGCAATAGGAATTCTGTGCATTAGAACAGAACTGTAACACAAATCTAAAAAGTAGTATCATTATTGTCATCAGTTTGGATATTTATCCACTTGCTTGACAACTCACTTGGCATATCAAGAAGCTGTTGCAAAAAACACTCTATGCTTGAACAATTATGCAATTAATATCTTGATGTACAAGTGTTTACATGTATAGCTCACTTAATGCTTTTATTATAAATTCTGTAAGCATCAAGCTAAATGTAGTTCTCAACAATCCTATCAAAGATAGGGAAGAAACCCAGTCTGCAACTGCATACTAAAAGACAAGGGTAATCTCTTAAAATATGTTATTAAATGTTAAATTGTTATTTAACTGTTAGCTGCATGCTTTAATTAGATATATATCTTGCATAATTCTATGAAAAACTCCACAAGTTGGAAAGCGATCTATGTGGCCATGTTTTCTGTTTGGTTTCCAAGCACTTGTAAAGGGACCATCTGATAGAAAGGAACATATGGGGGCGAATTCACACATTCCCGAGCTCTGTTCCAACAGTCCCACCCTACAAGAGGACAGCCATTTCAGCAGCAGTTGTTACTCCCGTGAACTCTGAGCCCCAACTGCATTGCGGCAGTTTAAGGAAGGAAAGAAAATTCAGCTTTGCTTTCTCTTCCAGGCCTGGGCGTTTCACTCATTATTGTCACAAGAAGGCAAGGAAAGAAAAACAAAAAACAAACCACCACAAAAAACCAAACAGGCTGCGTAGACTGTATTATATAAATGAAGTCCAGGTTTCACCGGGCAGTGGTACCAAAGGCTCCACTTGATTACTGTATCTGAGTATTAAAAGATCAAACCCCTGAACGTAACGAGCTCAACTACAGATCTGTTTTCCTGAAAAAGCAGCTGGTTTCTTCAAGCCCTGTGTCAAACAGTTTTCCCTCCAGGAGAGCATGTTCCTGCTAAAAACTTCTTTCCCTGTGTTGTCACACTGTGTTTGAATTCTGACAACACTTCTTTTAAACTGAATTGTGTTCAGAAATTACAAAGTGGCACTTAGTCTAAATGTACTGCACTACTGTAGCCTGTCTCTCTGCTTCTTCTGGTTATGGGCATTACTGGGAGAAAATGAAATCCTAGTTAGTCTTTGGAACACCGTATAGTCTTTTGCTGCCCACTTATATTTCAGTATTAGAAATAACCTCCACAGCCCAAGTAATTTTAGAGCACTTTAAATTATTAAATTATTTAAATTATTAAATTATGCAAATGATTAAATTACTTAAAATTATTTTTACATTTTAAAAAACCACACAGGAGACCTCCTGTAATTTAGCCTGGTAGCTGGTTTGCCTCTTACCACACAAGCCATGCAATCTGGCTCATCTTTTTGCTGGAATTCATTAAAAGAAAGGCTCCTTTTATAACTACAGTAAGTCAAGCTAGTCAATTGTAAAAGAAGTGCTTTGGTCTAGCAATAATAGACTGTTCTTTCCTGCAGCAGATCAGCTGACGTCAGCAAGTCTGTGCTCTGCCAGAGCGCAATCAGCAGTCACTGGGGAGCTCTGAACTCAAAAGTCATCGATGCTGCAGAATGATGCAGTCTACCTCGGATGTTTTCACGCTCAAACTGCATTAACCCCCTTGAACACGAAGCATTTCTCCAAGATGTTTCTAAACCGTCTTGGTTCAACACCACTATTCGAAGGCATCTAGGATACACCTCTGCACTGCTAGCAAAAGAACCGCCAACAAGAAGTTGCGCTTTATGTTTTTAACATGAAAAACATAGCTTAGACTGGGAGATACATGAATGCCCAGCCCGACACCAGATAACCGGCCCCAGCGCTGCGCGCAGAGACAACATTCTCCAGATCGCTGCTTGCCTCCTGCGCCGGCTGATAAGGTCAGGCAGTGCAAACCTTCCAGGCAGTGTGGGCAGGAGGAATGGCACCAGCTGGCTCCTGCCCAGAGCCTCGGCCTTCCAGACAGCCAAGGCATTCGTCATCGCAAAGAGGTCCCCAAAGCAGGGGATCTTAACTGTCCTGAAGGCATTTGCCACTGTACTTTTACACTGTAAGACTAACTTTAGAAAGCTGCTTGTCAGCTTACGTCTTACTAAAAAAATAATTAGAAATGCTTCTTTGCATTGTACCACTGTGGTGGTATTAAAAAAAAAAAAGCCAACAAAAAGAAATAAATTTAAGACAAAAAACCAAACCAAACTTATTACTCTCATCCTTCAGTCTAAAATGATTAGACTTCCTCAGATGATACAAATTATACAAAGAGTATACTAAAATTTCCATGGGAGCATACAACTGCAGATATTTATAGACACCGCAGTGCAACAACGATGATGTCAGCAACATCATTCAAGTTCGGGAAACAGTGGTATCGAGGTGGGTTAAACAGGAATTACAGCGGTGCCACCAGGGCTGACACACGTAAGACCTGTCAGCACTTCCCTTACCAAAACATGTTTTTGGGGATTTAAAAACTCTAATGTAAAATACATTCAGTGCTACACAGAAGATTTTACCATATTTTTAAAACCAATTACAGGAAGCTTAAAGAATTAAACTCCTTTGCCTGAAAAGCAATCAGATATCAGCATATAAAGATCATTATCTTAAGATTTAGTAAAATAATTAAGACAAGTCCTGATGTGCGTTACATATATTCAGCATATGTGACCCTAGTAGCAGCTTGTAATACAAGTACTTTCCTTATCAAAACACTCTCTGCTCCCCAAGTATGCACACATGAGCAGCTTGATGAATTTTTTTTGCATTCATCGACACTACGCATCCTAAGTCTTGTCAAAAGAGCATTTAACTGATATTGGCTACTCCCTCCTGTCTCCCTCTTCGGGGACAGGAATGCATTGCTGATCTTTCTTCTTTAAGAAAAAAAATTTGAATTCTAATATTGGATGTGAAAATAACCTTCAAAAGGAAATGACAGAGGAAAAAAACCAATGTAGATTTTTTCCAACTTTCATTTCTCCCATTCACAGCTTCCTCAAAACCCTAGGGAAGAGGTAAGCCACTACATATGTCTTGAACACAAAACCACCATGACTGCCTAGTTTAGTGCTAAGTTAGTATATACTAGTACTGCAGGAAAATAAAAGAGAATCCTTCTGAAAAGTATGTGCAGCACTGGCTCCTGCTCCTGTGAAGGGAACTGCATGAGCGTACTGTGTTACAGAGAAGTAACTGAAGGGTGTCATATCATATACCCTGTACTAGAGATTTTAAACACCACTGAGACAAAATTAAATGACCGGGCATTTGGTTTGTTATGAATTTAAATCTACAAAATAAAGAAATTTTAAGTGTGGACTACATGCAGCAGAACCCTGTGTCCAAATATTCCTGGTCACTGTCAAGGAAGGTCACCTACAGCCTCAAACCTCTACACATTCCAAGCCAGAAAAATAAGTCAAGCGCTGCAGTACAAAAAAACAAGTTGTGTTGAAGTCGCTGCTTAATGCCATAGACTCATACAGACTAACCACGGCACAGGTATAATTCAAACAAGCCCCAAAATTTAAGTAGGTATTACAGGGACACAAGAAACTGT
>JANZLP010000044.1:15085614-15095832 GCA_026930925.1 Chelictinia riocourii | reverse complement strand
CTACCCACACCTTTAGCTGTTTCATGCAAATATACGGTGCCAAGCAGAGGTGCTGAGGGCTTTGCAAGGCTGCCGCAGGAGAGGCCAGGGACGATCCCAAAGAGAGGGTAGGAGGAGCAGGGCTGGCACGGGGAGCAGGGGGATGCAGAGCCGCATCCCGGGAGGGCTGCCCCTGCCCAAACTGCCGCCCTGGAGGCTGCAGCAGCAGCAGCAGCGAGTCTGTCCGTCCTGAGCTATGGCCCAGGAGAGGGAGGCACCCAGGTCCCTGTCGCTTTGCCGTGCAGGTGCCCTGCCCCAGCAGCTCTCCGCTTTGCCGCCTGCTGCTTTCCCTGGCACCGGCAAAGAGCTGCTCCATGTCTGCTTTGCCCCCGCTCTGTCCGGTTGCGCTAAACCAAAAGCCAGTCCCTCAATGTGTGCGTTAAAGATGTCCAAACACCCATTTTTGAACTCCCAAGTGGGCTTCGTAGCGTCTCTGCTGTCCCTGCCCTGCTTTAAAAGTATATGCTGAACTACACTGTGTCCACAGAGAAGCATGCCAATTTAGTAAAGAAGATAATTAAGATTTTATTGAAAACATACACCAGGAAAAATGTCTACTTAAAAACTACCTCCCTGCATGTAAGTACAGGCTCTACCTTTTGCTTTCAGCTAGAAACGAGTGAACCAAGCACGAAGGATTTACAAGGAATGCTTATTAAGAAACAGCAGTTTCAAAGAAGAGTCTGAACTGCAGCACGCAGAAATACAGATGGCATCATGAAGCAGATCGGAGTTGCAAACAGACTAACTGCCTCTTTGTGTTCAGAAATTTCACTCCTGGCAGCTGCTACTAGCTGATTCCCTGTTCTGCCCTGCCCAAGACGTGTGTATGTGTATATGTATACATATGTCAAAGGAAAAAAAAAAGAATGGAGAATACTTTGTTCTTAATGGGAAAATGTCCATCTCACAAGGTTTAAAATGGAGAAATCACTATTTGCTTTTTCTGCACAAACCAGAAACCCTTTAAAATTTAGAGACATGTAAAATACACCACCACCCCACCACCCCCCCCAAAACACTGAAGACCAAATTAGTTCTGTGGCATCTCACCAGGCTGTGGAATTTATGAAAACCACATTCCTTGGATTCTAAAACACTGGCCATCCCGCTGCTCTTTCAAATAATGTTGATTTTGCTGACTACTCTCTCTGAGAGCCAGCACAGTTGTCTAATTGTAAGTAAATAATCTTGGAACAGATCTATGTTTGACATACTGTCATACTAACATTTACTGTTTTGCAAAAGGGATTTACTTCAAGGATATTGAAAAATTCCATTGGTGTTTAAGAGGAGTAGCAACTGTGACCCTCTATAAATTAAAATGCTTGACCCTGCTATATGATATAGATGATCTGAAGTATTTCGCATGTTCAGATCAGTAAAGGCAGAAAACAAACTTCCTTATGAAGGTGTGGTATTATGTTCACACAAACATCCGGAAGGGCTATGAAGGTTTACAAGGGTTAGCTATATAAAGCTGAGACTTTTCAGCTCACATGTAGCCCTGATAGCTTCTTTGGGAATCTATAAGGTTGTTTATAAAGGTTTACCCTTGCGATCGTATTGCTAGGAAAGGACGTGTGGGCTACATTCAGAGCCACTATTAAAATAGTGCTTAAGAAAGACACCAGTGCCACTGTGATGTCAAAGTTCAAGAGCTTCATGAGCCCTTTGGACCACCTACAACCTGAGGCTGCCAAATCCTAGCATCCTGTATATTCAAGGGAAGAAGGAGTCATGAAACCTAGGCTAAAAGCCTGGTATAGACAGCCTGAGTGGCGCCCACCACACTAAGACCCTTGCCAGCCAGGCTGGGCTTATACAAGGTCCGGCAGCCCCACTGCTCCTAAACATAATGCCATAGTAGTGGCGGTGCCTAAGGCAAGTGCCTGTAGCAAAGGATTTGCTTAGCTGAAGTGTCACAACTCTGTCAATATAAACCAAGACCTAGCAATCTGGCATACCAGCAAGCTCTGAAGAGCTCATCCTGCTCTTGAATGAGGACACCACGGTAACAACGTAGGCACAGTAGTCTGCACAGCCCATGGTGCCTTGGGACCCCTAACCCGGCAAACCTCTGAGCCTTGCAGAGGACCTGCTAACATCCAGGACAAGGCAGATTGTGTGGTGCATCTGAAGTGCAGGCTCACCTCCAGGGACTACAAGCCCATACACATACTCTGAATATCATGGCCAGTAACAGGAAGGGTGTTGGACTGGGGAATGAGGGTACCTGAATTCCCACCTCTCATTCTTTGAATGAATATAAGAAGGGCTTTGGTCATCGCAGCCTCATGCCATTATTTTGGCCACCAAAGGGAGTAATTTCCTACCAAGTGGGAAGCGGGAGCGATTTGGGATTAACTGACAAGTTCTGGAGCGCATTTCTGGTCAAATGCATTGCACCAGCAATCTGCAAAGTTCATCTGCCACCAAAACTTCCAGTTAACAACCCCCCTCAAAGTACTCAAGGGAATATTTGTGAAACACAAAGCAAAATAAAAGCCTCCTAAATGCTTTTGGGGGGCCTGATCCAATGCTCAAGGAAGCCATGGAGAATCTTTCTTTTGGCTTTAAATGAATTTGGTCAGCTCCAGCAAGAATTTGAGAGTTTTATTCATTAAATAATTTTTGAAGGATTCCTCCAGCTTTAGCTATGCACAAATGGCGTCAGCATCTGCAGTGATCAAGTCAGCAATTATTATTTTTTTTTAAGCATGTAGGTCAGCCATTACAATACCAGTTGAGAATATTTTTGCAAGGGTTTTATTCTCACACCAAACTAGCAGTCAAGCTGGTACTTCTCCTTTCATCTTCACCCCCCTATTACCTCAATATAATGTGTCCATCACTTTGCTTTTATTTATTTTTTCCAGGCTATTTTAGCCAATCTGCTGAAGAAATCTCACTCAGCAACGAGTGTTGACCTTGAGCCGCTCCTTTTCTTTCTCTCTCCTTTATTTAAGAATGTGCAATGAATTAAGACATCACTTATATCCACACTCTTTGCAGGCAACAACGGCTCTCCAATCGAGCATGAATGGCAGGTCTGCGGGCAGCGCTGTCCTGGAAATGTGATATTATGGAAACGAGAGGTGACCTGCTTACAGACAAAACAATGTGACGGGAAGAAACCTGCTTCCAAAATGGGACACGACTGCCTCCGCCCCGAGGGGCCGCGCCGCTCGCTCCTCATCAGACAGGCGGAGAGGGAGGACACGGGAGCGCAGAGGTCCCAGCAGAAGGGAAGGTGCCAGCGTCCTGCCGGGACTCGCGCCCGAGCCGGGGCCGCCCTGCATCCCGGGGCATCGCCGGGATGTGCCGAGCAGCCTCCGTGCTGCTGGATACGGCGGCATCTTTTGGGGAGAGCCATCAGGGCCAGCACAGACCACTCTGCCTTTGCTCCAGGCTAACTGCAGCTTGTCTCCTGCTTTTCCCCACCCCAAGACCCCCATCCTGCTTTTCCCTGGCACCCTTCCAAGGTGAGTGCCAGCAAGCTGCTGGTGGCCGTAAGCCGTGGAACCCTTAATTTCCTCAAAAACCTTCTTCTTACGGAATCAAAACCCGGGCGGAGAGGTGCAGTGCCACTCACCATGCTCCATCCCAGACAGCAACCGGACCCCAGCAGACAGTGGGGCGGAATGGCTGCGCGGGACCCCGCCATCCCTGGCACGTCCCACGCCGTTAATGGCCAGGAGTGACCAGGAACAGCTCGGGAATGAGCCTGGGATCGTGGGAAGCTGCTCAGCCGTGGCGCAGACCCACGGGCCACCCTGGCGCCGCGCTGCCAGCCACCGCCGCGGCCCTGCACTGAGGGGAGATTTGTGTTTAATCACATTTGGAGGGGAGAGGAAGGGAAATTCCTCAAATCTCTTGCTTTTTTCAAACCTTTCTATACCCAACTCTCAGAGGTAACAAGGAATTAGTACAAAACCATACCAAACAATAATAACCACATTCAATGCGCTTAGAAACTCATGGGAACTTGAGAAACAAAAGGAATCCATGGTATTACGCGCAGAAAGGCTTGTGCTGTCAGAGACTTGCTGCATTTCTTCTCTCTCCTTCCAGGACTCGGCATTAGGGGCTGTGCAGGGCCAGGGCTCTGGAGCAGCGGGGAGGGAAGAAATGTGTCCCTGGGGATCCAGCCCACAGTTTGCCACAGCCCCGTCCCAGCCCCGGCGGAGCCCGGCAGCCCAGATGTGATCAATAAAGTGCATAGCTGCGGACCCGGCTATCGGATTGCTCAGCTTTGATTTAAGGAGTTTCCCCGCCACCAGGGACAGAACACTTGGGATGTTTGCATGGAAACAGGATCTGTGTTTAAGTCATTAGGCCAAATTCACTGCAGGTGGAGGCAGAGGCAGCCCCACGGACAGGGCTGGGGTTGTGCCCACGCGGGTGCCGCATCTGCTCCGTGCTGTGCTCCTGCACCCCAAGGCAGAGCCTTTGGGGCTCCCTCCCTGCCTCCGGACCAGCTCCGCTCCGTCTCACTCCAGCCCGAGGAGATGGCTGTGCTTTAGGCTGTTCGGTGGAGGTGACCGTCTGTGGTGTCCCCACAGCCACCACTTCTCACCTACACCTTCTGGGCTCAATCACGGCTCTACCCACCACCACCGAGGCGGTGCCACTCTTCCCATCTCCCCCTCCTTCCCTTGTTATATGGAAATTGCAAGAAAACCTTGGTGCAACTCAAACCAAACCCTCTTGGGAGAAGCTACGGTTGCCCAAGGCTGGAACAGGCTTAGCACCATTAATTAGTACTTTTTTCCTTTCCCAAAGAATGAACATTGGCTAAGCTGTTTCTTTACTACTTCAATGCATTTTGAAACATGACTACAGATGGAAAGGTGATGAGTTAGAGGTTTTGATTCTAGCAATGCCAGTGCACAACATAACCAAGAAAAGCAAAGGCAAGACCACAAAAGGAGCAAAGGCTCTACATAGTTCCAGGCAAACAGAAAAGCAGCCAAACAAGAAGAATCTTGGGTGGGCAATGCACTATACCAGGTACCTCTGCAGCCCAGCTAAAAAACAAACAGAATGAAACAAAAATAACCAAAAATAAAACAAAAAGAGGGGTCATGGGGTACACTGGGAAATGCTGAACTTTGGGAAAAGTGTAGTTCTGGAGAGGAACAAAATGAGGAAAAGTATTTCACACAAGAAAGGCTCTTTTCAGACTGAAACAAGTCCAGTTAGCTGCATTTCTTGCAGTGTTAAACCTGAAGGCTGAAAGGCAGCAGCAGGAATCCATGCAGGCCACAGGACAAAGCAGTTCATTCATCGTGCCAAGAGAAGCTGAGGATGTGATCAGAAACCAGCCCCGGGCTCTCTCTTAGACCTATTGCTCCCACTCTGCTGATACATTTAGAACAGCATCACACCTGCAGAAACAGGTTTTCACACTGCTACCAGCACCAGAATTCTGTATTTCAAGGATTCAGACCACAACCAGAAATAGCTGTTTTATCAGGATGCTTATCATCCAGAGAAAGCATGATGAGATGAACAGAGCATACTTAAATAGAAACAACAAAACTCGGTTTCTTGTTCCTCAGATGAGCCAATACATTCACAAGTGGCCTTAGATTTTGATCCTCTTAACTTAACTCTTGGCTTTTCCATACAGCCCATTTTGTTCCTTACAAAGTGCTGTGTAAGCAGCCTTCCTTGTGGCACTATGAGAGAACCCATAACCTTGCAGACACCCAGAGAGCATGGAGGAGCAGCAAAGACAATGTCAAACTGGTTGGTTGGATTGTTTCTTACCAATTCCTCTATCTTTGTAACGAGCTGTTTGTTAGTTAGATTGCTGGAATCCAGGGCTACTGCCAGCTCCTGGTAACGTGTCTGATGGGCACATGCAGACAGGAGAAAAAGGAAGGAGCAGAAAAGGAGAAGGGGAGGAAAAAAGCAATAATTAAAAAGGACAGAAAAATAAATCATTATCACAGTATGATATAATCAGATTCTCCAAACAAAACAAAATCTATGGTTTCAACAAAAACAGCTGGGACATCAATACATTTTATCCATTTCTGCCAAAGCTTCATTTTGACATAAAAGTAAATCAGAAGTAAGAACTGCAGTTGCATGGAAGCCAGATTATCCCCAGTCCCCAAACTGGAAACACCTCCAGTACCTGCCTCCTACTGTTGATCACAAGTACCCAATTACAGCACAAGACAACACTAGACAGCGATGTATGTGAACTGTGTGTTCACTTAGGCCTCACTAACACTGCTGTAAGCACAGAGTCCCAATAAGTGATCAACAGCAAGTAAGAAAGTAAGAAGAAAAAAAAAAAGGAAGATAGACTGAGAACAACTTACTTCCATTTCCTTAATATTTGTGGGAGAAACAGCACTTTCCCCATTCACATACGACGTAGACTAGAAGTAAACCAGTCAAGTCCGTCAGTTTTATTTCCCAAGGCAACAAATCACTATTAAGTAAGAACCAACCATCACAGTAGTACTTCTTATAGCACCTTTCACTTCAAATTACCACACACAGGCACAGAAAACATACTTTTCTGGCTAAGGATAGATGCAGACTACCCTCGTGACAAGCTGATATGAATTATGCAGACTGACTTCAGATTCTTTTCCACTAAATCAAGAATACATCTTTCCATGAATACATGTTGTTCATTCATCCCACTCTGCTTTTCTTCCTACTGCTGAAATTTTACATTCCTAAAACAGGATTTTTTGCTTCTCAATGCTTAAATATCATATTCTTTAGTAGGATGACTGCAGACACCTCTGAGATTGAAGGGTGTTTTCTTCAACTGATTGCTTAAAGCTCCACATCAAACATCAAGAGAATTAATAGGACAAATGGATCAAAACAAGGCCATACCTGAGAAACCAGGCCATTGAGTTGTTCAGACAACTGGCGGAGACTTTCTGTTGACGAGAAAGACCTGGAAACAAAGACAGACCTTGCAATGAAAATTTCTCCCAGAGAACTGCCAAATCAGAACAGCACTGGGGAGGAATAAAACCTTAGTTTGTTGGGATCCTGTTGCAAAGCTGTTTGATAAACAAACACAGACACCCACCTGTTCTCATCCAAAGCATTTTTATGATCCTCAGCTTCATGAATCTGTGAATTGAAACACAAAAACTTACAAGCCTGTAAAAGAAGATGGGAGTCACATTTGTGAATGTGTCACTAAGACTTGATTGCATCTGGGCTCAGGTTCCACAGCACCTGTAATTACTGCTTCCCAAAGAAAGATGAACTTAATACCACCAACTTAGTCCTGGCTTACATGTAATTTCTGAGTGGAGTGAGCCTGTGTTTCTTGGAATGGAGAAACTTAAGCATTACAGGCTTTATGTTTGCTGTTACTATTTATCAGTATAATCAACACTTTGCTAGAAAAAACTTTGACCGAATCTTTTAAGTAGTGAATGGAAACACTGACTGGAGACCCTCTGTCTTATTAAGGGCACTCTCTGCTAATGAAACAGGAGAGAAGGGGAAAGAAAACAGCTTTGGAAGACAGAGGGGCACATACACACTAGTACTCTCCCTGCTTTCACAAATGGATGATGACTAGGTGGGGGAGTGGAGAATGTAGTATTTTTAACAGGAGAAAATCTGAACTAGGCATGTAATATTTATGAAGATCATCTTTCTCAAAAAAAAAAAAAAAGGACTGCCAAGAACCAAAAGGAAACTGTCAGATGCTTTCAGCCTTCCTTACCTAACATCCCTGTACTCACTCTTTGCAGGCAAATCCTGGATCATACACTGGAGATTTAAAACGTAAGGCAAAACTGGAATAATCCCCTTGGACTGTCAGAAGTTCCTTGATAACTATTGTTCAACTCTGCAAATAAAACTGCCATTTGACAGCAAAGAGGATTTGAATCAGCCGACTCAACCGCGACAAGAACCTTGCTTCTAGCGTTAGCACTGCAAAGAACGACATCTTCAGTGAGAAGCAAAGCATTCAGTTAGCCCCCCCCAAATGGTTTTGCCAGGCCCATAAAATTAAGCAATTTGCTTGGTTTGCTCATATTACAACGAGGTTTGATACAATTAGAAAACATTCACTGCCTATCAACTGCTCTGTAGTAAGCACCTACAGCCCCTTAACCACAGAAGATTTGTCAAGCCACAATCCCTCAGAGAAAAAACCCCCACGTAGCACACTTTATATTTACTACAGGGTTTAAGTGCTTCCAGGAGCCCTCACCACAGACAGAGCAGTTATTAGACTGCAAGTTGTCTTTGCAGCAACTCCCTGGAGTTTGTGGAAGCCAACAAATCCTGACCCTGACAGCAGCCTGCAGAGTGACTGAGCCAGTTCAGTAACCTGCGCTTTCAGATGAAAGCAGAGGATGTGGTCTAACATAAAAGTTTAAGATGGAGAGTGTATGGAAAGCAGATGAAGACCTGTTCTGAGGACATGGGAAATGTATGATGGAAAGCCAGGATTGAGGAATATGGGGTGAAAAGTTCGGACAGTAAGCGTGGAACTTTAAACAGAGAAGCTGGATTGGAGTACTAAGACTGGCTTGACATGCTGAGGAGCGACGTGATTGAAATAAGGAGACATGAAAGAAGAGAGTATACAGGGTCAGAGAGTGCTTTTTGCATCCTAAGTTACCAAGAGCCGTAAGCACAAATTACTAAATCAAAGCAAAAAATCTGGGCCCTCTGTAGTGTAGATGCAGTATCCTGACAGTTAATTCTAGGTCTTGTGACGAGAGGAAGTGAAATGTTCTAAAATAATCCTAAAATTAGAAAAACCACAGAGCTTGTTAAAAATGCCCATGCGCGTTTTATTAATAAAAACTAACAGTGCCAAGGTTAAACAAGTCAAACAATTATAGTCTCTTTATATTCCATAAAATATTACAGAAAAGTTTATTTGTGTTTCAATAAAAAGACTACTGTCTTAGAATAGGCAGCTGACAGTATTTGTGCAGTTAATTGTTTGTGAATAAATTTAAAAAGACTACCACCTGCCCTGAAATTCCTTTTATAAAAATGAACTATTAAAAATGATTGACAAATTTTGAGTTAAAAAACTTAAAACATTCTCTATATTTAATTTCAACTTTATAATAGATTACAGGAAGATGCTTATGAAACAAATACAAACATTTGTTTCAGTACATGTCTTTATATGATAGACTTATAAGTATGTAAACAACTATATAATAAAAAGTTTCCAAAGTCTGCCTGTAAGAAATCAGGCAAATTTTACCATAAGCAATAAATCATTCCAAACCTTCAAGACATTTTATATAGCTGCACCAACTGGCAGTAAACATTTGCCAAAAACTTTGTAATTCATATGTCCCAACATACAGTGAAAAGTATATAAACTTGATGGAATCATTATGTTAGATATAATTTAAGGGAAAATAAGTTCACAACAACATTTCTGGAATTTAACATGTAAAAAAGTAGGACGTATCTTTCTTGTTTGGTTCTTTGGACACTGCGTGATTAACAAAAAACACTACTACATTAGCTCACTATCCCTCAAGAAGTGGCATAATCAAAATACACTCCAAATAAATTGCCATTCAGTGTATTCATTTTCCACAGAAGGATAGCATTTTATTTCTCAATGATGTGTCTACATTTTCTTTAGCAAACTTCGCAAGAACATTTGGGGCAAAATCCATTTTCCTTCAAGTAAAAAAAAAAAAAAAAAAAAGAACCCAAACAAAACAAAAAACAACCAACAAACCAAAAACCCCTAAAACAAGAGTAAATAAAGGCTCTGCATTAACACACTGGTATCAAAAACACACATCCACACCACATTTAAAAATATCCTACATAAAACAATCCTTGTTTGCTTATCAGAGGTGCAATTTCTAAACTGAAAACTGCTTACCAATATTTTCCTTGAGGGATGGGGCAAATTAATTTGAGACACTTCTCCCTAGAACAATTTATTCCTGAAGCTTGCTGAATTTTAACAAAAAATAGTCTACAAGCAAAGGGCATCAGTCGTCATCATCATTTTCATTAAAATCATCATCGTCGTCATCATCATCCCCGACATAAGAAACTGGCGTTTCAACTCTGGAGCCATGCTGATAAGCTTCTGCCTGCCGCAGACGAGACTCTGCTTGTCGCGATGATTTGAGTGATCGTTTGGAAAGAAGCAAAGCACCTCTTGTAGGAAAGGTGGAC
>JANZLP010000044.1:14857808-14868472 GCA_026930925.1 Chelictinia riocourii | reverse complement strand
GGTGCTTGGCACTTGCCATGGTGAAGCTCTTGAGACAGGTTCTGCCCTCAGTTGCACTAGTGTAAATACAACATAACTTTGCTGGCACTGACTGAATTATCCCAGATGAAATTCAAAGTAAGCAAGAACAGAATCTCTTCTCTTTTTTTTCCAGCAACATGGGATTACAATGGTAATGTTAACATTAGAACAGATCAATTTTGCAAAATGACAAAAGAACATACTGATCTCACTGCTGTGAGCTCCTACTCAGCAGACAATTGCGTCCCATCTTAGAACAGATTTTTTGAAATGTTCAAAGCAATGTGCAAGCATTAACTTCTAATGGCTTAAAAAGGCATTTTATAATGCTAATGTCTTCATATTATGGATGTGGTGCATCTAGAGAGCAAAGGTTTCAGCTGAAATCTGTAGCAGCTTTCAAAGGCATTTGGACCAGAAATTTCCATTTAGGCATCTCTAATTTCGAGACTTCAGAATGTGCTGCTGGGAAAGACAGAGGGTGATATGACCTCTACTTAACAAAGGTTCTTGCAGTTATATTATGGTCCCTCGAAATTACTAGTTGGTTAGTCAGTTGTGTATTTGCAAGGAAAACAACAAACAAACCAAAAGTTGTTCAATTGGTCCAACATTTTAGCAAGTAATTCCCTGCCATGCTAACAGAATACAGTTGCCCCCACTTCATTCTTGGCTACTGAACGTCAAGTTGAGAGCAGACAGGAAACCTAACTGGCAGGAACTTAGTGGTCTACCACTATTCCCAGAAGCAAGGGTTAGGCATCACCCACTTGTGCTGAAGGAGAATGAGCACAGAAAGAAGGTGAAAATAGCATGTTTCCAGAATTTTTGTATCATGCCTTGTTCTTGCTTGAGAAAGATGTACCTGAGAAATACCCTGGAGTGCTGCAAGACACAAAACTAGCTCTCTTAAATTGATATATTTTTTTCCCCACTGTCACAGGCAAACCCAAAAAATAAAAATACGTGGGAGAGGGAAGAAAAGCATACAACTTTCTTTTCAGACATGCCTATTATTCCACAATCCTCTAACCTAATTGTAGCATATTTTGCACTATTCACCTTTTTTTTTTTCACAATATTTGTCGTAACTTTTACAGTCAGCATTTCTACATGACTAATAAATATGTTTCAGGGTAGCCTGCACCACAGCAGTACCTTTCTGTCCCACTGCTTTCTCTTTCAAAATTGACTCCTCTCTCCCCTCCTACTCAGACCTTGTTAGTCCTTCTCTTGTTCCTAATTTGAAGATCTCAATGAGCAAGAATTACATGTCTCAGCAATAAACGTGATCTCACAGCAACACAAAGAAGAGGATGAACAAAATAAAAATTACTGTCTGGTGAAAGCTCCCTTGACAACTACAGCTACACTGACAGGCGCCACTGAAATAATAGGAACGATGCTTCAAAACAACAGCCAAGAAAACGTTATGAAAGAGAAAAAAAAACAGTCTAAATGGATCTTTTCAAATGCAGATTCCACTGTCAAATGAGGAGAATGAGAAAAATGTTCTTTCTTATAGCAGAGTCATACTTAAACTCTGACAGATAACAGAAAACCACCAAAAATGTGAGTACAACCTGAAAGATCCTGAGCCCAATAGTCCATTTCAGGAATGCTACAATGATGCAGAATGCTACAATGATGCAGAATGGAACAGAAGGACTGGTCCTCTCTTGGCATCTCCAGGTACTGCACAGCGGGCTGTGGGTCAGGCTGACCAGCAGCATCTGGGCTGGCTGTCCTGGAGCAGGAGGGAGGCCCTGGCACTGCACACCACTGCGGGCAGTGTGAGGCAGGATTGAGAGCTGGAGTCTCACCCTCCATGTGTGAGATGTGGCAACCAGTTAAACATCTCTTCATCAGAATGGCTCCCTGTTATTATGTGCTGCTGCTGTGTCCTGTGCTGTGGCTGGGATCCCTGGTTAGGCAGGATTCCATCATTTAAGGGCAAGCAGAACAAAATGTCTCTCCTTGTCCTGAAGGAGTCTGCAATCATCAATATGATTTGCCTAGTTTTTAGAGTTAGGGATGTGCCTAAGAGTCTCTGGCAGAGAAGTTGAGGCTCATATGGGAGGGACTTTTCCCAAGGCTGATTTGCATGTCTGGCAAAGCTTGGATGAAAGCCTGGGAGTCCTCCCTCTTTTTGCCAGGCTTTGATGCCCAGACTCCTTGCCTTTAATCTTTGCCATCTATGCAGACAATATCAGAGCTATCAAATAATTCTGCCACAATGTGAGCCTTTAAAAAAAAAAGTCTGCTAGGAAAAGTACATGTCAATGTACTTGGATAAAAGTTAAAAGCTGGATTAAGCCAAATGTGTTGTTACGATTCTTGCTTACCAGGTTAAGCAGATACACAAGCTTTGGGCTGGGAAAACATTTCATATTAGTACAGTGAAACCATCTCAGGAGATACCAGTCTTCCCATACAGCTGGGCTTGTGGAGGCTGCTTTTAAAGGTAGGGCTTGAATCGATCCATCGTGGATACGTGGTGTTTTCAAGGCTTCAAGACATTGCTGGAGATGGGCTGGGCTTTTTTGCTTTCTGTTTCTCAGTTTATTGGGAAAGAGCTCAGTCTGCTAAATATTTAATATTTGCCAAGCTGGGATGCTCCAACGCTGGAAGCATCTGAAGAATCCAGCCCAGTCCCTCACAATTCTCATTCCCTGAGTGCACCACTGACGACGTGTGGATGTGTTGATCTTTTGCTTCCTCACTAGGTAAAGGACAAACGATCTCTCTGTTTGTGGTGTGGGAGGAGGCTGTGTGTTATCTGGTATGATTCACTCTGATAAATAACCTCCTTGGAGGACTTCTCTTGTTTATAGCAACAGCCCCAAATGCTAAAGTTTAGAGATTTTAATCCATGCTGTTCTCACACATATTTACTTGGCAGTTTTATCAGAAACATCTCTTGAAAACCTCAGTGTTTTTATAATTAATTGAGTAATGTGACTGATGTTAAAAATAAACGGATTTGGAAAAATGCCCATTGAGCTGCTGAACAGTGTGTAATATAGCAACCATAGTTGGATTCTCAGGGGTATGTATATTTTCCTAACAAACGCAGTCTCATGACTTAGAGATTAAATCTTTATTAGTTTGAAATTCACCCTGTTGATTTTTCTGTGTTTATGCTGCATAACTGTTTCTGGACAAATTCACATTTTTTTAAAGGGACAGTGCTCCTCTGAACGTGTGCCTCTGCCGCTTTCAGAGTGGGTTAGTCTGAGCCCCACAGAGGCACCACAAAGGGGATGTGGGCATAGGGTATCTCTGTCCATCCACCATCCCACTGGCTTTATATTATTTTCCAATCCAGATCCAATCCACTCACTTAGGGGGCATGTGTGTGAACAGGGTGCTCTGATACATACTGATTCTGCTTACCCCAGAATCAGATGCTGTTGATTTCTCTCCTACGACCTTGGCCTCGCCGTGCCCACCTCACCTCTGCTGCGTGAACCTCAGCCACGTCCCTGCCCCATGCTCTCCCTGACCTAAGCCTTTCCTGATGCCTATCCCCATTGCTGCCACCACTTCCTCAACACTTGCTGGCTCAGGGCATCATCTTATCAGTCTGGGATAATTTATCAGTTTGGGCTCTGCAGTTAAGTCTGGGCCTCACCTCTGCTATCACCGGAGGTGTGTCTCGCTTGGGACTGCGAGTGAGCAGGAACAGAGATGGCTTTTCTTGCCTCCTGCCTCCCCACTTTGAGAGCTGAGATACAGCAGCAGGGGAGAAACAAGGCAAGATAAATTCAGAAGGGACAAAACTCAGCAAGGTGAAGCGAGATAGATTCTATAATGCGTTTGGTGAGCCATCAAATCCTATCTTTTATCCCAGGGGAATCCCAGATTCATGAGCAAATCATCAAGCCCTGTAAATTACATTATCAGCATCTTCCTCTGGAAAACATCATCACGCTGATCCATTTGTCCTAGCAGCCAAATGCTTAAAGTTTGAAAACTAAATTATACACGTTGCTGCAACAGCATAAACACAATAATGGCTCTCCACTGTTACACCTGTAACCTCTGTTATAATAGCTTTAATGAGCTTTCAGCCTTGTCATCCAAAAAGAAAAGATTGTCACACAATGCTTTATGCTATAGAGGTGTTCTGCATGCTGCTGGTGGCCAAGCACCTGCAATGCACCCACTCTGAGGAGCTGCACAGGAGCTGTGGGCTGGGCAGCTGTGGTGGGTGAGTGTCTTCTGCAGACCCAGGCTGGGGAGCTCCCGAAATGGGGCAGGGGGTGCAGGCCCCTGGGACAGGACACCAGAGTGGTGTAAGCCCCATCTGTAGCATGCAGGCTGCTGGAAACCCTGTGAGGGGAATGGGTACCTGTCCCCATTACATAGGATTATCCTACGGTGTGGAGTTATTCCAAGCTTACATCTTCTCAGCTTAATTTAATAACAGGCTGCAAGCTCTACTTTGATCTGCTTGTGTATTTCACTAGTTCCATATTTAACTGAACTCATCATCGTAAAGGCCAGGAACTGTTTCACTTTCTATGCCAGGCCGGGTTTCCTGTTGTACATGGGAAAGACACACCTGCAAGGTGGGTTTCTGGCCTGCCAGGACTGGGGATCCTGTTATTGGCAGAGACAAAGGGAACACAGGAATCCAGAGTTGGTGGATTCCTTTCCCAAAACATGTGGCTAGACCTGAAAATCCAGCTGCCTGGCTTTTTTTGTTTACTGGTTTCCATGTCTGCTCCAGTTTGCCCTGGGAATGGGCGGCAGGACTCTGCTTCTTTCCAGGAGGCCTATTGGTGGAACTGGAGCTGCTTTGCCTCTTCCAAAATCTGCAGACTGGGACCCGCTTTGCCTCGAGGCTTGTTGTGTTTATTAAGCATTATCTTGTGTCTGTATCCCTCCCAGGTGTCACCTTCAGCGCTTTGCCTGACAAGAGACTTGCTGGCCATGGGCTCTCCCACTGTTTCCGTGCTTCTAGCTGCAGCCCCGCAAATGCCGCTGTTACCCCAAATGCAGCAGAAACAACTGTAAGAAGTCTGTGGTTCCCACTTGACACAGCAACCTCTAATTTGGGATCCCAGGCAGTAGAGGTAACAGAAACTGTCCCTGCTGGGGATGGGCTTCTGCCTTGGGTTAACCACCTTGCAGGGCTGGGACCCAAGGGCTGGTGAGCCCAGTTTGCAGGTGGTGTGGGCTTCATTCCTGTTCGCAAAACGCAGCCTGCAAGCTGTGCCAATCATTTGTGTGAAGCTTCTTGTCAGATGCTTTCAGGAAAGACAAAGAATCTCAAATGCTTCAATGTTCATACTTAACAGACCACACTTGTGCTGACAGTACCTGCTGGCAATAACCTCTCAGATGGCAACAGGAAAAAACCCACAAAAAACCCAGAAGAATGCTTTGCCAAAACAGGCTTGACAAACTTTAAAAACAAGCTGGAGGAGGTAAAGGTAATTTGGGTGAGTATGCAGGTGATATCATTCTGTCCCTTGGCAGGGATCTGCTCCCAGGACTGTGATGTAGCTATGGCAGTACACTGTACTTGTAGGATACTGACATATTTATGTGTGGTCTTCTAAAAAATCTTAAAACCTGCCCCTTTGCTTATAATTAAAGAATTAATGTGGGTTTTTGTCTTGTGCTTGCCCGTTTGGTTCTGCAGTGAACTCATCCCGAAGAGAGACATGAGCTCCCAACATCTCAGTGTCCTCTGCCTGTCTTTGTGGGAAGCAGAGGGACCTGGTTTGTGTTCTCAGGCATCCTGACTTTTCTAGGGGTACTGGTGTTCCTCATCGCTGAGCTCTGCCCATTGAATTTCTTCATCTCTGGCCTCTCAGTCCTCAAAAGATTCGTCAGTCAGAGGAGCAAGCAGGACCATAAAAGGTGTGGACAACAAGGGTCATTTCTGGGACTATCCTGCCAGGGCCCTGCAGTGTGTGGTACTTTGCGGGAGCTCAAGATCCCTGTGCCTTGCCCCGTTTTGCAGTGCCATCTCCTGGAAAGCCGTGCCTGAGCTGTACACATCACAAGCAGTTTTGCTCCTGAAGCAGCTAGTGGTGCTGCAGTCAGCTTGGCTGCTGCCTCTGATTGCTGCAAAGTTCATCTTCTGACGCACCAAGAGCCTGTCACCAAACTTCTCTTTCTCCAACAGGTACAAAGGATGCTGCCCGCTGCCTGGCTGCTCACTTTCACCTCTGAGGTACAGAACATCCCTGTGCGGCTCTTTCCTGCTCTGGATGCTGAATACAAATCTCTAGGTACAAAGAGAACAGTAGAGGAGCACAAATGAACATCTATAGATGTTACTCCTCAGCTTTTGCTCTGCTTGGGCACCAGTTCCCTGTTCAGTTGAATGCCCTGCATATACCTTCACCCTCTGACATGTTTACCTGTTCCTCCTGGTTTTAACTTTAAGGGACACTTCTCTCTCTCCCTTCCTAAGTTTGATGACCTCATCATGAGCAACCACCAAGCCCCTCATCACAGTGCTCACCCTACATTTAAAATGTTGCTACATCTTTTTAATGAGACAAAAATGGATGAAGAGGAACTTGCACCTGAATGCTGCTTGCTTGACTAAGCTCTATATTTATCCTGAAAAGACAAGAAAAATGGGTGGTTCCAAGGCCAACTATGAAACTAACACAGCTTAAGTGCTTAGTCACTGAAAAAATGCACACTGCAATTTAATGCCAAAGGCTGGTACTTCATCCATCATTTTAGGCTATTGTGGCATCTTCTGAGCAGTTGGGAGATTAGTATACTTCAGTAATCTGTCATACACAATGAAATAACTAGTGCTCCAAGGTGAGGTTGTAAAAGCTGTTATTTGAAAAAAGACCATAATTATGTAAATATGAGGCCACAAAGTTCACAAACGAGAAAAAGCTGCTGTGACGTGGCTGTTCACAGCTTTCTTTGGCCCTTTCTCAGTGAGGATTCTCTGTTGCAAACTTGTCATGAACTCATTTTTGCCCTGGAGCATACCGATGAACTGAAAGAGCCTGTTTACCAAAAATGTATTTTTTATTAAAATTTGTATTTGTAAAGGACAGATCATTACACAAATGAGGTAAACCAGCACATACGACATAGTTTTCGCTTTAAAAATAAATTTCAGTTGAGCAACTGACTTGATTCCACCAAGTCTGAGAGGAAGGGTCAGGTGAGTGTTATTCATGTGATGAGATGCCAGACAAGGCGGGAGGACGCAGCTGATGCTACCCTGATTCAGCAGAGATGTCAGTGCCAAAGGGTTGGGAGTCTTCTGGGGGCCAAACCCTTCTCACCATGCTGTCCTTTCCTCCCCCCATCAGCCTTGTGGACCAAAGGAGATGAGTAAAGCCCAGAGGTAGGCAGCAGTAGCCTCTTCACCTACTGCTCTAACCAGGGGTC
The DNA here is from genome assembly GCA_026930925.1 of Chelictinia riocourii. Taxonomy (NCBI): domain Eukaryota; kingdom Metazoa; phylum Chordata; class Aves; order Accipitriformes; family Accipitridae; genus Chelictinia; species Chelictinia riocourii. Next base: position 14,861,065 of record JANZLP010000044.1, on the reverse strand, counting down.
CCCCATCAGCATCCCCCCATAAAAGGCTGGGTAAAGGTTTAGTCTGATTGTGCAAATTCACTCCCTCATCAGTCGTTGCTCACCATGTCTCAGCCCTAAAAGAGACTTAACAGCAAGCAAATACCAGCTCTGAAAAAGTTCCCTTTCAAAATAATACCTGGCAAGCAACATGCCCGTTAAATGTGACACACTTTGCGAGGTACGGAGAGAAGAGCTATGCTTCCTTCTTTTTTTTTTTAAGTTTGCTTTCATGCATGTACAATTGGAGCTTTTAATCTAAAAGTTCATGAAGTTACTGCAAGTCTGTGAGAATCACATTCACCATCCTGTGAAATTAAGTTTTCTCATTGAGGACCAAGTCCCACAGCCTGAACACCTCAAAGAAGAGAAAAGTGGCTGCAATGTTGTTTTACCCTGTATAATGGTAAGAAAATAGTGAGGTGAACCTCGACCCATTTCTCAGAATGCCACCTGAAGCCAGCTAGCAGACTAACAAAGAACGGCTGTACTTGCTCCCAGCTCCTAACAAGTACAGAATAAATACCACCACTACCAGCAGAACCAAGAAATGCTCCAAAATTCACTCAAATCAGTGGCTGACAACCTCCTAAATGCTGGGAATTACTGCGTGGCTGAAGCTCTGTAGTCCAGGTCCACTTAGATGAATCAAGGTGGTGTGGAGGTGACAAACTATGCAGAGGAGAGAGATGGAGTTTCACCTGTTACACCCACCTGAGTGAAACTCATCCAGGCCCTTGTGTATTAACTATGCTGAGACAGGCAAGACATTGCTCCAGTACGTATCCCAGGACAGTATCTGGTAACCAAGACATGAAATTTTCATCACATCTGCCAAGTTCATAGTGAAATTTTATGACTACATGCAGATAGAACATGCGGTGAATGCACTTTCTTAATCCCATGTATATCCTCAGGGGATGTGGGTGGGATTTAAACTGCATGTAGGCTTGGTGCTGGTCTGCATGGCCTGGATGTCAGGCATACCTCTCGGTGCAGAGGGAAGGTTGTACCACATCTGGTACCACACTTCCAGTAAATGCTTTCAGCGAAAGACAGAAATGCATTCACTACTGTGCACTACAGTTTGTTATAACTGTACCTTGGCAGCTGCAGTACTGTGATATCGCAACAAGACTCTCCACGTCAGAAGTCACTTAAAGGCTCTAGATCTTGAGAGAGAGAGAAAGAAAGAGAGAGATGTCATACTTCGGAGAGTTTTTTTCCAAACAGAAAAAAAAAAATTATTAATAAATCTATTGTTTAAGGAATTAAAGCAAACAATGTTAAGTTCCTGGTTTATTACGCATCCTGCTAAGGCTCTGTATGAGTCTGAAAAGGCAGATTAGCATAACATTAGCAGAGAAAGAAAGCTTTTTAGGCTCAGCAAGACTCCAAGGTGAGCCATTTCACATTGACAAGAGCTAGCACCCCTTGCTCCCTGTGTCCACCAGCAGCATGGTCAGATTTTTTCCAAGAAAGATGTCCCATCACTGTTTCTTTCACTGGATCATGCCATCTTGCTGCCCCGTCTGGCTGGGGTCAGTGGTGACCGATGGACTGGGTGTATTGCTCTGCAAAAATCGACGGAAGTCCTTAATCATGGGGCGGAGGACCTGGATGAGGGCACTCAGTGCTGCCTGTGTTCCTTCCATGGCTTGTGCCTGTCGCTCCTGGGCGCATGCCTGCACCTCCTGAGAGCGACGAATCATCTGAAGCAAGTCATTCTGCTGCTCCAGGTGCTGGGCAATCTCCTTCACGTGCAAGTTGGTCACTCGCTGCTCCTGCAAGAGCTTGGCTGAGTTCAGAGCAATTCGGCTTTTCAGCTCCTGAGGTTTTGCAGACACTTCATGTTGATGTGCCATCATCTCCAAGGGTGCTTCGGCAGTGACTGTGGTGGGGGCTTCTGTTGTACAGTACTCCACAACACCATCCTCCAGACTGTGGTAGGTCGTCTCTGCAGGAACTGAGAACAAAGAACAGAAAGGGGGTAAGAAGTAGCTGTGATACCAGGATTTTTATCTACAGGACTATTCAATGAATATCACAGGAGTACTGCCTGTTCAGTGAGATAACATACAATGAACAGCAATGCACAAAATGACCTATTTAAGTCTACTCCACCCTCATTTGAGCTTCCTTCTAGGCTGTACAGTCCAAAGGAATAGGGCATGCCTTATCTGTCTAGACAAAATCATTTCTCAACCTCCAGAACAATCTTTCCAAGAGGCATTAACCAAGTGACATAAGGGCAAAGACAAGACCTAGAATGGCACTTGTCAGAAGGACTGCTGGTCTTTGGGGCAGACTGGGAAATCAGCCTTGGAGATGCTTCTCCCCTTGCTTTTGCTCCCAGAGAGGGGGACTGAACAATCTGCAAGGTGCAAAGGATACTGGCTTCCCTTGTCCTTAAGGCCAAGCCCAGCTATCAACGCTGACTTGCAGTACGTGCATATCTTGCAGCCACTCCCCCACAGCACGACGACATACTGGGAATGGTGCTTTCATTACAGACATGCGGGGGGTTCTTTTTGCTAGGGCCTTCCCTGCACAGAGCTCAGCCCTTCCTCACAGGCGGGTGTCAGGGCCCCCCACATGACCTTCCAATTCAGAACAGAGCATCTTCAGCAGGTGCAGCACTCACTCTGGGTCAGGGTGACCGTGGTGGCTGACGCGGTGATGGGTATCTCGGTACCGTCACCTGCGCTGCAGTCCCCACTCGGCAAACTGATGATGGTGGCTTCTCCCAGCAGGTTGCAGATGCGCTGCTGCATGGGGGTAAGGATAACCGGGGCGGTCGCAGCGCCGGTCGGGTCTTCACTCTCTGGCCCGTTGCCGTTGCCATTCTGGCTCTCGCTTCCCCCTTCCATGGCAGCCCGGACCTGGGCCACTTTGCGTCGCACCTCAGTCTTGAGGTCGGACCATTTCTTCTTGACCTCCGGCAGCTCACGGTGGCAAGTGGCAACGGCGTTGACACGGCGCAGGATGTCGTGCCAGGCGGCCGCCTTGGCGGCCAAGGGCACGCCGGCATTGAAGTGGTTGATGAGGAGGTGCTTGCCTCGCTCCAGCTCCTCCACGATGATCTCCACCTCCCGCTCAGAGAAGTTCATCTTCCGCTTCTTGGCTGGGGGTGCCGGGGGCGACGCCATGGCCATGAGGGGGCACACAAATGTATACATAGAATTATACATTATATTTATACAGCATCTCTACATTTAGTACAAGCCTGCATTAAAAAC
>JANZLP010000044.1:14059625-14080952 GCA_026930925.1 Chelictinia riocourii | reverse complement strand
GGAGGGACACTGATTTCTGCCTCGAGACTGACTGAATAGCTTGGAGGCTGAGCATTTCCTGAACATGTCTTGTTCTTTACAAATAAGATACTCTTATTTACATTTAGTGAGGGGGTGCTTTCTTCTAATTGAGAACAGCTGGGTGTTCTGTGCAGTGGAGGATGATGATGTGCTATGTGCTAGCACTTATTTTAAAACTTGTAATGATATTCAATTGTCATTCCACAGATACTATGATGCTCAAATGCTAAGGAGCAGATTTTGCTATTTAAAATTCTATGTCCTAGTAGGTTCCTGATTAAGCACTGACTTTGCACAGAGCCTAGCAATATGTTGTATCTGGGGTCTGAAGTCTGCATAGTGATTTGTATGTTCAAGCTGGAAAGCTGAAAGGTACAAAGCAAACTAGAATACCACTAGATTGGAAGAGATGTCTGGAGGTCATTTTGTCCAACCTCCCATTCAAAGCAGGTCCAGCTTCAAAGTTAGATTCAACTTTGTCAAGATCACGCAGCAGAGAATTAAACAGCCAGAATTAGAGTTCTGACATTCCTTTGATGTAAAGCTGCTAAACAAGTCACCAGAATCTGTTTCACATACTCCATCTGTGAAGCAGAGATAATTCTTGCATAAATACCTGTAAAGTATTTTGATCTCTCTCAGTAAAATAAAAGCTCTAGACAGGAGTGGTTCTCTTCAGTACTAGGGTAAAATGATTTTTTTTTTTTTTTCCTCCTGCTCTTGAAGATGTGGAGGAAGTAAAAAAGAAATCTTACGTTTCCTGTCAGTATCAATGAGGATTATAAGTACTACTAATACCCTTTCCATTGAGTAAATAGGTCAGATTTGCCTTTGCTAGCATTCTTGCTATTCAGAGGTTGAATTGCCTTTTTTGCTGTTTAGCCACTTAGGGGAGATGCTGTGTTTGTGAGTGCAAAAGTTCTGAAAGCTTCTATTTCTGTTCAGTTCATGAAACTATTCACATCAGGGAGAGCAGAAATACGATCTCATGACATTATTTATATGAACTGAAACAAAAAGGTCATATTCTAACTGTGCTGATTTTAGTCTTCTCCCTGAACACTGATGAATAAATAAGGAGGCTTGAATAGTGCATGTTAGTGACAATGGTTGAACAGACAGCTAAATCTAAACAAGAATCCCCGCGCTGAAAGCAGAGTTGCGTGTACTGACTGGGCAAAAGGTTACAGTTCTCTGGGTTTCTATAGTACTGCTAACAAAAGGTTTAAGTCTTCTACATATAGCAATTAATTCTCAAAACACTGTCTGAAAGCCCTTCTTGTTTTACTAGCCCTCACTCCTGTTGCAAAGGTGAGGAAATCCAGAGAATGTAATTTGACTCAGATTATAATGTCAGTCAATGACAAGAACAGAACAAGACAGAGGGTATAACAATATTTCTCTAACTTGCATTTCACCCTTCTAGAGCAGATTGGCAGAGCAAGGCCAGGGCAAGCACATCAACTGGCACGGAATATGGGGGCTAGGTATGAAATGTATGTGAGGGATTTTGAAAAGCAGAGTTAGGGCAAAGGATGCCTGAAGGATTGATCAGGGAACACCTTTAGTATCTGCTACTCACCTCTTTAGTGTTCTCAGCAAAAATTTTGCCATGATTTGGTCACGACGTATAAGAGTTTTGAAAGATAGTTTAAATTTCCTTTCAGGATTTTTCAGTTTCTTCCTCCTGCCCCCAAGCTATTTGTCTTCTGCCTTGCTGTCTTGTTCTTTCTGTTATTTGCAATATTTTCTAATTTATTTTCCTCTGGAAATTTAATTGTTATGCTGTTTTACTTCCCTGCCAACTCATTAATGGCAAGACGTGTAGAGTAAGTCACATTTGTCAGGAATAAGTCTGGTTTATGTTTCCTATAATTAGGAAAAAATTTAAGTGTAGATGCAAGGCTTGCATTTCCTGATGTAACTCCTCAGCACAATAAACAGAAGTGTTATCAATATTCTCTCTTTGCTTTCCAGTGATTGACTTTTAAAAGGTGAAACAGTTCAGGCAACTCCCTAATGAATGTGGCCATTAGTCTTTTTCTTTCCCTCATCTGGATTTTTGTATTCTGGTGATTTAACACGATACTATCACGCACATTCGAATTGAAACCCCATAAGATTCTATGAAATAATTTTCAAAAATTCTATTTCCTATTGGTATGATATTTTTTACATATTGGTCTCAAAGACATCACAAGAGGTTGGAGGGTAGTATTATTTTTTTAGGGATTGATCTAAAGTTTTAAAGAAGTGGTAATTTTGTTGGAAAAAAGGGCTTTCACATCTGGGCTAAAACCAGCAACAAAGTTGCATGGAGTTGAGTGAATAGTTCTGTTAAAAGATAAGTGGACAGAAATGTTCTGAAACAAAGAGAAAACATTCTTTGAGACATGCTCAAAACATAACACCTCAATGGTCTAAAATAGCTTTTCCTTCTACAGGTTTACCAACATGCTGAACAAAAGACAAGAAAAATATTTCTTTCAAGAATTAAGTGTCCTACAAATAAAATGTACAATTTAATCTGAGTTTAAATGAAATGATTTCATAAACATATTTCTCACTCCATAGGTTCCCCCTTCCCACTGTTTTTTCCTTTCATCAAATACCTTTAATACAAGAAAAAAACAAAACCTTTGTTTGGTTTGACAAAGGTTTTCTGGGAAATCATTCTTGTCCCTATGTTTGTCCTCCCTGGAATAAATTGTGAGTCTATTCTCCACTCCAACCAAATCCAAGAGCATTGCCACAACTGTAAAGACATTAGATTCTTATCAATTTCCTCAAATTAGGCAACTGGGTAGAGTGAAATCTGGAAACACCCTTGGAGGAGAGCTGTAGAGTCAGTTTGAAGCTTATCTGACATTAGAGAACCAGACACCAGGTCACAGAAAGTGAGGCTTCATAATATCACCCGTATAATTGGGTTTTTGTGTTTTTTTTTTTTTCTCTATTTCTTTTTAACTTGGTCACAGATTTAATGTGGTCAAGTGAACTCTTGGCTCATTTGTCCCAAGCATTTTAGTGATGGGGAAATTGAGGCACAGGACAGAGATGTTGTTTGCTCAAGTCCAGGCAGAAGTTCAGTGACAGAGCTAGGAAGAAAACTCAGTCCTACCCCAGTACAGTCCAAATGTTTCTCTCATAGTTTTCTCCCTGCTTTTATGTTATAAGATGCATTTTAGCCCCCACTGTTTAGTGCATCAAAGCCCCGAAGGTTTAAATATTGCATAAGTAGTTTTACATTGTTCTCTGAGAGCCAGATGAAATGGTGGGGGTTAGTTTGGTTCTGGGAGCAGAGTGTGGAGCTGGGATACCTGAACTGGTCCATTTCCAGGCCATGTTAGATTATAACCCACAACGCGAGTACCTTTCATGGCTCAGTGAGGGGTACGGAGACCCGAGAGAATCCCTTCACAGTTGTTAGAAAAGAGATATATCAGGAACATCCTGAGTGTAGCTGAAACACCCCTTTTTGCAAGGCATTTGGCCTTGCTAAAACAGTTGAAAGGCATCCAAAGTTATGTGTGAGAGATTCCCACCCCCATAGGAGACAAAGCTCAAGAGACCCCAAAATGTAGCCTATACCTCTGGGTGGGAGGAACGTGTTGCCTCTGAGAGACACCCCATTCCCTGCAGCTCATCAACTTCATTCCCCTCTCTGCAAAGCTCTTCCAGCCTGATCTTCTATAAGCAATCCCTTCAGACAAGTTGTGATAGTTTCACGTGCTTTACTTTGTGGACTATACACAGACATCTAAGTGGCTGGATAAAAAAGTGCAGGCAAAGGGAAAAATAGTTCCATTTCAATAATCTCCCACTTGAAAAAAAATTAATAATATAATCAGAAATATTATTTTATTTGAAAAAACCAAAGCTTGACATTTTAAAAAAGGAGAAAAAAAAGAAAGTTCTGATTAAAATTCTCCCTTTTTCTTTCTGCACTGAGATTTCAGATTTAGAAAAGAAAAATTTCCACAAATTCTACTTGTGTCTTTTGCTGTTAGCTTTTTTAACCTCAATTCACCCAAGCACTTATCAAAGTAGGAGCCTGAAAAATAACTTGATTGAAGGGTATATGTATCTTCACTCTGAGAAAACATTGGGTGCTAAAGGACTCCAATCTAGCAGAGAAAGGTGTAATAAAAACCAATGGCTGAAAGCTAAAGCCAGACAAATTCAAAATAGAAGACATATTTTCTAACACTCAGGACAATTAACCATTGGAACAAATTGCTAACAGGCACACTGGATTTTCCATCCCAAAGTCTTCAGGTCAGTACTGGATTCCTTTCCAGGTCTGCTTTAGACAGGCACAATTGATGAACCTGAATGCTGGGATAATGGGCTGAAATTCTCTGACTCAGAGCAATGCTTTTTCCACTGAAGTAAGTGCATCTACATCTGCATAAATGTGGAATTAAGTTCCAATGACAGAACTTGAAAGATCAGAGATGAAATGGTACATTGGGCAACCCATTAAAGAAACATGCTTTACTTACCCTCTTAAGTGACAACACCTGACATTCTGTAAAGGGATAAGGGTAAGAAATGATTCCCAATCTATCAAGAAGTCTTGAGACAAGAAAAGATTGTGGTTGGTGCCACACGTGTTGGTGGCTGAAGGAGCAAATTAATTGACAAAGTTTTGTGTAATTTAAGAAAATCTCATCCAAATTGGGAGCTGTGTGAGAACTTCACTTTTGATCTATAGGAATAAAACCAAAAAATCCATGAAGCCATTCTTGTTGTTAATTTATGCTGTTATGTTGATAGTTGTAGTAAATCTTTACTCAAAAAATCAATGCATAGATAAATAACATAGAAAAATAGATAGGAATGGAAGGAGTATTGTTAAGCAATAGGAACTGCTTTAAAGCAAGTCCTGGGCTCATCTATTTTGTCTAGTTATGATTTCTGCTTAAGAGAAGTATTGGATTCATTCTCTCTCATGTTATGCACTTCTCTGAGCTCTCTCCTGACAGATCGCTGGTCATCAGTGGTTTTGCCCTCAGCCTCTCATGCTTACCTAAAAAGTAGGTGTTTCTCCTTTGTCCCTGATTGACTCCAGTAGAGAGAAGGGGGTGGGAAGAAGCAAGAAAACACCATCTCCCCTTTGGTCCATGGATGGTTTCTGCTGTCTTCCTTTGTCTGACCATTACTATCAATGCCTGAAGATTCCTCAGAAGGAATCCATGAGAATCCTCTGCATTCACAGAGGAACTGAATGTTATTCAGGTGGCAGTGTCTGGGCAAGCTTCCTGGCTCCATAGCAGGTGGGTGGCTTTCAGAGAGATGCAAATTACTTCATGGTGATAGTCAATGCCCATAATGATCACATAAACATCGTGCTAAGAGCTCCACTATCAGGAATATCCTATGCTGTACTGGTATCTGTGCTAAACTGGACTGGTGGCTATCTGTTTGCTTTGATGGTGTATTGGGTTTGTGTGGCAAGGTTTGGCAGCAGGGGGGCTCCAGGGCTGGCTTCTGGGAGAAGCTGTTAAAAGCTTCCCCTGTGTCCAACAGAGTCAATACCAGGAGGCTCTAAGACAGACCCGCTGCTGGCCAAGGCTGAGCCCGTCAGTGATGATGGTAGTGCCTCTGGGATAACAGATTTAAGAAGGGAAAAAATGTTGCTGTAAAGGAGGAGAGAGGAGTGAGAACATGTGGGATAAACAAACCTGCAGACCCTCAGGTCAGTGCAGGAGGGGCAGGAGATGGTCCAGGTGCCAGAGCAGAGATTCCCCTGCAGCCCGTGGTGATAAAGACCATGGTGAGGCAGGCTGTCCCCTTGCAGCCTAGGGAGGTCCACGGGGGAGCAGATCTCCACCTGCAGCCTGGGGAGGACCCCACACCGAAGCAGGGGGGTGCCCAAAGGAGGCTGGGACCCCGTGGGAAGTCTGTGCTGGAGCAGGCTCCTGGCAGGACCTGTGGCCCTCTGGAACAGGTTTTCTGGCAGGACTTGTGACCCCGTGGGGTACCCACGCTGGAGCAATCTGTGCCTGAAGGACTGCAGCCAGTGGAAAGGACCCATGCTGGAGCAGTTCGTGAAGAACTGCAGCCCATGGGAAGGACTCATGTTGGAGAAGTTTGTGGAGCACAGGAAGAGTGAGGAGTCCTGTCCCTGAGGAGGAAGGAGCAGCAGAGACAATGTGTGATGAACTGACCCCGAACTCCATTCCCCATCTTCTTGCACCACTGGGGGGAGGAGGTAGAGAAATCAGGACTGAAGTTAAGCCTGGGAAGAAGGGAGGGATGGGGGGAAGGTGTTTTTAAGATTTGGGTTTATTTCTGATTATTCTACTCTGGTTTGATTGGTAATAAATCAAATTTCCCCAAGTTGAGTCTGTTTTGCCCATTATGGTAATTGGTGAGTGATCTCCTCCTGTCTTTGCCTCAACCCATGAGCCTTTTGTTCTATTTTTCTCTCCCCTGTCCAGCTGAGGAGGGGAGTGACAGAGTGGCTTTGGTGGGCACCTGGCCTCTGGCCAGGGTCAACCCAGCACAGATGGAAGTGTCTCAAGGCTCAAGAAGCTTTACACTAGTGGATTCCTTAGTGTTGGGTAAAACTGAACCCTCTTCGCTTTTTGTCTACATGGTTAGAAGAGAAATGGGCTCAGGACCATGATCTGTGTGCATTCTCCCTTCCTTGTCAGTTTTGGTATGGGACTGAAGTGTACACTCTGTACTCAGCAAGGGCTGCTCTCAAGATAACTTTGCATCGGTTGAGCTGGAATAAGCATGGTCCTGTGCTATCTCCCTTGCCCAGATCACATGGAGGAGAAGCTGATATTCTTCTAAGGCTGCAGGAACACTCATGCTCGCCTCACAACCATGCTCCAGAATGGGGGATGAAGAGTTTCATAGGACAGGCTTGGAGGTTTCCTATGTGGGTGAGAATGGGCTCAGACTTATACTTAACCAACTGGCTAGACTTGCCCTGGTAATTTCAGGGAAAGGATCACTCCTGGAATGTTGTGTAATCTGCTTATTACTGTGAAATCTTATGTGGATTAGTGTTACTGTGAAATTCATGTACAGCAAGCTGCTCTGGAAACTTTGATGAGCAAGAGCAGAAAATGAGAAGCAACAAACGTCCACAAAGGCTGGGGCAAGAACAGAATTAAAGGTCTTGGTGCCTTCATAACCTCTGCTAAAGCCATTGTGCAAGCACATAAAAAAGCCATTGTGCAAGCACATACAATGTTGGATACAACCTCCTTCCCAGAATGCCTGTGAAGGCACAGGACTGAAATAACACATTCTGATTTGCAGGGGTCATTCCAGTAGCCAATGTTAGGCTATTCTTATGCAATGAAAAGACTCTTGTTAATTACTGTGACTTCTTTACAATCATAGGATGTACACATTTGAACCCCGAAGGGTCCTCTCCAGAGAATAACCTTTATTTGCTTGATTGCTTCTGTTCAGTTAATTCTGCCTAATTACTATTTTCTTCCTATTAGATCCTAATTATATACAGTATTTTCATTATAAAGTGTAATGTTTCCCAGAGAACTATGTCAATTACACAGACAATATTACCAGAGGTCTCATTTACTTCATTAAACCAGAGAGCAGTCTCTCTTCTGATTAAAACTGCAGTTGGAGGTATGGACATAGTGATGTCCTACTCCTATAGTGTAGATATGAGAACTGATCAGAAGATGATTTAAAAAACATGATTCATATTTTTAAATGGATAAAGATGCCTTTCTCTGACTGCTGATATTTTGAAAATCTTGTTTATTCTACCAGTCAATGGTGTACCTCCAAAGTTCCACGAATTTTACTATGAATTAGCATTGTGTAAAGCATGAATAAATATTGTGTAAAGAGAGATCAAAAGATTTGAAAATTTAGTCCCATTAGAACAGCTGTGTGAGTGATTGCATAGCAATACAGTGGCAAGTATTGAATGGAATACAGAAAATCTAAGAACACATATTCTTCTGTCTCATAGAAGAACAGTCTGTCTTTGCCTTGAATGGTGGTAGAAAGAGTACTGATGTGAAAGGGAATACATTTAGAAGTAATATGTAACGAGTGTGTGGAAGTCATTGCTACAGCATCTCAGCTAAGCCAAGTCATCTGAGCCCACAAGGGAATGAAGACTTTCCATCTCCAAGCACAAAGACTGTCTCATTCAAGTCAGTAAAAATAACCAGCAGTTTACAATGAGTTGAGTGCTTCTGTGCTTAGTTGTGTGACACCAGGATGTTTAGTTTCCTTGGAGCCCTAACACTAGCCTCTATCTGTAAAATGGGGGTACCGTTTCCCTCACTTCCTCCTTTTGGTGTCAGGTCTAGTACATTAATGACTTAAAATTCACAGAACCTGTTCAGACCATCACATGATGAAGGAGCCAACTACAGTAAATGAAAAATATCATTCTCATGCAAAGGCTGCAGGTAATAACATTACATCGTAATTCAGTAGACTGTGCAACTCCAGTGTAACTCAGTGTATAATCATATAAGCATCTAGCACACACTTGGCACTTCATAAATAATAAATAATAGTATTAATAATACAACTGCTGGCACAGTAACTTTCAATAATAACTAGATTTTTTAAAAGTGTCAGAGCCAAATGGGATACCCAACATGCCCTGTGTTTACCAGAGCTTTACAAGCCTTTCAAGAGAGCATCCAGAAATCCTGCTTCAGTCACAACTGAAAAGAAGCTCAGGCAGAGCTGGGGATGTAAATGTGAAGCAATTGACATCTCAGGTACTCCTGACAAGCCACACAGGGACCATATTAAGGTATTTATAGGTCACAGACCTCCAAAAAGCATGAACAGAAGAGATTGCGAGAGGTTAACTGTTCTGCTCCTCAACCTAGTGCAGGATCAGCTAGACTGTTCCCATTCCAGATTTTGGGTTAACAAAGACTTCCTGGGGTGGCAATCGATATCATTGTCAAGCAACCTGTTCCACTGCTCCATTTCCTGGAATGAGAAAAACATTTTCCTAAAACCTAACATAAATATCTCTGCTTCAATTTAAGCCCAGTATTTCTTGCCCTATGTCTTCCTTTTTGAACCTTTTATTCTTTGGATGGAGGTTACCTCCTGGTTCTTCCTTTATCTTTTCTGCTAAGCAACTCCAAATCCTTCTGTCTTTCCCCTTTGATTTTTGATCATTCTCATTGCTCCGGATCCTTTCTACTTTGTCTACCTTTCCCCTAAATGCCGTGCCAAACCTGAGCATAATGCTCCAGCTCAAATGTCACCAATACTCAATCTAGTGAAAAGAACAACTCATTTGTCACTCAGGTCATTCTCTGATTTATGTATTCTACTATATTCTTTGCCCTTTTGTGTGGGATTGTACATTAATATATGTTATAGATCGTTTTTGCTTCCTAAGCACTTGACATTTTTCCCCTAATTTTCCCTGTTTTGAGATTTAAAATCATATTTTGCTTGAACATAATTTAGTTAGCTGGCAAATACAGACATGACTTTTTCACTATTAAGTAAATAAAAAGTGTTGCTGTGTCAATAAAGAGATCTTTAGCAAGTGAACAAGAACTAGAATGACCTCCAATATTTCAGTCTCTAGAACATGAAAATGCAAGGAAAAAAAAGAGACAAAAATAAGCAGAATTCAGAAAAAATATGTTTACAGTTTTTATTTCCTGTAAGAATTTTCTTCTCTGTGAAGGTTTAATTGGGTGTTACTCTTCTTGATTGGATTATTGACAGAAGTTTAATGTAGTTAGACATTATCTCACTGAGATTCAAATTCCTAAATCCACTAGGATCTTCGATTACCCTGGTTCTTTTATTAACATTAGCAAACTTGACTCCAAACAAGAAGAGGGCAATAGAGCATTGTGCAATGAAATACATCTCAATGCAATGAATTGTAAGTTTTCATTCAGTCAAAATAAAAATGGAAGTGCTGCACAGTAGCTTTAATATGGATGGGAATAGGGGATGATTTGGAAGTTCAGCAAAAGGCCTGAACCATGTATCAAGGTTTTACGTATAACTCTGAACTGGGTGAGAGGTGGTAGGAACTATTTCTAGGCTTTTTTTGGGGATGACTTAAAGGAGACTCACTGGATCTTGCAGGCCACCACTGCCTTCAAGTCAAGTTATTCCTTTACAGCTTGGTGTACAAGTGAAAGGTTCGGGTTACATTTCCAGCAAGAGAAGAAACACAAGACAGAGCATCACAGCAGCTGGGCATGTCACCTGGATGGGTGCGTGGGGACACTCTCATGAAGGCGCATAGGACACATACACCACAGTGGCAGTCTTTTCAGGGGCTGGCCTTATGCCATCCAGGAACAAGGATGCTCTCTTGCTACAGCTCATTACACAGGTTTATGGAGGCTTTATGGACCATTGCAACGATCTGATGTGGATTTTAAATATGGAACAACATGGGATACTCTAATGGCTTTATGGCCATCTTCAGCTAGGAAAAGCTAGGCCCCCTGCCAAAGTACTGTGAAAGCCACAAGAAAAAGGGGATGAACAGATATGATCTTTCAGTATCAAGAAAGACTGTGATACTTCTAGTGGGAATGGATAGATGCCCATGCGTAGGAAGCACCTGTGGCTTCCACTTCCAGCCTCTGACACAGGGTCGCAACCTTGGATGTGCAACCACCCGGGGCAGTTTGATACTGAAGTGCTATGGCCATCACAGAGAAAGAAAAGAAAAATACATGAAGTAGAAAACAGCAAAAATTAAGGCACTTTGGGGAATAGTATATTGCCTCCTTTATTGGGCCCCTAAAGCAAAAGTCACTGAGAACTTTAACATTTGATCCTAGGAGCACATCCCGCCGGTTTTGAGGCTCCCTGCAAAGGCCTTAGTTTAGAGCCCAGGGACTGGGCCCTCAGCAGCTGTGCACGTCACGGTCCGGCCGGAAAGCTTGCCCGGTAAGCTTAATCCAGGGTTTCCCTGGGAAACGGGAATCCACCGGGTGGTCTGAAACTGGCACAGCCTGCTCTCCTCCCCACCCCTGGGGACGTCAGGGCCTGACACTGACCCTGACGTGGCAGGATTTACCTGCACCAAGTCCCCTTTCTCAGGTGACTTCTTCCAGGTGTGCTCCACCCGGCTGAGCTGGGGTTCTGGGGTTCTGGGGTTCTGACAGAGTCGGGGGTTGCACCTGAGCCGCTGAAAATGAGTTTAGGGAACAACCCGTTCCAAGACTGCTTGCAAAGGAGTGAAGGGCAGGATGTGTTTGAGTGACGGATCTCGGTAGTACAGAAGACTTTTTCTGCTGTTCCCTGAAAAGGGGAGCCCACAAGCTGTGCTTGCTTTTCCCTAGGACATACTTAGCAAGCAACACAGATGGATATTATCTATTTTTATCTTTTTTAACATCTGCGTAGAAGGGCTCGACCATCAGTCCTTAATGGTGGGATAATTTGGCAGTGATTTCCAAGGGAAGTTTGGTGGGGCAGTGAATACAGACCGAACACAATTACTAATATAACTGGATAAGCTGGAGGTGTGGCTTGCTGGCGCTAGGTCTGCTGAAAAAGTCTTGTCTTTAACGCCCTCCTTTCTTTGCTCTTTATACCCAATGACACTTGCCCATTTTTTTGCCCAGCAATGGATGGTATAAACATCAAGAAATTTCCTGAAGTGCCTTGAGCTCATTCGTTTTTCTCCTGTCTGTTCCCACTGCATCTCAGAGCCTTAGTCACTATGCTTGACTGATAGTCAGATGTCTTTTGTTTATCAACACCATGTAGCTTTGTTATAAAACACAGCAAGCCTGATTCTGCTTTCTCTTGCACCAGTTTCGCACAAACGTATCTCCACTGAGCTACATTCCAGTTAACGCAGATTTACACCAGGAACGTTAGAATAAGAATGGGATAAAACCAACTCTCCTAGGCAGGTGGAACACAGCAAGGTGAAACCACCATTATTTTGGATACTTCTGACAGCAAGCAGTCGTAAGTAGAAATGGCAGTAAAATTTGGAGGGGTAAATTTTAGTCCAAATGACCTTGCCAGTCAGTCCCTATGAGAAATGTCAGTATTCCCTTTCATCTTGACTCCACCACAAGGAAAACCGACACTGGGCTGAGGAGGGTCTCGTCAGCAGCCTGCTGTGCAATGGCGGTGGGAGAGGAACGGTGTCCCGCTCTGATCGGATGAGACCCGGCACGGCACGGCACTCCTCCTCTGTGGCCCGGGTCGGACGGGGCACAGCTACACCTCCAAGGCGGACGGCACGTCCGTCCGACCACCCGGGACACCGGCCAAGTGCCTCTGAAGGACGACGGCTACCTCGGACACGTCCCTGGCGCTGCTCTGGCATCCCTGTGCCCACCAGCCCCAGGAGGAAGGGGGCAGCTCCCAGCGGCGAGCCACCCCCCCCACAGCAGAAGGCCCCAAGACCTCGATCCGTCGCGTCTTTGCCGTGGTGCTGCCTGCCCAGCAGAAGCACGGAATACAGGCCGGGCTGGAAGCCAAATCACAGCGAACTACGACACACTGAGCGATTCCCTCCCCCAGGAACTGACTACAGCACCGATGGTTCACGGGTTCCGAGCCCTGTGCCGAGGCTGGAGAGCAGCGGTGACCGGAGCTGCGCACACACAGCAAGAAGACTCCAGTGAGGTTTTCCTGCGTTGCTGTCACTGACTCCTGTCTGTACCAGTAGCACTTACTGGTCTCCTGAAACTTTGCAACTCTCAGATGAACTATGCTAATTAAATTAATGCAAATTATTTTCATAATGTGCTTTGGCCATTACCGACCTCGTTAGAATTACATAGGTATATTAAAGCTGAAAGCAAATGTACCTTATTATTAATCCTCAGAGCTGTCTGCTTACCTGAAAAATCATGCTTTGGAGAACTTCTAAAGGACCTTCAGCTGATCAGAAGGTGACATGTTTGAGGATCTTTTGTCTGGGCCTTTTTTCTGTTCTCTTTGAGGCATAAAACTTAGAAAGACACTGTTTCAGTGTAAGTAAAATCTACAAAACTTCTCTTTTCACTGAGATACCTCTCTCCTGCAGTGTCTCCTTTCAACAAACAGAGATTTCAGCCAGGACCTAGGTTCATCCTCTGGCCAACACGGATAAATCTCTCTCTCGTGATTCCTCCCCCAGCCCCTGCTTTCAAACAGATGGAGGCCAAACCGTAGCGCTTCGCACATGGCTCCCTAGGGTGGCTTGGAAGGAGACAGAACTACTTGCAGACTTTCTTCTGGACTAGCAGATTTCTGACCTTTGTAGCCCTGTCCTTCCTTAGTATCCATCACCTCCGCCCACCGAGTTCTCCTCAGCTCATCTCCTGTGACAGGACGGAGCGCTCCGCTCGGTCTGCCCTGCCATGTCCCACGCACAGCAAGTCACCCTCCCCGTCCACGGCCTGGGGCAGCCCCTGAGCGCCGGATCCGCAGGGGCTTCCCTGATGGCACGAGTTCCTTCTGCAGCGCTGGAGGGAGACCTCGTGTCAGCACCCAGGAGCCAGCCCCTCCGCCCATCCGTGGCCGGTTCCCAGCGGCTGATCCCGCCGGAATGAACAGCCTGGAAAGACTGCCTGCTGCACGTGCTCTGTGCATCACTGGCCGGTCATTTCTGTCTCCAAATACAGTTTATCCCAGTAAATTCATGACTCGCCGAGGAAAAGCCGAGTCCTAAAGCAGTGCTAGAGCCAACTCTTTTTTTTCTTAGATAGTGAGGCTTTGCTGAGCTATTGCCATCGGCTCACCCGTGGCTAACGCTGAGCCGGGACTGCTGCGAGACAGCAAGCAGTGGACTCATCTCTCAGCACAATAAGGACCACGACACCAAGTTACACAGTCTAGCTTTACACATCATTAGGTAACAACCGCTTCCCAGCCCAGTTATTTTTCATCTGAATTAGTGAAAATGAAGAAGCAGTCCTGGCCACGGCAAGCACAGGTTCTCATTCCTGCAGGACATCAGTCACTCCAGTTTAGAGAATATGGTTTTCCTCCAGAGTGATAGCAAATGGACTGACAGGCAAGCAGAGGGCAGTCTTTCAGTCACAGCCTGGTTCCTGTGGCGTTTACACAGCTAAGATGCTTATGTATGCCATGGGTTAGAGGGCCGTGACAGAAACACGCACACAAGTGGCAGCCCTGCCTACTTCGCTGCCCTGGCCAAAATACATTTCACCACTTGCTTCCTCACAGTCGCAAGAAACCATATAAACAAACAAACAAACATAGTACCTTTAAATCCACCACAATTCTACTCTGTTGACATCTAATTACTGATTATAGGCATGTAATCACTGCATGTAATCACTAATTATCTCTAGATACACCACCTGTTTTTGCTATAGAGCACCAGTGTACTCCGCTGAAGCTACAGGCAGGGAGGCTGAAGGCAAGACCACTTTGGGTCCGCGGTGGTTGATTAGGTCAAGTGCAACACCATGGAAACAAGGAAATCTCAGCTTAGTCCTCAAAAGTCCTGTCCGGGAATAAAAGCAGGCACAGGGAGGAGTAGCTGGTGACCCCTGGAACAGGCTGGAATGAGAGGGAGTTACAGCAGCCGACTGCCATTTGAAAGCAAGTCAGCGTTTGCCATCACAGCAAAGGCCAAAGACGGAGTTCTTGAATGAGAATGCCCAAGCCAGGCTTCACAGCTTGGGAGAAGATACTGGATGATGTCACGCAGGAAGCGGTGAACAAATGGAACAGGTGGAAGGAGTCTGACTTGGAGAGGACGAGAAGTGGGCAGGGAGGCAGAACATGACCTCGGAGGAAATGGGCTGACTGCTCTTGAAGTGAATCTGGCACAAGCCTGGCAGAATATTCTGGGCTTCAAACTGATCCAGCGTGGGTGTTTTCTTACGTAAAACCATCTCATCCAGGCCCTAATGGTCCACTCCACACCAAGCCAGACAGCTCTTCCAGTGGCTACAGTCTCACCCTTCCCCAAACTTTCATCCTGAAAATGCCCACTGACCTGCAGCCTACAGAAGATGTCTACAGGTTGACTTGGTAGTTCCTGGAAGTCTGGACTTGCATCTCTGGGCTGGTCTTGAACTATCTCCGTGTTCAGGCAAGGTGCCTGGAGCTTACCCGATGCGCAGAACCGCCTGGGTCACCAGGTGTTCCTCCTCGGTAGCGTGCGTGGGTCCAGCTAGCTATGGAGACTCTACCCAGGTTGGAATATTTGAGGTTTCGTACTGATGCCAAACCTGTACTTCTGAACCTCCTAAAAAACATTACTTCTGTTGCCTTGTGAGAGGTTTATCTCTGGCACCTTTTGTCTCCAACAACTTCATGACTGACTCAGTCTGCATCTGCTGGTGATGCCTGCGGCACCACAAGAGCCCTTGGGCACTGAGGAAGAGGTAGTAGTCCTTCCTGAGAGGACAAGGAGAGGGAGAAGGAAGGAGAGGCCAGATTCCCCACGGGGAAATTTTCAGAACTCCTGTCCCACAATTATTATTTGTTAACATTTTGACTATCATCAGCTCATTTCAGGAGGAAAAACTCACATGTTGGAATGCTGGAATTTCCCATAGATTTTGCTCAGCCCTAAACAAATCTGGGAGCAAAAAGCATTACTCCATTTCAGAAATATTTTTGGAATAACCCAGCGCAGAAGATGATAACTTCCAACTGCTCACTGGAGCTGTGATCTCTGTTAGCGTGACAGACTCTGACAGCACACTGAGATCAGTCTCTCTGTGTTGCTAGAAGTTATACCCTCCAACAATCCAACAGCGTTTTGCCAAATAAATTAACACGCTATGAACGCAATTTCCTTGTGTCTTTGACATGAAATACTGACCGGGCTTTTGATAGTCAAGTGTTTTTTCTTTCTAACTCTGCAGTGGTTTGACTTTCATAAAGGATTTCACGGAAGACTCCAGCCCGCTTGACAGTAACCCGTTAGATGACGTCTGTGCCTGTGGTGAAACCTTTCCCCAGTACCCGATATAAAGGGTTGTTTCCCCCCAACATCGTTTCCATGTTAGACAACCATCCCATTCCCATCTTTTCTAGTTTATGACAACACAAGGTATGTCCTTCCAGTCTCATCCGTTAACTTATCTCATCCAGCATAGCACACCCAGGCGGGTAGGGCAGCACACCAGCCACACCATGGAAAGCCGAGACCAGTCACACTGAATGGCACGTTCGCAGGATCACATAAACTCGTACGTCTAGGAACAAAGACATACCTGTCAGCACTGGAAACTCCGTTTTGGAAAACCGTGATTTTACATCGGCTGGACATCAGCTCCCAGCATGACTTTGTGGCCAAGACACTGCTAGCCCTTGGGTGTGTAGGCAGACATACCACGTGGGAGTACATATGGATGTATTTAACATTGCTGTGCTATTGCCACGCTGCCTTCAGTTCTAGCTGCCTGTGTTGCCAGAGGATGACAAAACTGCCACCCCCTCCAGCCACAACCGTAGCAAAGGGGCTAGAAAACCTGCCTCGTAGTTTACTCTCAAGGACAGCAATACAGCCATCATGTCAAAGAGAAGGTTAAGCGGAACTTGATCCCAGTCTGTAAGTGCCGATACTTGATACAGGAGGGCCCTGCCGCTCTCGGATGGACGTGTACGAGAGGTCTACTGCTGGAACCTGAAGCTGAGCACGTTTAGAGGAGACATGGGATGCCCATTTTTAACAGCAAGGGTAGGATTCTGATTTAGGCGCTCACTGTGCCTGTCACATGCTCCCAACTCTAAAAGTGTAGATCAAGATCAGATGGTTTTCTGAGGGATATACAGAGTTGAGGTGGAGAACCCCTTGATGTGGAGCAGCCTGGAGGATTACAAAGGTCTGTTCTGACCTTCTAAGCTACTACATCCAAAAGTTTAGAACCTGGAGCATGGTGATGGAAATATCAGCCACTGGCCTTCCCTGGTGGATGGAGGCAGCAGGCTCATCAGTCGCCTGCCCTTCACGAATGTGCCATTTCTTGGGGAATGGAAGAACCCACCCACTCTGACCTCTGCCTCTAAATCTAAAGTAGGACAAGCAGACTGTCTTGTCAAGTTTGGCCCTTTCACTACTTCTTCTGTGTTTGTCCTTAGCCTGACTTTCCCTGAGGCACATGGAACGCAGTGCTGGAGGCTGTCCTGACGTTGCTGCAAGAATGAATCAGCAAAACAATCCTGTTTATCTGGCAGTCTCCTAAACCAGGACACTCTAGTAAATAAGGACTGCAGAGTAAGAGAAGGCAGCTCTAACTTTGCATGAAACAAGATAACTCTGACTAATTTCATCACTGCTACTTGTCATGCAGGTAATAAAGGGATGCAGTTTTACCAAACCCTGTAGGAAGCAGATGGGGATGAGACAGTCACTCCCAACCGGCAGTTTTTGAGTGAGAATCTTTTGTGTATGTGACCATGAACTGTCAAGAGCACAATTTGAAACTGACTGTGCTGCTCAAAAGCGAACACTTGGAGCGGGCACAAATTATTGAACAGCTTCTCTTGATCCAGGAACAGGCGAATTGCAAGACACTTTCCCAGAGAGGGGGAAGAATCCTGCTCAGATATCGAGCCAAGTCTATGGGAGGGTGTTGAGGAGGAGCAGCAGCAGCAACATTAAAAGAGTTAGCTTAACCTTCCCTCTAGATCTGGAGCAATGTGCATCACCCTTAACAGCACTTAGTTGAGCTCTGTATCACTAATAAGTAAGACTCAGTAACGTTAGTATGTTCCAGACCCTCCATTAAACCAAAGGTTGATTTCTGGTACTGTACCGTGGCTTTTTTCTTCCTTTCAGTTGTTTTGCTACTGCTTATAGCTTGCTAATGAAAACTGAGCGCAGTCCTGAAAGTGCATGAGGTAAGATTTTGCAGAGCAGTAAATCAGAAATCAGAAAGCAAAAACAGATTCATTATTCTTTTTGTTTTCTGTGGTCTTATCAAAATTAGAAGGTCTTTCTGGGACTTAGTTATACATAGATAATAGCCTCCAATAATTTTCAGTTTTCAAGACTGTAATGGGCGTAAGTTTTACTGCATTCTAGACTTCATTTTTTAATGCAAAATCCTCTACTGCAGAAAATATTGTTTTGCTTTTTGCAGTGGGAATTAATAAATCATCCTTAATGTTAATGTTTTAGCATTATTTTTTTTCATTCAGCAATTTTTCTGGGATATTTTTTTAATTCTGTTAGGATATAATAGTAATTAAAACTTTGTTTGGACCAAATAATAAATTTATTTATAATGTAAAAAGTTAGAAAACTTTACCACTAAAAAAAAAATAATCAAAGAAATCAATTATAGTACCTTAGTACCTTCCTATATTTGCACATAAAACACTAATTTTCACATAAAAGAGGTATCAGGCTTGTATTACACAAAGGCTTACATTTAAATACGTGTAAATAAACATAACAACATTAATTTTCAGAGAAGGAAGAGAAGGATAATTAAATACTGGTAAATGCCACTATCTTTCCCTCTGACTCACTACTTTGAAAGTATTGCAGGATACCATGAGTTTAGCTCAGAAGAAATTGAGCCATGATTTCATGTGACTACTGAAATCAAAGTAGCATAAGCACAGAACAGGACAAAAAGGGAAGTGATGCATCAGTCTGTTACCTATATTCACAGATAGGAACTTGTTTATCCATTTAACCCTGAGTTGCTGAAATTGATTTTTTTTCCCAAATATTTCTTAACTCCTACCAGTTACACAATTGACTATTTTTTTTCAGATTTGCACCATAATGCATCACTGTATTTATTTTCACAGCATACTTAAAATTGATTACTAAGTAAGTCTTGTCAATGGCCCAAATCAGCGTAACTTCAAAACTCCAGCTTTCTGCTTTTGGGTTTCTTCAGGACTAACAGGCTTTAGAAGAAGAAAGTAACCCAAACTAGTGAACCTGTTACAAAGACAAGTATTTTCATCTGCAAGCAGAGGACAGGCTTGACGTTACCAAGATACCATGTGAATAGCACTGAGGACCTAGCACGTGTGCCTTCAAACTATGCCATAACCATTGGTTTGCACATCACCTTCAAAGGTTATGTACTGAAGGCAAAGCTGGCTGCAAGGCATCAATTTTTCCAGCCTCTTAACCAGGAATAACCGGCCCAAGCCAATCTGTAACCCAACTATTTAAGAAAGATGGAAAGAATTGTTCTTTGATACGAGTTCCTTTTGGCATTACAGCATACACACTTTCTCGTCGAAATTACCCCATTCAACACAAGGGAACCACGTGCCCCTGTGCAAGGGCAGGGCTCCCCGGTGGCCCTTCCAGCCCAGCGGGCACAGGCTGTGTCACCGCCTCTGTCACACTGGGTCCCCGCTATCCCACCACCACAGCCCCAGGCCACAACTGCTCCCGGCGCTGGTGCTTGCTGTCACTAGCTTCAGTCTATTCCATGCTTCCTTGTACCCCTTCTACTTCATTAAGGCTCTCATGAAGCTGATTTTATTGGCTAAATCCTTTTACATAAGCTCAGCTCTTATCTATTACTCTGCCACCAACGTCATTCAAAGACTTTTGCTCATCAAAACGTCCGATGTTCTGCAAAGCTGATGAACATCATCCAAATCTTCCTTTTTACAGGGCGCATAGTTGGCTTCTTGCCAAATAACAGAAATATTACAGACAGATTTTCAAACTCTTTATTCCTCTCCTCCCTCTTTCTCCCAGGACTTTTGTTGGAAAGGAAAAGGAATTAGGCACCATAAGCAGACAGAATAAAACCAAAACTCTGACAGAAATTATTTCTAAAAATATTTCTGAAGTTCACATAACAAGAAACTAATATATCAGTTGTTTAAAGAGATGCAGCTACCCAACCAACAGGACTGCAGTGGCATTAGCTCCCTAAAGGGCAGCTTTAGGGCCGTGTCATTTCTCTGTACAGGTCTTGCTACGTTGAGTTCATAGTATGCACATTTTCTAAGATACGCTTAATTTTTACAGGCCTAAAAAAGAAATTATACGCATCCTTTCAATGACTGCAAGTGACTAGAGTGAAGATCCCTGCAAGTCAAAGCTGCTGCCAGCACAGTGACCACAGTGTGCTTCATCTCTCCCTTAGATCCACACTGTAAAGGTTTATCTTATTTCCATTTGTATTTTCCTAATGAAACAAATCTCAGTCTCATCCAGATTTCCCAGTGGAAACAGACTTCAATAAAATCTTTACAGTCCAGAGAGCAGTGCTGTGCCAGCAGGCAGCTCTGCCGGGCACAGACAGCAATGGTCCCTGCGGGAGGCTGTGCTGGGGGGTGCCTGCACCCGCAGGGAGCCATGCCCCACGCCAGAGCAGGGACAGCCCAGCTGCAGAGAATTACAGCACAGTCAGCACCTACACTGTGTGTAGCATAGCATCCAAACTGCTCATCAGAACCATCAGACGCACCAGGCTGCGGGAGGGTACCTGCAGGGCAGGTCACGTGAAGCCCAGCTGAATCACGTTGAGTCACTACTGCCCTGCTTTGGAGCATTTGTGGCAGCAGGCAACAAATTTTGGAGTTTTTAATAGGTTCAGAAAAAGCTGCCCTGGTTTTCAAAGGTCTGATTGCTTTAAAACTAGACACATGTCTGCCTGCTTGGTTTGGGTTAATCTGTATAACTTTAAAGGGAACAGGAAACTCTGGAAAGCTCCTATAAAACAGACAGTTCCTATTAAAGTTCTTATGTAACAATTATCATAGCGAATATGGAGATGGCTGCAGGTCCACTTAACTTCCTGCCTGTACTTGAAATGAAAAAAACCCAACAACAATGAGAATAAATTCAAACCTTACAAAATATTTCATTTTTATGCTAAAGGCCTCACTTTTCTTCTCCAGATTTATATTTGTTTATAACCATCAGTAAGAAGCTTCAGTCAGCTTCTCCAAAGCTGGAGGACCAGTGTGAACATTCAGACCTTTGACAGGTTACGTGGTTGGCACTGAAGGGAACAGTGGGCACGACAGGAGCTGATCACCTGCCTCTTTTGTGGGCTACCAACACAACTTCCAAACCTACTGGGAATGAGGCACCTGAGCTTGTGTCTAGAGGAACTGCTGCTGTCAACAGGCATCGATTAAGCCCTCTTCGAATTACTTTGCAATCTCTCTACTCTAGCCCAGCACCTTCTGTAACAGTACTGTCTGTAAAAACTTGCATATTTATTATCTCTTCTCTGACAAGATCACAGAACTGGCCTGAGCTAAAGAACAAAGGGTTTAAAAATAAACCACTGGAGCATGTTAATCTGTTAAAATGCTTTTGCGCTGCAAGCAGCAATGTACACTGCGTGCACCTGAGTGATTCAGTACACAACTCGCCAAGACACATTTTTTAGCCTTCATTTTCATTTTATTATT
>JANZLP010000044.1:13995161-14005224 GCA_026930925.1 Chelictinia riocourii | reverse complement strand
AAGTGAATCTACCTATTATTATTATCATCATCATCATTATTATTTACACATACATGAACACACATGCGACGAAATGCAGGCACAAACATCGACTGTCTTCTCCCATTGCTAAAAACCCCACAAACTGGATGATAGTGTAGCTTCTGATTTTAAGTAGATCACAGAACAAGAGGCAGATGGATTAACTGAGATTTCAAGCAATACTAATGCATACAATTAGGCCATGTTTGACAATTTAACATAAATGGATTCTTTCTTGTTGAATTACTGCCCTGTTATGACTCTGTTCTGCTTCTGTAGAGTTACACCTATGATGAGCTTTTTCCCACCTTTACCAGTGGCACTTGGCTACCTTCAACAGCAGATGCATCTGGCATCTCAAGTAAAACTACTGTAATAAAAAAATGCGAAATCTGTTAATTTTCTAGGATTTCTGTGTTCTGTAGCTCTCAAGAAGCAAGCTTTTTTTTGTCACTTCTTTTAGACGATTCTTCATGGCTTTAGCTTGTTTTGTCTGAGAATTGGTATTTTGGAATTTGGAATTTTGTCTGAGGTCTTGGTAAAGACCTCTCATGAATTAATAGAACTGCATCCATTGTTTTTCTGTCTGAGAACAAGTATGAACAAATGCATTCTTTGGCTAAAATAAACTTCTAACATCCACGACATGCATAAAGTTACACGGGTCAGAGCAAAAGCTATGCAATCCATGTGGCTATTTTCTGATTCCCTGAAGTTTGATGGAATTATGTGGAAGATAAAAATATAGCACTCACATATGTATGCTTTTTGCTCATTTGGGTAGAGGCAACCACATTTAAATAATTATGTGTAGTCTATACATACTTTTTTTTTGTTACATCTTTAAGTTGTAGCATCAGAAGGATCAGAAATCTGATGTAATTTCAGTATAAGCAGCAAAATATTCTCCTCATGTAAAAAGTAAGGTTATCTCCTTTTGTGCATCACTGTGTAAGAATGTTAGGTGTGCCAGAGGGCTGCTTAGAAACACCTCACGCAAAGAGCACAAAGCGGGTAATACATGAAGCAGGAACTCTCGCTGCAGAGGGAAAATGAGGTTCAGAGTCTTTTGTGGAGGATGCATTAATTGAGCAATGGAATATCTTTTTTTTTTTTTTTTTTTTTTTAACTAGGGTCAGTGAGACTCC
Source organism: Chelictinia riocourii (assembly GCA_026930925.1). NCBI lineage: Eukaryota > Metazoa > Chordata > Aves > Accipitriformes > Accipitridae > Chelictinia > Chelictinia riocourii. The sequence goes on along the minus strand of JANZLP010000044.1, from coordinate 14,004,055 downwards.
AGGGTGGCAAGAATGAGTTTGAGGGTACAGTGGAGGTTTATTTGAATGGAATCTGGGGAACAATCTGTGGGACCCATTGGGACAATAATGATGCAACAGTCGTATGTCGACAGCTTGCACTTGGGTAAGTTTCAGTCTGAGTAAAAACCAGTCAACTTATTTTAATATTTCAGTATAAAGGACAATCTATTTTGCAAATCCTAAGGGCTTTCTGTGTTTGATAATTGTTTTTTCTGTTTGAAAGTTGTAGAATGCTGAAGTTGTTCTTCCCAGAATCCTTTGCTTCTTTCAATTGCATTGTACTTCAGAGAGGTTGCTGTGAAAATCAGTATTTCCTTTGAAAGCTGCTTATGGGATCTAGAGAGGAGCAGATCAGGGTAGATGCTTTTCTTTCAAAGTGAAAAGTATGAACAGGTCAGAAAAGCTTAGGGCGAACAAAAGCTGCTTTACTAGACATCCAGGAAATGTCCACAAGGGCAGAAATATGAGGTCTGATCCTTATCTCACTTAGATAAGTGTCAAATAAGAACAGCTCCAATGAGGTTACTGAATCTACAAAAACTTAAAATGTGGCCAGAATTAGACTCTACGTGGGATCCTAATCACAGGAAAAATTCCTGATTCTCAGGAGCATGGGGTCACTGTGGTAATCATCCATTCTATCCTGCCAAAATCCACCTGGGACTCATCCTACGTTTTTGGAAAATGTGGTATTTTTGTTGTGCACATCTTCATCTAGCTAGATAATCTGTATGGTTTACTTCAGCACGGCACATTGATAACAAAACCCAAAAACAGAGAAGTTTTGCAGCTTTACATTTTCACGGGAACAGTTTACAGAGTTATAGCAATACTGGACAGGTTGAAAATCCCTTCCTACTGCTGTCAGAATGGAGTTAATCAACAGGATCCTTTAACATGATTTGGTCATGAAACTCTAGAAAATGCCTATAGTGACACTGCAATTGCAATAGTAAAATGAAACTGAGGTAAGGAGGAAAATGCCCATACCAACAGGGAGTTTTAAAAATAAAATGCAATTTCAGCTTCTAAAAAAATCAATGCTGTTCAAGTTAGCAACCAAATTACTTGAATATCCCCCCTTAGCACCCCACTCAGTTTACACTTTCTCAGTAAGTCACAAAGTATGGCTGGCTTTATTGCCTTTCTAACATTTCTTTCAGTCACATACCAAAGTATTGATTTTGTTTGCTACAAGCAGTAAGGGGCCTTTATAGCATACTTGCACTGTGACATTCCTAATGATTATTCCACTTTTTAAGACTGCTAGCCAGAACTAAATCTAAGCTGTTTTATAATGTTCAATACTAATCTGTACACACCAAGCCAACTTATAAAAATATGAGGATTAGATGAGATAAAAGTTCAGCCATCTGGAGGCCGTGATTTTGCTTATGACTTCAGCTGTCTATCTGCAATGTCTCCTTTCCTCATTTTCATGTAAGTTCTTTTTGCCTTCCATATCCCAAACACTTCAGTTGAACAAGACCGCTATTAGCAAAAAGTAGTGCAGTGATACGGGTGAATGGTTTGGTCTTTTCAACAGAAATGGCTTAAATCTGAATCCAGGCCAAAAAGCCCCAAGCAAACAGTAGTTGAAAGTTTTTGTTATCATGAGTGTTTGGCAGAAATTTGGATCTATATACCACAAGGTGAACTCACTAGGTATTACTGGTGCTTTTCAGGTGCTTCCATCTATCTCTTCCTTTGATTTTACAGTATTTGGGCTTTGGTTTTGATTTAATTTCATTGGGCATTATATGGAATAAAAGATGTCTCAATAATTGTTGCTGTAGACCCAGTATGGGAAGGAAAGGAAGCTCTTTATGAGTGTTCTGGGTGGATGGGAATGGCTGAAGAGACAATAATGGACAAGGGCCTGATCTAATGGAGTATGAGGTGGGTTCACTGTATGACGTGTATGGGCAGAGCACTAGTACGTTTTAATGGAGTAAAGGTGAGGATAAGGGTGAAAGGCCCGTTAGCATTACCTCTCCTGGAAGTGTAACTGCAGTGGGATGGTACTGTAGATTCACCTGTGGACTGTGGACTCTTTGTTGATTTTTGTAGTTAAGAACCAGGAGAACACGAATGTAGCTGGCCCTGCAGCAAGACAGGCCACTGTACTAAAATATCCCACAACAAAATGGTGAGAACTGGGTCACATCTGTTACTTTTCTTTGTGCAGAAGACAATGCTGAGCTGTATTAAAATGTGATGAATTTACAGTGCTGAAGAAAGCCCTTTCTTTTCTACTCCAAGATTTATATATGAGAAAATGTTCCATTTCCCCTCCTCCCACTCTAATGTCCTATCCTGATTATTCTTCTTACAGTGAAAAAGGTACAGCAAAAACCGTACCATTTTCTGGACCGGGCCTTATTCCTGTTTACTGGAGTGAAGTGCGTTGTCGTGGTGATGAAGAAAATATACTGTTATGTGAAAAAGACATCTGGCAGGATGGAACATGTCCTCAAAAAATGGCAGCTGCTGTCACATGTAGCTCTTCCCTGGGTAAAAAAAACCAACACATATGGTTTGGTTAACTCCTTTGCTTGTTTAAATAGAAGTAGTAATAATTCTGTTTTCTGCTAAATTAACAAAGACTTTTTGCTCCCAGAAGTTTCCTCCCTGTTTTAGTCATTTTAACTTTGGTGTGAAAGCCCCTTGGGCTCCTCCCTTAGATCTTTCGTCAGTCATGGCTTGTATTAAATCTCCACTTATTTACTCATTGCAATCCATCAGTCATCTTGATGGTGAGAAGTTAAAAAAACTTGAGGAGAAAAGAAAGCTTATTCCAGATTTGGCTTTAGTTAAATGAGTAAAGCTACACCAAAAGTATTTTACGTGACACGTACAATGTTTGAATTAGTGCACACTGTATACATGTTGTCCCTAACTTTGGACCAGAAGCACATAGGTTTAATTTAAAAAATATGTGGGGGAAGTACAGCTAATTGAGATGATCATTAACTATCTAATGTTCAAAGTAATTTAAAGCTCAATATTTTACTTCATTATAACTGCTTAATAAATACAAAAAGCACCCGTTATATTTCTATAACAGAAAGCTCTAAGCAATGAATAGACACTTTCTTATTATCATTCATGAAACTGCAGATAAATAGGCAAGTAGCTTCCCAGGTAGATTGTAACTCACTAAAATATATTAATGTCTTGGCTATGTGGCTGCAGAAATGGTGTAACATCATGACAGCGACTTACTGCTTCTGGATACCTCTGTAACAAAAAAACCCAAACACCGAAGCTCAGAAGAGGCCATTATTTAAATAGCTGTCTCATTTCATGTAATTTCAAGCTCAATGGTGCAGCAATTCTGCAGTATTAGATCTACTGAATGATTATTAAAATCACACCTATTCAAGATTAACTATGAATTAATTATGAGAAGAATTCAGAAATTCAGATACCTTCTGAGACAGGCTCTGGGGTAAGGATGGGGTAAGCATCAAGATCTGGCACAGGCTTAGCCTGTTGTGAATTTTTCCAAGTGTGTGTTCTTCTTCATCTCAGCAACTGTACAGGACAGGTGATTACTTGCACCCTGGATGTGCATAAGGGACACATCTAATAAGTCAGATGAGTCATGCCCTAGGTGTGTTATTTCCCTCCCTTGATGATGAAGGGAGTCCAGATGATTAACTCAGATGTAGAGAATTACACCTACATCTAGTCAGAATGAGTCCCCACTGGGGAAATCTAAAGCACTCAATCACTGAAGGAGATAAGCTCATTGTGGGCTTGAGCCCTTGATGCCCCATCAAACCTGAATTTGCAGAGTAAATTGCAGAGAATTTGTTAGAGTTCAGATGTTGAGTTATACTCTGCAGATAGAGCAAATCAGGGCCTGGTATACCTGTGTGATATGAGGCTTCAGCAGCTTGGTATTGTATTGCAACTTAACTCATCCACGCTACCTTTGTTCCTCCTTTCCTTTATCTCTCAAGTCTGCTGGGACTTCTTTTCTCCTGTCAGTTTTATATGGGAGTCACTGAGGTGCTATGGCAGGAGGTAGTTTTATGTAGACATAAGGTAGCTGGACAGACAGGCAAATGGTGGAATAGGTCCAGATGCTTCTGTGCACAGCAAAGAAAGACAACAAATCATTCATGTTTCTCTGTCTACAAAACGTTGTAAGAAGGCAGCCACTGTATGTCAGACAACCTGACTCAGAGAAGGGTCCTTTGCCAGTCTCTGGCAATGTGGGGGACATCAGTCATTTCTAATAAAGGAAATGCTCCTTGGTAGAGCTCCACTTTGCTCTGTAGTCTGGAAAGGGAAGCTGCAGAAATTTGTGGCACATTGGTCACAGTTTCCTTGGCTGCTTGCAGTAATTCAGCCATACAGCTCCTTGTGGACAGTGAACATGTCTGCTCTGTCTCCATTCTATTCCATTTTCTCAGCATGATAAAGGATGGAGTGAGCTCTGACAAGCAAAGGTGGCTAGAAGCTGCTGGTGACTCCTACCTGTGGCAGCTAAGCAAGCATGGAGAGATCTAGGGTGATGAAACCCTTTTCATGTTGACTTCATCCCCAAAATAATTTCTGAAGTTGCAAGATCTTGGGGAGAGAAGGAGGATCACATTGGCAAAAAATCCCCCATGGATAAAAGTTGAAACTATTCTTTTGCCAAGAAAAGTTGGTGGCAGGGCTGTTAAAACCTGGACCTGCATTTCCTTGCTCTGTTATATAAGCCAAGAAAGAAAATCCAGCTTTTTCAAAACCCAGAGAATTTATTTTTTAAGCCCACTGTCAGAAAGCCACAGTGTGACTGTGAACCAACAACAGGAGTGGGCAGTGCTCTGTGTATTCTCTGCTAGCAACAGACAACCAAAACTCTCACTGGTTGTAAAAATTTTATTCACTACAATGATAATCGCACAGACATGGAAGAAATGAGGGCATGGCATAGTCTCAGAGTTGTTCGCTTGCCAAATCTTCTTTTCTGCCAAGGTCTTGTGTATGTGCATCCATTCTTTTACCTCTTTGTCTCCAGAATCAATTGCCATGCTATCCAGCTACCAAAGGTATTCTATAGAGCGCTAGATTTAAATGATATAGTAGATACTCTTCAGTGATATGGCTGAACATCTCTAGACCCAGCCATGATGTATAGCCATTACTCAGGTAGAGCACGTATTGCTGCCTAATAGCCCTTTTTGCTTGCAGTAGGGCCATGATAGTGTCTTCTTTAGCCCCTAACCTATTGTATTTCACCTGCTTGCCCAAAGATGCATGAGAGCCATACCAGACCATACCCATTAAAAAACATCTACCAGGTGGCAGAAATTGGGGCTTGGACCCAGTGTCTCACCACCTGATAACCTCATCCACACCATGAGGAATCTCAGAGGAGTCCATCTGTGAGCAGGCTGAATTTTTCCACTGGGGGCATCCTCTTATTGCCACCCTGAATCTCCTCAGCCCTTTGGGAGTGTGCAGGGTGTTGTGGCAGGGCATGCACAGCATACAGCTGCTCTCAGCCTGTGCGGTGCTTGTGGGGGAAGAACATGGTGGCTGGAGGATGAAGTGCAGCATCCGACCATGAGCAAATATATTAAGAAAGGATACTTACACATGGGCATTTTAAAGGGAAAAAGGCTGTACTGGGGGGCTGGTACTAAGCAAAGGCCATCGCTCTGGAGATATGCATGAATTCATATTGTAATCACTGTTATTTTTTCAGCTTTTTTTTTTACTTCACCACTTGTGAAATGGCCCTGAAAGGAGCCCAGCTGGAGATGCATGTACTGTATTTTCTCATTAGAGTTTGGCTGTCCCCTCCAACTCCTTACTGTTTCAAATTGTCTCCTAAGCAAAATGCGAAACCACCAGTGTTCTAGTGGGTTCAGCATTTGGCAGAATGAATTTGTTCATTGCTAATTAAAACAAAAGATTTCTGAGGCGCTTTCCACTTTGGTTTATTAGCTTTCCTGTGTGATAGCAAATCAGAGCCCTTGTTACACTGTCAGCAGAACTATTATTATTATTATTATTTATTATTTACAGTACAACTTGTGAGTCACTTCCTGTGTTGGTGGATCTTTCACCATCTGTTAAAAAAATAATAGCAGTCATTTTCTGAAATATTATTCTAATCCAAATGTTAAAATAGAACCATATGAAGCCAATTAAATAGAGTGTGTGTTGTTAATCTGAGTTACTTCAGCTCAGCTAAAGAAAAAGAAAAAAAAAAAAGATTGAGAAAGGCCTAAATGTAAAGCAAAGATGCAGACTTCAGAAGTCTGTGGAGATTCTGCCAACATTTTCTTGGAATTTTAAATTTCAGGAGAAAAACATTGTAAACATGTCATCTTCTAGGCTAAGTTTAGGAGCGGGAATGGATCCAAATCTGGATGTAAGATTGCAACTCCAGACCAGGCTTTATGTGAATCCTTAAAAGATCAGAAAATTTCAGTTTTAATCCCTTTAATATTTAGTGCTCTTAGCTGTTTTTGTTCTTACTCAGAGTGAAAAAAAATACTTGATCTGGTTTGGTTGCCTCCACCTGAGATTTTTATATAAGCTTATGACTAATTAACATGAAGTTCCCAGGTGGTGCTTCTAAAGACATTGCCCCTGCCTGCAGAAGTCAAGGAGAGATGAAGCAAATACATCATGAGGAAATTATGGTGGTCAAGCATGAGTATGCTATCCCTACGGCATGGTGATCAATAGCAGCTTCACTTCAAACATGTGCGTGTGAGCATTTCTTTGGGCTTTAGATCTCTGAGCATGGGTCAAAGCATATTTGAAACAGGCAGAGTTTTACCTGATTTCATACTGAAGACTTTTTCTTATGATACCTCTGAGCACGGTGTACTGGGGTTCTTGTTTAACTAAATTTGGGCTAAACATTACAAATCCTGAGTCTGTCTTTGGAGGAGAGGGGCATGAGCTTGAGGGATATGGGTTTATCTCACCTAATGGGGGCAATTATGTAATCACCCCACTTGTCCTGTGTATTGGGGGGAGTCAGCCATCTCAGAGGTAAATTGGACCACCGAAAATTTGAACCACTTTCTGGAAGTCTCTGCCTTTCTCTGTCAACACCTAGAGGGAAGCTCCGATCACTACAGCCTGAAACTCAATACCTCCCCAAAGGGCCCAATATGTAAGCATCATGCATGCACAAAAATTGAGCTCATTTTTAAGGCTTTTTTCATCAGTTTTTTATGTCAGGATGGAAAGGCCCCTTGAAAACCAATCTCCAGTGGGACATCCTCGGCTTCTTGGGCTGGGGATGGAGGCAGAAAAGTTGGGGTGCAGCAGCATTTTCCATTTTGGGGAATGGAGCTGGGTTGCCCCCCTGGCAGCATGCTCCAACCCTGCAAATGCAACTGAGGGGTACTGTTGAGCTCCTGAAGCCGAGCAGCTGAACTGCATTCCTGGCTGCAGTTATTTATATTCCTCAAACAGTGTTGTTTACACAAACTGCATGAATGCAAATCAACGTGAGGAAGTGCTGGAGTCGGTGAGGTGTGCAGCAGTAACAGGCTCCTGGGATTGGTTTTAGTAATGTAGTGTTAACACAGCTACACATGGCTACACACACTTTCATATCCAAGCGAGGGAGAGGGAGAGGGAACACTCATTACCTGGGACACTGGCCGAGTCCTTGTACCTCGACAAGAGATAAAAAATAAAAATGGACTTCATTATCACAGGCTGCCTGTCAATCACCTGCTGTTGCACCAAGCCTGCCTTACATTTCTCCAACTGAAAGGTTCCCGTCACCATTGGCCGGGAAGGAAAGCTGGATGTGTGAAAGGAGACAGGGCAGGCAACATGATGACTAGCATTACTCTGCCGACTACTCTCTTGCGCTGCAGCACACATGCATTCAAACACAGCCTGCCAAGAAAGGCTTTTTTCTGAGAAATGGCCATGCTTAATGAATGTAATGTAGATATGAGGCAGTGGTCTTCACCTTCCTCTGAGCAAGGGATGTGCAGTGGGTAACACTTAGGTTACCCTGTGGAGCTCACATGTCTCTAGTTCCTGCAGTTTGTGTCAGAGGGTGGCATCAGGTAGCTGCCCCCTAAATGTTCACTTCGTTTCTAGTGCCAGAGTATCCCTACACTTCTGAATTCACCAGTTCCAGTTTGCAAACTAGAAACAACCATTTGAAACGATTTTTTCTGATATTTAGATTCTGAATTACCTCCCCCAGGGATCCCAGATACTGTCTTACTGTCTTTGGAGATCTTTAGGGCTACTCCCTGCCTCTGTTTTTCTCATCAGTAAAATGGGGTTAATGATGCTTCAGAGCAGGTTTACCAATGTGCTGCCAAGATCTCTTGAGTGCCAGTGACCTTTTATTTAACCCATCAGCATCAAGCTGTCTTTCATTCCATCACTATATATTCTCAGGAGGCTTTGCTGGCAATTCGGTCTTTCTTTTCTCTGCACTTACATTTTCCTCAGTACAATAAAACAATAATAATAAAAATCTATTAAAACAAGTTCCTTGCAAGTTTATGGTAATTAAAAGCAATAAATATTCCTGTATGCAATGCTGTAGACCTTGACTCATCGGTGGGTCAATACTGCTTTCCTGGTGAGGCTGGGTAATAAATCTTTATTCCTTTTTGAATGGAAATAAGGATGGGATTTTATTCATGAATTCTATGACCCGTTGAAGTGACATTTTCAAAACAAACACTCCAGAAATGAGGAGTTTTCTCTGCAGAGTGGGTTAATCTGCTCTCTTCTCAGCGTGTCTCTTTCATACCGATGATTTGCCCGATGCCTTTTTAATCCCAGCAGCAACTTCTCAGTGAGCGGGAAGAAAACTAAAATAAAACAAAGTAGCTTGGAGAGAACTGAGACTCATGTGCCGGGGGGGGAGG
>JANZLP010000044.1:13956841-13966984 GCA_026930925.1 Chelictinia riocourii | reverse complement strand
AACAGAAAAGTCCCAAAGTTGATGGCAAATCTCCTTCTCCTTTCAGTAGGGTTTGAATTTCACTTACCCTCTAAGGAGCAGAAATAGAACAGCAGCTGGGTATTCTAGCTTTAAAAAAAAAAATCAGACAGGGATTATCTCAGTAATATACCTCAGCAACCAAATGCAGCAACTCTTCTTGCAGCTCACAAGGCTTGCTAGATCCCTATCCTAGTAACTTCAGAGCACAGCCATTTTCCTGGGCTGAAATCGTGGAGGGACTGGGATTAATTACTACTGCAGTATGAACAGTAATAGTCAAGATGGTTGTGGTAATAGTCAAATAGATCTTTTGTGCAAAGAGTTCTGACAGCAGATAGTAGATCTTCTCAGGGAGAGACAAACTGCCAGAAATCAGTGTCTATGAGCTTTCCAGAAATTTACCTACACAGTTAATCAAGTCTCCCTGGGTACAGATGCCCACAGTGAGATATACATGGTGGCCTCCCATTGCTGCATTTTGTAAGGAACCCTTTCCTGGGAAAAGTGGTGTGGATGCATCAAAAATCAGGGTGCAACAAGGACAGGGTGAGAGTAAGAGTTAGAAACTTTTTCATTTCTCTGACATGGCTTTCCAAGGTAGTATCTACCATGTGCTTTGACTCAAGCAAATTTTCCTCCTTATGCTAGGCAACTTAAAATTAAGGAATTTGACACTTCATAGTTTAGCCACCCCCACTGGAAACTGAATGCTTTCTGTGAGTTAGACCACTCCAGAAATCATGCTCAGAGACAAAGCTACAGATGAGTAAAAACTACTTCATTCCACTGCATCAGAGGTCAAGCCCAGATTAGGAAGTTTATCAAAGATTGTCACAAAATGGAAAAAAAGTAAGTGCCTTGTTCTGACTGCCTGAAGAGATTGGCTCCCTATCTTACAAAGCTTGCAGGTACTGTTCTGCAAAATCCCTCCGGTGTGGTGGTGTGGAAGAAGCTGAAGCTGCACAGAAGCAGGCAGTGGGGGCAGGGAGGTGCACACAGTTGTGACCCTTGCTTCCCACAGCCTGGCATTTGGGAAGCTATGCCTTCCCAGGACATACAGAGCTCTTAGTGTCTTTCTCTGATTCTGCAGTAGGGGACACAGAGGCTTCAGCAAGCAAAGGTGTCTGCAACAACTTTGTTGGACTTTCTGTTCTGTTTGCATATATGAATTATTTATAATGATTTCATAAACCAACAACTGAAAGTTATCCTTTCTCCTATTACAGGGAGTGAGAGATTCTCCATGTTCCCCTTCCTTCTCCACCTTAAGGGGAGGCGACTCCTCCCCACCTTAATCTTTTATATACTCACTGAATAATAACCTTTTCTGGTCATTTACTCAGCAAGGATTTGTCATTCCAATATTTCATTAATCCTATAACATAAAAACCAAAAGATGAGTACACGGCTGAGCAGCAGCGTATAATTCCTTTGGTAGCATTAACAGCTTAAATATAACACACACAGTGTAAAAGCAAATAAGCTTTGAAGGGAGGTGTCAAAACCACTACCTTCCACCACTTTTGGGGACCACTGACTTTTGTCAACAGAGTGTTAATTAGCCAGTAGGAGGAGACAAGGGGATTCCAGCAGATCAAAACTCCTCTGTCTCTGGGAAACCCCTAGCTGAATCAGCTGCTACAGCAATGATGTAAATCCAGGCAAATGTAATTTATTCATGTAATTTTGGTCCATCCCTGTGCCAGTGGCTCCACATTGATCAAAGGACTGCTCTGAAAGTTGCCAGAGATGCTCTATGCCCTCTGCTCTGGGTGCTGTCCCTATTACACGTGGTTTTCTTAGGAATGTGCCCACTCTTTCAAATGCCTAGGGAGCACTGGTTTTGTGGGATTATTACAGAACCTCCTGGGGAAAAGACAAATCAGACTTTTTATCTGCTTTTCTGCTTGCCACGAGCTAGTCACAGCTTCCAACCACTAAAGGCACTTCTGCTCCTCTCTGCTCTGTCAAAGGACTTAAGATGATCAATTTATAATGTCTACGGAGTGCTAGGATGAAAAGATGTTCTGAAAATTCCTTGGATGAAAAGATGTGTAAAAAAATAATCTTTACCCTGATAGACCGATTACAATCTATTGTGCCATGGATTAGTGGGGGAGTATTTATTCAGCTTATTTTTTATTCTTATGTACAGATGCTTTGGACCACAATGACCCCTTTGAAGTCATTATTGGCTCTTGCATCCATGAGTAGCATAGAGGGCACATTAATAAGCTGTGTATAGAAAAAGACAATGAAGTCCCCAAGAAGTCATTAAGAGTCTATTGTGTCAGTCTGACCGTCGCCCACAAAAGACACTGAATCTGTAAGCTAAAAATATCCTTCAGAAATGCTGTTGACACAGTTATTTTACATTGGCAGCAACATCCTCCCCACATACATGCATACTACCCTTGCCAGTCCTCCTCAGAGCAATGTATGTTCTGGCAAGCATCTGGCTTTTCTTGGGATTCAGTGATCTCCCAATGGCACTGTCTGCATCAGCATCTTCCAGCTTTGTTAGTGAAATGCAAGGGAAAACAGGAACTGAAATTTTAACTCTATCCCACAATCCCCATCGCGTGAAATGCTACACAAACGCCTAGCTAGAGACTGCTGTTACGTCAAAGGGCTGGCAGCAGAAAAGAACAGGGCAGGAAAAATAGGAAGGAAACAGGTACCCACTGTATTTCTGCCCTTTTTGGACCCAGAGGTGCTCCAACCTCACAAAAGCACTGTTTCTTATGCCTAAGCAAATCTTCAGGAGGGAGACTTCATCTCACTCCAACAGCAGAGGAGCTGACATTTTTTTCTAGTGATAGCACCCCTGGCACTCCTACGTGTTGGCTGGGACACTCAGAGGAGCCAGTCCGGAAGGTAACAAACCTTTGCAATGGATGGAGCAGCTCAGCTGACTCAGAGCTATTGCTCTGGGCTGTCTGCAGGCTCAAGCAGACATCACATTTTCAAGGTATTCCTCACATTTTCTAGGCTTAGGGACACTTTCTTTTTTTAATGGAAGCTGGAATTTGATTGTTACTAGTCAAAATCAAGATGGAGAGCAATATATGTTCAGTTTATTCTAGTTGCTAGCAACATAAGTTCAGCACTTATTCTAGCCTGAAGAAGCCCTAAACTAAGAGGACAGTTCACATCATCCTTAGTGTAGTTATCACTTGACACAGCAAAATAACACAACTCCCTGCAATGGCCCAGTTGTATTGTAAAAAACCTAAAAAAGTACCAACACAGCAGGCATACCCAGATACCTAAAACTTCTCTAATCCATTCCTGGAAGTGTATAAAATATGACAGATACTTCACTAGAGGGTCTGAAGTCCTTTAATGGGGAGCCATCTCACCCTAACATGCTCTGGTCCTGCAAGAAGAGGTTGCAGAGTATAAACAACTGCTGAAACAAGCAAAGAGAAATAAGGGAATTGATGTAAAATCCAGTTCTGCTTTTCCCTTTCCTGCTTAAAAAGGATAAGGAACAAGATTATTCCCTGCCTTACTTGGCTGTGGAGTCCCCAATTTTGTGTCTAACTCATGCTGAGTAATGCGTATTGATTGCTTTGTTACAAGCTTTATTGTTCAGTCCATCACCAATAAAAAGTTTATGTAAAACAAGAGCTGAAGAAAGCAAGGGAGAGAAAGTGAGCTGGAGAATGTGAATGCACACAGGGGGTAAACGTTACTTTTACTTCCACACAGATATCCTATGCCCAAATTTTAGCAGCAGGAATTTATTTTTCATCACCCTGTTTTAAAGCCTTTGGAGGAAGGGTTTTGGTATTTTTCCTACTTGCTCATGTTCAAGTTTTCTCAGGGAAATAAAGAACCAGGAGAGAAGGGGAAAACCAGGTAAAGATGCTAAATTTGCATAAGAAAAGAAGTGGCTGAGCATTTTGCTGCATTTAAAAGGAACGGAAAAGGAAAGAATGAGGATTTACAGCAGGAAACCCAAGTTGACATGACAGTCTTTAGGGCTGGGTTTCTCTAAACACAATACAGGTGATGTGGCAGGCATAAATACCAGCACTTCCCTCTGCTTCTCAGCGGCTTCTGGGGTGAAAATAATTTCATTTCTATGGCCAAATATTATTTCATGCTATGGCCTTTTCTAGGATGATAAATGAAATGGGGCTAGTGGTAATGATACTCTATTTGTAAAGGGGAATGCTCCCCTCTACTAGCAGCTTCACTGAGATCCACCCAATTTGCTTCTTAAACACTGGAACCTCCCTCACCGGTAAGTAGGTACGGAAATAGATACAGGGGATAAAAGAGGTTTTGATGATTGACCAAGACCCAGCCCAGGATCCCGTTAGGGCATGGTACCAACATCACGCCAGAGCTGCGGTGCTGGCAAAGGGCTGCGGTGGTCCTCAGTGGGAGCCACAGCTGGCGGAGTGGTCCAGTGTGCTGCAGCCCGGCTCTTCACTGAATCCAGCCCTTCTTGCAAGCTGCCTTTGTTGCTGGGTTTCCCTGCAAAGCTTCACAAGGACATTTATCAGTCTCGGTTCTTGCGGTTCCATTAACTTTTCTTGGCCTCAGACAATAAAGCTGTGGAGTTAATTTCATTCATTTAACCAGTGGGAAGGGGGCTGTTTGAGGGGAGTGTTTGGTTGAACCTTACTGCAAGAGACTCAGGTCCCAAGCTGGCGAGCTACTTAGCAATCAAAGTGATGAGATGCTCTTTAAAATACTAACTCAACTCATTCCGAAGGCTTGGATCATTATTTTCTTCTAATAATGGTTTTTATCTTGTGACCTTTCTGTTTCCCGTCCCAGGACAGAGGTGCATGTACATATGTGTATTTTTATATGTGCGTGCGTATATATCTATCCATCTATCCTGGGCCAAAGCTCTGCAGGAGGGAGGAGGAACTAAGGGTTGCACCGTGCTCTTGGCGGTTGAGGGTCTCTTAGGTGATGCCGTTAGCACAGAGATTTTGCATTTTCCCATTTTGCCCCTTTCCCCCCCACTTGCATCTCTTTGCAGGCCCTGTGACATCACTCTTCGGGGTGATCCACCACTGAGTTTAAGCTCTTGGTCCACTAGCAAACGGACCTTCCCTCTGCCCAGTGTTGGCCACTGTTGCTGATAACACCGCTGCTCCGACCCAGGGCACGCACGCTTGCGTCTTCTGGCCGTTTTCCTGCTGATGTCCTGGATTAAAAAAACCCTTGCCTTGTGCCCAGCAAAGCAAAAACCATCTTGCCGGTAAACTTGCAAAAGCGGCACAAAACGCAGCTTTCACCTGAGATACTAATTTCACCAACGTAAAGCTTGTCGTTTATACTGCATTCATTTTTAATATGTACCCTCCGAAGACAGAAGCGTGCGTACAGCAGTTGTGTCAGCTGAGTTACATGGAGAAAAAGAGCTTTTAAATGGATGTTTTTAAATGGATGCCTGTTCCAAGGCCAGTAAAAGGCTTTGCTGCTTGCACGGCTGGTGGATCTGCTGCCAAGAGGAGTCCAAGATGGGATTTGCAGGAGCAGGAGTGGAAACTTCAGCCCCAAATACTGTCTGGAGGTGTTCACCACAATTAAAAAAAAAAAAAAATATTATTTGTCTGTCAACACAAATCAGTACTTAAAGCATAAAGGATGCAGAATCTGACAGTGCCATGGAAGTTTGATGCTATCAACTGAAATATAATTAAGAGCCAATTATTTCGGTGTTGAATGGTAGTTTTCATCAATTAGTTTGGGAAGTGTTTAAATTGCATTAATTTCATCACTGCCCACTTGTGGCAGATTCGGAAGGGGCTGGAACGAGCTGGTGTGCAATGGGGCTCGTCCGTGTGGGGTGATGTCTCCTTCCCCCTGGAGGGCCAGGAGTTATGGTGCACAGACAACCCCCCCACCCAGAAAGGTTAAAAAGAGGAAAAAATAAAAAGGGGCAAAACTGCTGGGGAAAATGTGCTGGGGAAGCTTTTTTGCATTGGGGCTATTGCATTTGGGAGGTGATTCCTAACAGCAGATGTAACTTCACACCTCAGTATAGCAATGTTTGCAAGGTTGAACTGCAAAAAAAATTTTTTTAAATTATTCTGTTCTCTAAATGGTGTTTTGAATGCATGTGGACCCCCTCATGCGGGGCCTGGAGCTTGGGTCCCCATTCGGGAGGGCTGCTGCTCGCTTCAAGCCGCGTACAGCACCTTCATGGCTTCAGATAGAGGTACAAACCCAGCCAGCTCGCAGGGAAGTGTATAGGAATCCCCGCCGAGCCATCTGTATGGGGAAGAAGTAGAGGCTGAAATGAGGTGTCTGAATAATTGGCTCTGTTTTCCTGTTATTGGAACTTTTCTGTAACAATCACCACGAAGAGCTGCCTGTAAATCACACTTTTCAGGTTGTTTATTTAGGTGCTTAAACTTGGCATAGCTGCAGGGATTTCCCCCCACCCCCGTTGTAAAATGAAGTGAAAATTTCCCTTTCAAGCAGAGTCATTCTCTTAATGCAATTTATGCAAATAAAATGGGAGTTCTCCGTAGGATCCTCTTGAGCCAGAGATGCCAGTTAAGACGGGATGGAAACTTGGGAGGAGGGCAATGGCGAGCAGTTGCTTGGTGTTGGGGCAGGGGGAACTGCTTGGGGGGGAGGATAATTGTTTTGGTGTGGGTTTGGTGGATGAGCACTGACGGGCTGGGGAAATCTCAGAGCAGAGTGGAAATCCTCTATGCAAATGAGGGTAATTACAGGTGTAAGGCAGCATATGGGATCACTGCTTCGGTCCAGCTCCAGTCGTCCTGGCAGCAGGTACTATGGCGAAGCTTGATATAATGCAATATATAATTGCATTAAGTGGTTTCCAAAGAGAACTGAGGAGAGCAGGAGATGCTGTAGCCCCCATCGCTTCCCTGATATGCCAGCTTCTTTCCCAGAAAACCCTTTAAAAACTTGGTGGGAAGAGTGCGGAGGGTTTGGCTTGCCTCGAAGCCCGTTCCTGGTTTCTACAGCAAAGGCGTCGGCGGCAGCCCCAGGAGGGAGTCGGGAAGAGAGCAAGGACTACAACGCTTTGCCATGTGTTACAAGAGCTGATGGCATGTCTTTTGCTGTTTGAGCCTAGCAAGAGGTGTAGGGTTTTTCCCCTTAAACCTTAGCTGCATGGATTGAGCTTTGCATTTTTTTATATATATTTATATATATATATATATATAGTAAACCTTACACTGGTGTTTATCTATGGAAGAAATCTGCTATATATAGTACTATAATCTCCTTCTAATAGATGTATGCTCTTTTCACCTTCAAGTGCTTACTGTAAAATGGACCTTACAGAACAAAAACTTGAGTTATTGTATTGTTCAAGCTGTCATCTCAAAAGTGGACTGGAGTAAACAAACAAAAAAAGGACTCAGCTGGAAGTTAATACCATCCTTGGGATCTCTGAAGGCATCTTGTAAAACCGAAACCAGATACTAAGTAAATAATGGTTTAATCAGTCTCTCTCTTGTTTTGTGTGATACCAAAGAATGGTTGATGTTTAGGTAGTAGATAATAAGTATTGGAAAAATAAAACAATAATATAAAGCTAAGATGTGTTTTGAAAGTTGGATACTAGTCTTCCCTTCATGTTTTCTTCTGTAATGTTCCAGTTACTTTTTATTTGGGTCATTAAATCAACCTGCAGATGCCAGGAGGGGGACCTCATTCTGAAACTTATGTCTTTATTTTTTTGAGGGCCATCTCACTTTGTAGTTACACTGGATCTTTGCTGATACTACAGATGATTACCTGCTGAGCTCCATTTCTAATCTATAATTCAACAATAGCAACAAAAAAATTTTGCACTTTAGTTTGGGAAAACATGTGGTTGGCTTTTACAGGTTTAGGCTGGTCACCATTTCCAGACCAGCTGGCTACATGCTTTCACATAAAAAAATAAACTGGTCTGCTTCTCTATGAACAAAATTCAGACTTGTAGAGTGTGAGGCTTGTTTGCCAGCCTTTTTAACTTGGCTAAACAGTTCACTTCTATTCTACAATTCGTTTAATTAATGTTCATCTCATTAGTAGGGATCTATCTTAGCCATCTACCATTATACAGTAAATTGCTTTAATGAATTCTGTGATTCTCTCAAATTTCCCAATCAGATGAGAGGCCCTGCTAATGTAATAAGTCAAGAAAGTACAGCTTTGGAGATTCATTAAATTTTATTTCTTTTGAATTGTCTCTGGAAAAACTCTGAGAGAAACAGAATTCTAAAAAGGGGCCATTAGTAGACCTGCTTGTTATAGATGACCAGAAAGTATGAAGTTTAGTTTGGCTTTAAACTTCATTAGCACACTGTTGTTTTTTTGGTGGTGGTGGTTTTTTTAATTATTTTTTTTTTTATTTAATGTCTTGTAGGAATGAGGGTCTACTGCAAAGTATTATGGTCAAATTCCCTTTAAAAGCTGCTATCAGTGTCTGAATTTCTTTGGCTTAACTGGAATGACAGAAGAACAAGGCACATTCTAAGAAAAGTCCACACAAAATGACTCCTAAATTCAGTTGAAATGTGAGTTTGCCTGCACTGTGTACTGGAAAGGATTGGACAATGTGACAAAAAAAGAATGCAAGATTGATACTTTCCCACTTAGTTATTTTTCCTGACCTTTTCCCTCTTCCCCATCTAACTAACACTCCTCCAGTTGAGTTAGTATTCAACCTAATCAGAAAATCATGTGGAAAGGAATTAGAGCACTAATTAAAATAGAACAGAATATTTCAGTTGGAAGGGACCTACAATGATCATCTAGTCCAACTGCCTGACCACTTGAGGGCTGACCAAAAGTTAAAGCAAATTAAGGGCATTGTCCAAATGCCACCGACAGGCTTGAGGCATTGGCCACCTCTCTGGGAAGCCTGTTCCAGTATTGACCACCCTCTTAGTAAAGAAACGCTTCATAATGTCAAGTCTAAACCTCCCCTGGGACAGCTTTGAACCATTCCCACATGTTCTATCAGAGGATACCAGGGAGAAGTGATCAGCACCTCCCTCTCCACATCCCCTCCTCAAGGGGATGGAAGCTGTTCTCAAGCTGTCTGAGAATAAAACTAGAATAAATAAAATTCTTAATATAATCTCTTTTTCTTCATTCTGTATTACAGGGAATGAAAGAAATGCTTGAATTTAAGGTATCTGCTCTACTTTTCATTATTTTCCTTTATAGTCTTTACAGAGAAGGTAGTCTTATGCCCCTAACCTGTATCAGAGTGGAGGTTAGGGCTGATGCTGCACTACAGATTTAACAACTGTGACATAAAGTGCGTTCTCTGATTGTCAGCCATTGCTTTAGCCACAGCATCCACCTGGTTGAGACCTCTAAATCTTAGAGGTGTCTTCTGCTACATAGAGTGAGCTGTTACCAGTCTCTGCCCAATTTTCTGTGCCTAGAAAAGTTTGGGGGTTTTTTCACATTATATAGTTTATGTCCAGTTTATGCTGGCCCCCAAACACCCCTGTCAATTAATGCTGTGCTCTGATACATGCAGTTTAATTTTCAGTCAAATTGAGAACACCCTTTTGTTTACAGGTTTAAGTGTCTAGACACTTCTTATTATGTCTTATTGTCTAGAACTTTTGAATATGGAAATATCCTGCAGTCATAATCAACCAGTAGAAGGTTATAAGTCTTTATATTGACAGTTATAAAGATACTGAAACAAATATAGTATGCTTTACATTAATATGCACAAACTGACATGGTGCCCCTTCCCTGAGGGAAGAGTACCCAATACAGAAAAGCTCACAGGCTTCTACAATGATTGCCGCACAGTGCCATTTGGAACTGTAGAAACTGAGTTAATGAAGTATTTTTATGCTGGCAGCAAAATGGGCAGTTCTACTTGTCCTCTTCTCCCTCTTTGTCCCTATATCCTCCTCAAAGACTGGAAGTCCACCCATTCTCTGGAAGGTGACTGTGTAAAAGTAACATCATCCAGCTCAAAATACTGGCTTTCTGTGTGTGTGCAGAGACACACAGCTGCTACACTGTACAAAACAAAGTCTTCAGTGCTTTTCTGCTCTTGTCAGAGCCCCAGAGCTAATACAGAGGCAGAGTGAAATAGGAGGGTGCTCTTGTGTGTCATCAATAAAAATGTTTATTTGGCCACAGTCTAGT
>JANZLP010000044.1:13630240-13640809 GCA_026930925.1 Chelictinia riocourii | reverse complement strand
GAACTATGCCCTGAATAAATATCCGGTCTTTTAAAAAAGTCCCATCTCTAAAGAAACAATAAACAAAAGAGAAAACCGGGCACGGGAGGGTCTATCCCCGGAGCCGGCTCGGTGCGTCCCGGGCTGAGCTCAGCCTCCCCAAGATCGGTCCGGCCCCAGACCAGTCTCCCCAGTCTCACACCAGTCTCCCCAGTCCCAGACCAGTCCATCCCCAGACCCAGATTGCTCTCCACGGTCCCAGATCAGACTCCCCAGTCACAGACCAGTCCATCCCCAGTCCCAGACCAATGTCCCCAGACCAGTCCTTTCCCAGACCCAGATCAGTCTCCCCAGTCCCATACCAGTCCCAGACCAGCCCATCCCCAGTCCCAGATCGCTCTCCACAGTCCCAGATCAGAATTCCCAGTCACAGACCAGTCCATCCCCAGAACCAGATCACTCTCCACAGTCCCAAATCAGTCCTTTTGCAGCCCCAGATCAGTCTCCCCAGTCCCACACCAGTCTCCCCAGACCCACACCAGTTCCTTCCCAGCCCCACACCAGTTCCTTCCCAGCCCCAGACCAGTCCCTTCCCAGTCCCAGATCAGTCCATCCCCAGCCCCAGACCAGTCTCCCCAGCCCCAGACCAGTCCATCCCCAGGCAGTCCCCAGCTCCATCCCAGATCAGCCCCAGCTCCTGGATCGGTCGCTCCCTCGCTGCCCCGGTGGTGCCGGCTGTTCCCCAGCCGGGATCGGTGCCCTGGCAGTGCCCGGCAGCCCCAGCCTGGATGTACCCAGCCAGGGCCGCTGGCCACAGCAGAGCCTAAATGACCATTTGCAACCAGATTTCAAAGGGGGGTTTTGGGATTACCAGATTACACACACATTTCTTGGAAGAAAACTAATTACTCCCATGTGGGTAATATAGAGAAATGGGAAATGTATGGAGTTGCACAGATGGTATAATAAAAATAATGATCTAAGGTACACAACCTTTACCATCATGTCTAATAAATAATAGTTGTAATAACCCTTGTTTTTAAACACCCGACTGATCCTAATCAGATCCCCCCTGTGGGATTTGGGGAGAGCCAAAAACCCCTTTTGCAATCGGATATGGCTAGGAGGGTTATTTCTTTGCTTTACCGAGAAACAAGCTAAGCTTTGCAGCTGGGGTTTGCATCACCGTCTTCCGCGATGCCGGTCCTGCTTCCCCGCGCCGGACGGAGATCCCCCATTAAATATTGTTTCTTTTGTAAAAATTTGGGAAAATTCAGGATATTTTAAAGGGGCTTCATATAATCAAGCCTCTCCATTCCCTTGTCTTCTCTGGAGCCCAGCGAGCTGGAGACTAATTGCAACCCTCCTACCGGCGGGGTGATGCCATCACCTCTGGCTTCGTTTTGGCTCCATGACTTCATGGCCAGCCTGGAAAGGCAAAACCTCAATTCCCTGGGGTGAGGCGAATCCCAGAGGGAGGAGGAGAAAATAATAACCCCCTTTAAAATGGGTTTTTCAGCCCCTCACGGTGCCAACTGCGGCCGGGTGGAAGGAAGCGAGACGCCTCACAGCCCTGCCAGCAACTGGCAAGGGAAAATGCAAAATACACCCTGGGGCAGGCAGCAGGACCGGGAATTTCTTGCAAACTATTTCCCTCTGCATGAGCAACACCCCGAGAAACTCATTCACACTTTAGTAGAGAGATTGGGCTTTTGGGAGGGCTGATGTGGCACAGGAGAGATGAGCAGTGAAGCTTGCAGTGCTCTTTGTAATGTAGAAAGAGATGGAAATCAGCCCGGTTTTACCTGCTCAGGGCTTGCCTTCCAGTGCCCAGAAGTCCTAAAGCCACCACAGTCCCATTGACATAGGCCAGAGTGGAAAAATATATATATTTGCCTGGGACACCCCTCAAATTTGGGGGAAATTTGGCTTAGGAGATGCTATTTGGGCAACAGTTGTTGCTGTGATGCCAGGCATGGGGTGATGCTGCAGCTTACAGGGAGCATCCCTTGTGATTCCCAAAGTCAGGGGGATTTTTTCCAGGGGTAAGAGCTGCTTTGGTGCTGCAGTTCCTTGGGGAATGTTTGGGGATAGCCGGTTGAGGGGTGGGAAGGGGCACGGCCATGCAGGCTGGTGCAGGTTGATGGGACGGCAGCGCTCCGCAGAGGTTATCACACCTACTGCAGATCTAATCTCTGCTTATCACATATCTCCTATAACTTCCTATTAACACCAGAAACCAACTTTCTTCTCTTTTTTTTCCTGTGCACAAGTTCCATTTTTCTGCTTCCTAAAATGATAACAGGAGGCATTAAAACCAGTATCGACCCAGTTTGCTCCATTTCCCTTCAGTCCACTCCATCAAGAGCATTTATGGTCCTTGAGCTCATTAATTGCTCAGGACGTTTTCCCACACAGAGCATGCTGCAGGCACGAACCGCAGCATACTTCCATGTAGAAAAACAGCCAAAGGGACCCTTTTCTCAACCTAAAAAGACAGGGAAAAGCCCCCATAATTTTTTTCCTAGAATCCTGTACATTATGGCTGAACATTGAGTCTTTAAAACTTTTAATTTTGCTGGTGGTTCTCATCAAGAAAATAGGAAACAGGATACAGCAGCAGAGCGGTCATGTCAGTCCATCCCTCCATTCCCATCAGGAACACCGCAAATCAAGACCAGCCATCCTCATGGTTTTAATCGCTCTCCTCTTTATTAGGAGTTGGGCGAGTCACCCCCAGCACTGTCACATGCCGAGTACCCAGAAATTTTCATTAAGAGAATTCCTAGAAATATTTTAAATGCTTTTTTTTTTTTTTTTTCTCAGAACAGATATTTTTGAGAAGCCGAGCAAGGTATTTATAGTAAAAGGCCAAGCTCGCATGGAAGATTTAAAGATTTAAAAGTAGAAGGGCTGAGTCAATGGGCTGGGACTCCCCTTGTAGGATGGATATGGGGAGTCCTGGCAAGGGAAGGCAGCGAGTCCACACTTCGGAAACATGGTGTATGAGTTTGGGATGAAAAAAGGGACACCGTCACGGTATTTCAATATGAAAATGGCTGTTGGAGAGGGACAGCGTTAAATTGGTCTGTGGGTTGACTGAGTCCAATCGAGCAATCGGCTTCTTTTGCAACCCGGGACATTCAGATCAGGCAGCAGGGGAAACCCAAAACGGCTCCGGCTCTAGGGATGGAGGCGGTGGGGACAGGCAGCCTCCGGCACTGCTGGATTTCCCCCTCCCTGGGTAGGGGGGGGTGTTAAGAAAAATGCCAGACAGACATCTGCCAAGGACAGGCTGGACCAGGAAAGTCCAAACACAGCGAGGGGCATCTGCAGCCCCGGGAGGCTTTCTCTGGTTGTTATTGATTTAAAGATACAGAAGATTTAAAAAAAAGGAGAGGTTGGGGGGGTAGGGGAGCGCATTTGATGAAATGAGACTCTTAAAGAAGGAAACATGGACTTATATATAAATTTGCCACTTTTTAATGGTCTGGAATAGTGTTTTGCCCTCCTCCTTCTCTATCATAAATAACTGCAAGAAAAGTATAGGACATGGTCTTTGAGGATTAACAGTTGCACCTAGGATAATTGTTCTTCTTTCTAAGAGATGGTTTGCTCAACTGAAAGTATTCATTATGAGTATTTATTTTTAAAAGGACAAATGTTAGGTCATATTGACAACAAATCACCCTGGCAAGTTTGTTCACATCCTTGAAATGCAGAATGACTGTTGGTCTCTCTCCCATAAGGCTTATCTCTTCAGGGGTCTGTCAGGGGAAAAGGGAAAGTCACGGAGTTTGTTATTGGAGATGTTGCTGTAGGCTGCAGACCCCAGCTGGGTTCCTATCAGAAATGAGGACATTTTTGTGTCTCTCTGAACAAACTGTTCTTTTAAGCAAAACACCATTATTCACATTGAAAACAACAGTAGAAAATGCTGCTGCCTCTGCTGACTCCTGGTACAAACCGAGCATAATCACCTCTTAGAACAACCAGGAAAAATAATACACAGACATAACCACACACACTATATATAATCTATTTATATAGTTATATCTATTCTGTATCTATATATCTCTATATCTATACCCATCTCCTGGGTTAGTGCAAATAAACCCTCACATCACAGCAGTACTGGTATAGTCCAGCGGATGGCATATGCTAAGGACAACAGTTCAAAACTCCAGAGGTGCAGCCAAGGCAAAGTGAGACAAGCTGGAGGGAACTGCAGCAGCAATGCTGTTGCAAGAGCTGTTCATAACCAAAGGCAGGAAACAGAAGCTGCGAAGAGACAGCTTGTTGCCAATTCACGCGATGTCCTGAGTTGGTACTGAAAGGGAAGAGTGGGCTCTAGAATGAAAGGATCAAGAAATAGTGACCTCCCTTGCCAGCAGAAGAGCCAGGCCATGGGGGAAAGGAGGCAATGGATTGAAATCTCTTCTCTGTGTTAGAGAAACACATCACATGCTTGGTAAAGGGCAATACTGATGAGTTTTGTGCTGCCAGGTGAAGGACTGGTGTCCTTTGGCACTGGCTCGCATGTCCATTCATGGGCCCCAATGTCAGCCCTGTACCAACAGTCTCTTTACAGAAAGAGCCTGTAACACCCCAGGAGCTGCTAGAGCTCCTGTCACTGTCACACACAGTCTCACATGACAAATAATCTCAGGTGTTTATTTGGTATTCATCTGGAATAGATCTGGGCGTGTTCATACCTTATTTCCTTGCAACAGCTGCCTGTCACTTTTATGTTCTTGGATACCTACAAAAACCCTTACAGAAGGGATGTATTTATTTTACTAGCAGTTCCTGTCATTGTGATCAGCACTTGGGTGGAACATGTTTTTTTTATTTTCATTGAATTTTGTTTTATTTTTAAATAACTGACAATAATTTTGCAAAGCTCCAGAAGTTTGTCTTTCTTTACATCAAATTGTTAGAAGTTTCTCAACAGCTCTAATGCTTACTAAGACTCTTGAAGTGTTGACATAGCACAGAGTGATATCACACACCTTGGGCTCAGTCACGCAGCTCTGTCAGTCAAATCTTCTCTTTTGAAGGCACTGGACACCAGTGTGGCTGTTGGTGAAATGCTGCCATTTCTGGACTAGAAAATGGGGCTCTTTCAAAATCCTTTCCACCCCCCTGAGGATCCCTTCCCATTGTCTGCAGTGAGCTGCAGTACAAAGACTGTCAGAGCACATAAACATGACACAGTAACTGAGAACATCAAAGAGCATTATGTTTTCCATACATAAAGAGTGACAAGCTGCCTAAATCTTTAGATTAAAAATTCAGACAAAAAAACAGTTCAAGAAAAATCAAAGCAAAGTCTCCAAGAGAGAGTCAGATGCCACACATTTCTGTTACATACTCATTTTTTTGCCTTGCAAAGTGGCCTTTAAACTCTGCTCCTAAAAATATATATAAAACATAATTTGCAGCAGTTATGTTGCTGTCTAGAGAGGAAAGGAAAGTTATGTAAGGGGTGTAATACTTGGAGAGTCAGCTTCTGGAATGGAAACCTGCCACTCCAGTAGGTAAAGTTGGAATAAATCCTCAGAGACAGCAAAGCCCATCACCACACCCAACATCCATGATTGAGTCCCTTAAATCTGGATCTATGGACTTAGTCCTGGTGGTATAAAGAGATGATCCGGGCACCATGGAAAAAAGAGACGGGTGTAAGGCCAGAAGACGTGACACCCTCTCTTTGGCAAAATAACTGAATAAATTATATGTAAAAACAATGGGAAGCAAAAAGCTGTCAGTGGAAGGTAAGATGCACATTAAAAGAGCAGCAGCAGGATATAGCTGATTCTCTGCCATAGGTGGCCTTGGCATAGTCTGGGCACACTTTGAAAAATGATGAAAATGTTAATGGAAACATTTAGTTTCAAAGAACTGAAAATCGTAGTGAACTGGGATCAAATTTAGTGAGGAGTTTTAGACCAAAAAAAGGGAGGAAAAAGGATTTTGGAAATCCTTAAACATTTCAAAACTTTGTTAAAAGATCTTTTTAAAAGTCTTTTGTACTAAGCTTTTCTTTGTTTCACATCAGCATTTTCATTTTAAAAGTCAGCTTAAAGGAAAAATAGGTGAGGAGGTTAAATAACTTTGAGAAGACAACTTAATTTCTTGAGCAAATGTAGTGCTCCAGATTAAATATGTGTTTGGACTTTTCTTTAAATTGTTTCTTTTCTTTTCATTCTCCTTTCAAATATATTTCCAAACTGTAAATTATTTGAAGTGGATTTTGCCCTTTAACACTTCTTTTTAGCTTCTCTTTCAAATATATATTAAAAAAAAAAAGTTCTTAACTTCCTTCTAATCATTGATAACTCCTGGAAAAATATATGGCACTAACCATTATTTGTACAATATTTGAAAGGTCTTCGATAAGACACCATTAACAAAATGGACAAAGGGACTAGATAAGGCTCAGGGACAAAGTCTTACATGACCTTGCCCTGGAGCATTGCAACTGGTTCATTGTATACCCCAGTTTTCTACCTTCTCTGCACACCCTCCTTCCCAATTTCCTGAATACCAATATAGATTTAAATACTACCTACTACCTCTTAAGTAAAGAAGTGAAGCCCCAGGTAGCATTTCTGTGCATAAAATGACTACCCGGTGATGGCCTCAAGCTTTCTCTTTTTGCAGCTTGTACTCTTCTCTCTGAATCCAGCTGCAACAGCTTTTCCAGAGATTATTGAGTTTGCTCCGTCCTTCATGCCCTCTAAGCTGTGCCTAGAAAATCAGGGCCTTTGGGGACTGGCATGGGAGCGACCAAAGCTTGTGCACAGAATATACCCAGCTAATCCAAACCAGAGGCAACTGGCCTGTGATTTGATTCTTTTTTTGTTCTTCTGTGGGTGGTGTTCTTCTATCTGTTCCTATTTACAAGCTAGGGGTTATTTGAAGTGGGTTATTTATTTATTTATGCACTACATAATGTCACTAAACTTAATTGTAAATCTTTAGAAGCCTCTTGAGGTTTCTTACGGTAGTGGTTTAACCCTGGTGGGCAGCTCAGCCCCACCCAGCTGCTCGCTCACTCCTGCAGTGGGATGGGGGAGAGAATCTTTTTCTTTTTCTTTCTGCTGTGGTAAAATGGCTGAAATGGTACATGGAAAACGACACGGAGACAAAGTAAAATATCTTCCTTTGTCAGCAAATGCTATTGGAAGATGTATAGAAAATACTGCTGAAAATATTAAGAAATAAGTGTTAGCACATGTGCATTGCTGGAGGTTTGTTATACAGTTGGCTGAAGGTACAGGTATTTCTAATTTGGCTTATGGTAGTGCTAGATTCTGTTTCAGTAATGACGCACAGTAGAACTACTTCTTTGTGAACCACTGAAGGAAAGATATACTGGATACAGTCTCAACAGCAAATGAGTTCTTTAATAAAATCAACGTTTTATGGAAAAAAACATGCAAGTGTAGCCACTGATGGAGCGGCTGCTTTGACTGGAATAAAGGACTGTAGAGTAAGCTTACAGAGATTGCACCACATGTGAAATGATTTACCTGCTTCATTCATAGGCAAGCTATTGCAGCAAAGGAGTTGGAGCCAGAAGTGCACAAAGTGCTAGAGGATGTCATCGGTGTGGTTAATTTTACAATAAGAAGAGCTTTAAGTTGGGGAGTGACCGTAAAAACCTTTTGTACCACACAGAGGTTCTTTAAGAATGAGAACTCTTTGCCATGAGATAACCAAAGGTGAGTTATGCATTTTGCTTTCACAAGAAGGTAAGTGTTCCAAATTTGATGACCTTTTCTGTGATGACAGGTGGCTGTCAGTTGTAGGTAACCTAGCTAGCATTTTCAAAAAAATGAACAGTTAATGTGTCCCTTCAAGGTCAAGGGGATACTTTAACAATGAGTGAGAAAGTAACTGCTTTTGGAAAGAAACTGGTGCTGTCGAGAGAGCATTTTGCTAACAAATGTTTGGAAATTATTGTTACATGATATTGTGCCAAAAATGATGTGTCACCTATTAAAAACTCTCGTATCTGTACACTTTGCAAACTCAGAAGCAGAAATTCCTGACCTATTTAAAAACCTTCCAAATGAAGCATTTCGCTGGGTTTTGGACCCATGTGTTTAAAAATATAAATGCAACACCTTCCAATTAGTTTGCAAGAACAACTGATTAACATCAGGGAAGGTGAAAATTTACTAGCCAAATTTCAGGAAAAGCCTTTGCATAATTAGCAGATTGGAGTGAAAAATTAGAATCAGGATTTAGAAAGTGCAGCCAACAATGCACTACTTCCATTTGGATCTGTGTATCTTTGAGTTGGTTTAGGGGTTTTTTGGTTTTGTTTTTTTTTTTCAGCTGTGATGGCCACTAAAACCAAGTATCAAAACAAACTGAACTTAGACCTTCAAATTGCTGTTATCACAAAATGTTAAACCAGTATTTCACAAAACAATGAGGCATATTCAATCAAACAGCTCCCACTGAAATATTCTTATTAATATTATATTGTTCACTATTAATTTTGTGAGCAAAAAGGTTTCTTGTACCATTAATAAATAATAAAATTATCTTTTAAAAATTAATCTTTATCTCATCCTTTAAAATTTTTATTTTTGTCTATTTTTTTGTAATCTACTTTGTTAGCACAGTAGTACTTGCATATAGTTTAAAAATTAATATACATATAAACAGTTGGGGGGGCGTGGGGGTAATGCCCAGTCAAGTCCAGTGCTCGGGGGGAATGGGAGGAGGGGCGCTGCACCCCAGGGGGGGGCTGGGGCCCCCATGAAATGCGCCCCCGGGATGGGGAAGGGAGTGGACCCCCCCTTACAGCAGTCATACGGGGAGGGGAGCTTGGGCTGCTGCAGTGGGGACCCGTGCCATCGGCTCAGCCGCCTGGAGCTCCTTGTTCCCCCGACTCCCGGTCGGGGGATTCGGTATCCCTTCTCCAGGAGTGGGAGATGCTGGTGCCAGTTCATCCTGTAGGTGTGGTGTGTATGTCCTGTGTCGTAAGGACCAGCCTGGTGGTAAATCAGGTGTTCCAGTGGTGTGAAATGGAGGATCTTATCATTAGTGATTTTGCCGCCTGTTGCTGACTTTATCCTAATATTACAACAGGTAGCACTTGTCAGCTCTTGGAGTAACGTAATCAGACAACCATGAGTCTGTGTGTGTGTGTAGACATATAGACATTATCTATATGTATTTAAGTAGTTATACACATAGTTTTCTAGCTGTCTTTTGGAGTGATTTAAAACATGAACTGTGTGGGTTCAAACCCCAAGGTGCTACCAATATTTTTTTCAATTTTTTTGTTTTACCATCCCAACATTTTGAAGCAACTACCATCCTTACAGCGATGACGTTTCCATCTTGGGGTAAGCAAAGGGAGGGCAGCCGTGCTGACAGCGACGCCGACCCTGCTCGGGGTCTTGCTGGGCACCATTGCCCCCAGCACAAGGGTTTCATCTTCTTCTCTTTCTCCTTGCAGGAGACCCGTGCAACTGCAGCGCCGTGGGGAGCGCCGGCGCGGCCGAATGCAATGGCACGACAGGGCAGTGCCCCTGCCTCGAAGGCTACGCAGGGCTGCGGTGCGAGACCTGCGCCCAGGGCTTCTACCCGGAGCAGAGGAGCCAGCAGTGCCATCCCTGCGGCTGCAGCCCCGCCGGCTCCAGCAGCGCCCACTGTGACGAGTGAGTAAGGCGGCGTTTCGCTGAGCCTCCTGGGGCGGAGGGTCGTGTGTGTGGCATTGGGGTTTGGGGATGTGTTGGGATTTGGGATGCAGATCAGGCAAGAATGGATCTTGTCATCTGGTGCTAGTATTTAAAAAAAAAAAAAGAGGAAAAAAGCAAAGAAAAAGCAGGAAGGAAGCTGGCCTTATAAAAATTCATGAAGCATATTTTTCCTCTCTTTCAAGATCTGGATTATAAAAATATCCGTAGCTGTGGCAAAAGCCCTGGCAGCCCACAAGGGAGTGAACTTGTATTTCTGAGTAGTACAGAAGCAGAACCTCTCCTAATGCCTTGTGCATCCATTAGTCCCTATCGGTCAGGACTGCCTTCACGCTTGAGCTCAGGAGGGGAGCGGAGGAGCTTTGGAGAGGTTTGTTTTCCAAAGGGATATTTGTTACACTAGAGGCAAGCAAAGCTTTGTGCTCTGCCCTTGCCAAGCACCACCAGCAGTATCGGCTCCTGCCTTGCCTGGTGTTTAACCCTGCCACCTCCTCTCCTTTGCTGTGTTAAGAAAGTCGCTGTAGCTGATGCTTTGAGCTCTTGTATAATGAATGCGTTCCTTTTTGTTTCACCTTATCCAACCTCACTTGCCTTTTAGCACGCAATGATTTCCCTTTTTTTCCAACCAGTGATCTGTCAGTCATTAGAGATTTGTTGCTGAGTTGCAGGTGTTCCTGCAAAGAACAGTGTGAGCGGCAGCCTGACCCTTTGCATCCCCTGCTTGTCCTCACGGGGTAGCAAGTTGCACGGTGTCTTCTTGGAGGAGACCCCCACCCCCAGCAAGCCATACGCATCCCGTCTGAGCTGACGTTAGTTTCCCGATCGCAGCGTCTCTGCACCCTTGGAATCTCGACAAGGGCCTGAG
>JANZLP010000044.1:13574727-13587174 GCA_026930925.1 Chelictinia riocourii | reverse complement strand
TTGTCCTATCACTACATGCCCTTGTAAAAAGTCCCTCTCCAGCTTTCTTGTAGGCCCCCTTTAGGTACTGGAAGGCTTCTTATATATGTGAACTGCAACATACCATACTCTTCTCCCATGGCTTCAAGGGGTGTTTTATACAGTTTGCTGAAGAAAGACTCAGGGTGAAGCGCAACAGCTGCTCCAACACAACTTACTGCCAGGGCTTTTACACTGACTCTCACATCTCTATCAGGAACTAAAGCTGGAGAAAAAAAAAAGGGGGGGGGGAGGCATGTATTTAAAAGTTTCCTGAATAGTTTTTAAGTTAATTAATAACTCTGTATGATATAAATAGCTTAGCCTGGACAAAAAATATGAAGGCAGAACAAGTAGTTCCAGTTTATCAGAGACAGCAGTTATATACACCTTTTATTTTTTCCTCAAAAAAAACCCCAAAAAACCAAACCCAAAACCAAAACGAATAAACCCACATGCTTCCAACTTGTTTCATTGCTGAGAATACAGCTATTAATTACACTGTCCTTCCAAGAACACTACATTAGCAGAGTACGTGAATAAATAACAATTTAGAAAAGGGAAAAAACCCAAACATCTGAAATGCTCACTGCAGTCATATATGATGACACAGACACATGCCTCTGAAGGACTTCCCAGTGAAAAAAATGGAAGCAGCAGTGTATGCCATAAAGACTTTCTGGAAGATCCCTACTGGCATTTTATTACTATGCTGAAAAGGTAAGTAATTCCGCTTTTGAGCCACAACAGCCTCCTCTAACAATCACTTCCTGTCAAAAAGCTTCTCTTTGACTGTCACACATTAAAAAAGGCCACGCTAACTTACACAAATGCTAGAAGATGTTAAAATTGGAGAAAAAAAGTTTAATCTGAGATTTCAGCTAGGTCTTTGAAAGCCTTAGGTCAATTCTCTGCTTTACTAGAGCTGAATCATTTAAAAGACCAAGTTATATATCCCAAACACAAATGGGTACAACAGCACTTCCTCTACCTGAAATACATTCAAAAAAATTAACACTGAATTCAAACACAACTGAGCAATAAAGCTAAAAAAGATACTTTTAATCTTCTTTTAATTAAAACAATCTAGGCATTATCAACAAAATGAATTGTAAAAATACTAAGGACAAGTACTTGAAAGAACTATATTCTTCTGAACTTGTTTTTAGGAGTTTCCACAGAATGAACTGCAACTCAAAATTATTTTCTTACTGAGGTACTCATATACGCATCATAGACAAACTGGGCACCCAACACTGATAAAGAAATGCTGGTATGAGATTGTATTCACAGCTTCATACAATCTATAAACCATCATGGCCCCACAGGTTAAGTCCCATAAGAATTTACAAATTGTAAATATAATTAAGTATTTGACTTAAGAGTTAAGTTACTATAACACTTCTTTAGATGCCCAATCACTCAAAACAGGATTCATTGTAAAACTGCATAAATTTTTAAGTGTTATCAGGTTTTCCTGTACTCTGGTGTGATCATTTAAATCAGGACTGTCACAGAAAAACCCCACCCCCAAAATCTCCAATAAAGTGAGATTAAAAACCAGAGTAAACTGATCACATTTCCAACTTTGTACATTGAGACACACAATGAACCAAAAGAAACTTGAACAGAAACTTACCGCCTTTCTCCCCAGTAAGTAGAAAAGAGGCTGACAGAAGTCTAACGCAGTGCACTAAAGGAGCAGAATTTCCATCAGTATAGTGACCTATGTCTCCCTTTACCCTGGAGGGCTATTGAAGGCAAATCACAATTTTTATATAGATAAAAATTAATCTTCAATTTAAATAAAATATTAAGCACAACAAGATTTAGAAATACTGCACATCCCCAAGTGTATAAAGGTTATAATATAAAATGTGTTTAATACATATTCCAAAAAAAGGCCTTAAAATGTAATGCTTTTATGAAGTTTGTATCCAGTATCAGAATTGGTTTAATTTTATCACAGAAACAACAATCATTTTGTAGATTTTCTGAATTGCCTAGCCTTGCTGTCTGCATCTGAAGGAGTCTGATAAACCACTTTTTGTCACCAAACAATGATCTTTGGAAACTCTGTATGAGAAACAATTAATTTCTAAGTCATTTCCAAAGAAGGCTGACAACCTTCTGTAGTTTCATGTTCAGAGTTCCCCAGCAGCCTAAGCTGATCTAGCTCTGCCTGCCACAAACAAAACTCCTTTTGCCCCAGCTCAGAACAAGGTCCAAAGCTAAAGTAAAAAAAACCATAACAGAAAATCAGTAACCTGTGGTTAGAATGGCATGAACCTCTCATGTTTTATATGAAGTTTTACAGAGCAGAAGCTTGTTTCTTTCATGTTCTTTTACTGTGGATTTTTATTTCAATACTAGGATTTGGTTTTAAAAAAAATTAATGATCTTGTAAGCCCAAGTAGCTGACCAAGGATTACTGAGCACAGAAAGAAGAATATTATCAGTTCACTGCAGGATCACAACTGAACAGGAAAAATCTCTGGAAGTTTTAAAGGCTGTCTAACGCTATAACCACAGATTTACAAACAAATTCATCTTGCTGCACTCCATCTGTAGAATGTGTACAGAGAAACAGGTTTTTTCAGTGGTTCTTTCATAGAAAAGCCTTGCCGGTTTTAGTAGCACAAGAAGTTAGGTTAACTTTCTTTTGAGTTCCGTTTCTTATTGTGATATATACATGTATTTGGGAAGCTAGCTTAGTTTTAATTCAATTGTATAGTGAAACATCAGTAATATCTAGAGCCCTACTTACCTCCTTGTATTCTCTCTGCTTAGTATTACTATATTTCATATTTAGTTTGCTGATCATAGGTTTAAACACCTGATTTACTTGAGTCTGAAAAGCAGTTAAAAAAAAGCCAAGGGCCTGCCTAGCTCCATCTCCCACAATGTAGGAATAGCTGGTGTCTTCTTGATAATCAAAGTCTTTTTCCCTTCAACATATCATAGTTGTAGACTGGGGACAAGATAGAGTGCACTCTTGCGAGTTTTTTATAATGGAGTTGGAACTCCAGTTATTGATGGAAAGATCAAATTCCAAATTGGGGGAAATTTAAATGGCAAGAGAATAACTTTTAGCTCCTATATCCAAGGTGTTTCTTAGTTTATTGACACAGTTCTCAGGACTGCACCAAGTAACAGCACCAACCACTGAGGCATAAAGGCTGAGAAACACAGTATTCCTTGGGGAAACTTTAGCTGGAAAGGTAAGGGGTATAACAGAATTTCTACACAAAGAGGTGACGCTTTTCTCTCCAAGCTGGTTTTGATTCAGTTCTCTATTTGCTACTTGGCAATAGAAGTATTGTGTAAAGCGATTCCTTTATTCTAAATCTTTTACTTATTCTTTATTATTTAGTCTGATAGGACATGTATTATATAACATGTAACATATAATTAGTTTCCATTCATAATTACATACAGTATATGTTAGCATACGCTTAACTTTTCCATAGACATCTCAGCTAACAAGAAACTCAAAGTCATTGTGTATATGGAAAAAAAAAGGACATGAAAAAAAACCATAATCAAAACTAAAAAAAAGGCATAGAAGACAGATAAAGCACCAATACTGCAAAAATGGAGTGGAGTGTAAAAGCAATCAAGGAAAATAAAGGCGGAAAATAAAAGGAATGTTGTAACAGCAGTTGAGATAAATGATGACATTTTTAAGTACAAAGAAACCAGAGGTTATTACAGGAAACAGTATGACTTCTTAATGACATGGGTATTCTGGTGACAGAAATAGTAAACATACAGTAGACACTGCTTCTAGAAAATGACATGAATCATTCTGTGAAGAAAGAATAAAATCTGTGGGAAATCAGGAGCACTGCAAAAATTGAACATCTGAAGACTGACAAAAATGACAACATCAGAAGGCTTCTAAAGAAAAATACTTCACAATCTTGGAATGATTTAATTTTAAGTGGAAAGACACAGAAGAAACATTAAGAAACATCTTTGAAAGCAAGATGACAGGTGACAATTTCTGGCTGATAATATCATCTCTCAATTACTACACGCTGCCATAAATTACTTGTATTTCCTAATAAAGTTTTGTTTTAATGTAAATAAAAGCAAAACCACTATTACAGTAGTTTATGTATGCAAAACACTGTATAATCCACAATCAAGATAACTTGAATATCACCTTGGGAGTCTAATATTAATTCATCTCAGACCAATCACTGAGTCAGGAGCAGAAGCTAAAAATTCAAGAACTGATAGTTCATTTCCTCCAGTCAGTGAATTTTAGCCTTCTCCATATGGTACCATCATCTTGCAACAAAGAAAATGTAATATCTTGCTATAAAGTACAAAAGAGTAGCCTGATGCACCCCACCCCAGTGGCGAGGTCTTTGTTTTTCTTAAGTACCTTGCAATTTGTCCCCCGAGCAACACAGTATGGGGAAAATTCCTTTAACAGAAAAAAACCTAGAACTTCTAAAACCCCAACACACAGGACGGACACTGATCCTCTGGACTCTACTGAGTTTTTCTTTTCTTTTATAAAGTGATCCTGTCAAATAAATCCTTCACTGCAAGTGAAACTTAATCCTTCTTTTTTTTCCATGTCCTACTCCTGCATTCCTATCCTTTCATCCTGAATGAAGGTGTCCAGACCCACTCTGTTCGTGCAATTTGTGTTATTTTTCCCTCAAAGGTCTAAACATGGACACTGCTCAGTCACTTGGAGAGGCTCCACGAGCACAGGAGCAGAGCTGTGTTAATCCCACAGGGAAGCACGATGCCTGGTGAAATGAGAAACCAAATGATAGAAATTTTCTCTACCTCACCTTTCCCCATTCTGCCCCAGCAGCCTTGCTTCCCTGATGTCCCCTTTCCCCTTTCCTCTTTCCAATTCCACCCCTCGCCCCATCCCTCTCTCCAGCCCCTCCTTCTCACCAAGAGTTTGGTAGGGTTTCACCAAAGCAGGCAAGTGGAACACTTAATTTCCAATCCCTGAAAGAGGCTGGGGCACAGAGGAGTTTATTATATCACAAATTAGAACACGAAAAGTTAATACATTTTATACATTTGTCAGAGAGAGAGCGGGGAGAAAAAAATCTTTGCTGCTAGGTTCCTCATAGCAAATCTGTCACATTGGAGAGAGGCTGCTGAAATAGAAGTATTTACAGACAGATAGAGCCCTGGTGCAGAATAGCAAAGCTTGCTGCTGGACACTTAGGGCTATGTCAGGAGCCAAGATAGAGTTCTCAAGCCAAACCTCACACAGGCCCACCGTAAGCACCTTAGCTCTTCTTGCAAGCGGCTAAAATAATGCATAGCAGAGAACTGTGGCAAAGCTGTCTGTGACTACTGCGGGCTTTTCAGAGTGCATGTCTAAGGACTCAGGTGACTCTGTTGGTGTTTGCATTATAAGTTTGAATTTACCTGGACCTGCGTTATGGAAGAAAGAGGAAAAAAGCCAGATCCCAGACAGGATAATACAGAGGAATTTTCCAGGAAATCTGTTCTACCTACCAGGTACCCAGCCCCTTGTCTTTCTTGCTCTGTGCTCATTCCAGGTGAATGGTCCCATTTTAGCTGAGCTTTTCCCCAGTCCTGCTGCTCATCCAGTCCCTATGGTGTTGCATTCCTGCTGCCTGAAGGATGGAGCTGCCTGACACATCCAGCGATGATGGCTTTCATATCTCTCCTTCCACAATTCGGAACTCAAGTCAGGAAGGCATTTCCCAGACATAATCTCCCTTGAAATAGTCAGCAAGTCAGACTTAATTAAGATAAAGAACAGCAAAAAGCAACCATAATTAAAACAGAGTTGCCTGCACAAATGAGAAAGTAAAAGGAGCTAGGTGCTGGAAGGAGCATTGTGTCTGAAGTTGGCATTTACCCACAGCCAGGTTTTCTATCTGGAAGGAAGCAACATGGTAGATGGCAGTGGTGGTACCTGACAAAGGTTTAGTTGAAATTGTACACACATGACCTTATCCGGTACTTGCTCCAGCCTGAACAGTCCCTCACGCAGCTGCTGAACTGGTTAGTGAAACACAACAGTTGCTGCTTTGATTATTTCAGCTTTCACCAGTCCCAGCCCTCAGGACACAGCTGGAGACAGACCTGTGAGACTCTTGCTTTTGGGAACATTTATCTCTGTAGGGGTAGAGGTGTACTTGAAGACAGCGTTGATAGGACAGGTTGTAACAAGAACAGCCATGGGAATCCATCTCACCTACTCACCTGTCCTGACATCAGCCAACAGCTAAGAGCAACATAGGAAGAAGGCAAGTATATAGTGATTCTTCCTCTAAAGGAGGCTTCCAGCCTCTGGAAAACTATGTGGCAGTGGCTCCCTGAGTTGCTCGCACTTGTCAGTCCTTCATGGATCTTTTTTCCTTAACTCTTACCCCAGCTATTGGTGCAGGAGTCACTGCATGAAAAGTTTTCAGATCTATGCTACTGGCATCCAGATCTCTTTGCCCCAAACCAGTCCCATTTTCAGAGAAGTATTTTGCTCTCTCCACCCTTCAAACTCCTTCCTTTGCTCTTTTTCTCCAGCCCCTTCACTCCACATGGGAGAATGAACATTTGTAGTCCCAGAGCATGGGCAGACATCAAAACACACAGCCATGGAGGAGCCAGACCAGTCTGCTGAGCCGTGCTTCACCACATCTCAGATCCATCTATCTGCAGAGCTTTGCTCGACTCCCAGCATTTTGTCCCATTCTCCTAGCCAGGGTGGTTTATTCAGGCATTCACAGAAGCTGCCAGACAAAACACTTCAGATTAATTCCACTCTCTTCCTCTCTCTTTTTAGAAACTTTTAATTAGTCCCCAACTCAGCACCATTATTAGTATTTGTTATTAAGTATTAAAATCGCTCACCCCCAGCTCCCTCTCCCCCTGCTTCCCTCTTCCAGCCCTTTGTTTTAATTGTTATATTTTTTCATCAGTGATCAGCCAAGCTTCCCTAATGATCTAGACTCATTTAAAGGGTTTATAACTCCGGCACAAAACTCCAATAAAAAAGCGGCAGACTTGCTGGGAACCTCCTGGGGCTATTCAGCAGCCAGGAACACAAACTCATTTACTACTTGCCTGTTCCCCCCTTTCCTTAGTCACTATCACCCATTCTGTCAAAATATCCTCCTCTGCACACACAGAAAGCCCTCGTTTTCCTCTTCCACATCTCCTCCTACCTCCTCTCAATTCTTTTTCCCTGAGGATCAAGACAAGAGAACTGGAAAAAGCCTTGATGAGGCACGTGGTGAAGTTCACAGCAAATATAGACTAAACCCACTGTTTCTCCCAGTCTTCCCTCTGCCGATGCCAGCACTGCTGTCCCCTCTCAAGAGGAAAAATATAAAGCATTGTAGTGAGACTGAGGAAAGAAATGATCTGGCTGTATTTCTCCTTGAGTATATTTAGCAGTTGCAAATTACCCCAACAGAGACCTTAAAAGCCTTTTTTACAAATCTGCAAGTCAGCATTGTCTTTCCCTCATTGCTTTTTTCACTTTGCAATAGGTATAGATTTACACACCAAAAGGGTTGTTTGGCAAACTCTCCACGTCTTGGCCCAGCTTCCCATTGAGTACAGATGTTGCTTCCAAACCTGTCTTTAGCCTTGTGCACAGCCAGCAGTAAATTCATGGGGATCCAAACAGGAACAGGAGTGCAAGCTGTTGTCCGTGGCCACAGGCACGCTTATGCTAGGGTCTAATCTGACCTACTGGGCTTCTTGCCCATGGCCTTGGGCACTGGGCAATGAGCCAGTTTTAGGGGCAAGCCATGAGGATACATCTTTCCTCCAGGGATCTCCTTGTACCAAGCTTTTTGAGGGAAATCTCACAAAAGCTATTCCCTCTACATGTACATACAAACCCCTTCTGAAACAGAAAGGAAGGAAGGGCGTGTGAATGGTAAAAAGGAAATCAGTAAAGCTAGGCAAATGTGGAGGAAGCTAGCTTGCACAGGGTGGATTTATGTCACCTGCCTTTAGACATCCGCCATGTGGATGCCTATGTCTGAGCTAGTCACTCTGGGCTACTCGCTGTAAATGCATCGGGGAAAATAAACACTTTTAACATCCTGGTTATCCTGTCCTTGTAACACAGTGGAATTTTGACCCCTTTACACCAAAACCTCCAGTTTTTCCAGCTGATACATTTGCCAAAGCTTTCTATTTCAAAATTAAGGTGCAAACAATGCCATTAAATGGTCTTGCTTTGAAGTCACTATTACTCCCAGAAATGTGCCAAGCTCCATTTCTATCATTCTTAAGCAAAAAGGTCCTTGGAAATTGAAATAAAAACCCAAAGACAAAATCCCCAGGAATACAAGTTCCTAGTACAAATGCATTTTAGAAGCATTTTAGAGGCCGTGATGATGATAATACACATCTTGGTAGAAGGCAAGAGGAGAATTCCAACTTCATAAAGTCAGTTTTCTAGAGCTGTGCAGTGTCAAACCTTTGATTTACAGCTTATGATATATAGGGCTTAAGTAAGCTTGTTGGGAACATCTATAGTGAAGCATAAGCTGTTTTATAAATCTATAAGCTGTACAAGTATACTGTAATGCAAATCAAAACAATATTGACGCAAAGCACATTGATTGTCCCTGAGCCACTACCAGTTTTAATAATAGAATCACTGCAGATGCATGTTTGAAGTGGCTTTGTTTAAAGCCCTTGTTTTATTTACAGCGCAGATGAAAACTACTCTGCAGTAATAAGCTTTCCCTTCTTAACAGTGTGTATGTGTTTGTTGATGTTAGTTACCCCCAGGTTCCTGATTTTGAAAGCGACTTTGGCTTGATTCATTGAGCAATTTATGCACCATTTACATGCAGTTCCCCAAGTGTTATTTGAAGTAATTGAGTACATATTTTTATGATCTATAAAACAGTCCTTTAAATTTGTACACATGAGGAAACTCTTTATGATGAACCTAAGAGTAACCATCCAAGTATGAATAGCATCAAAAAATAAGTGGCAAAATTTTCCCACAGCACTTCAAGTGCTTAAAACTTCATAGTAATTGTTTCTTTATTGCAGTTACTTACTGTGTATATGATACTTCTCATGTGTAACATTCTAAGTGTTTTATCAGCAAAAGTGGCTATTCTTTTCCCTTCCCACCCACCCCTTTTCACACATGGAGAAAGCAGAAGTAGAGGAAGATTAGGCAATTTTCTGAAGTGGTGTAGAACATCTGCCATGAAGATGGGAATAAAATTGGAAGAGAGCAGTGCTGATCCCACCTCTCCAGACACAAGATCCTAGTGAGAAGCCTACATACTGTGAAGGGGCAGCATGGAGAGATGCCAGTGGGAAGAAGGCTGTTGGGAGTATGCTGTAAATAGCCTGTGGTTAACTTTCAACAGCAGGAATTCGGAAGGTCTGAGCCATTATGACCTTTAATTGCTAATTATTTACTGATGATTTTCTCTCAGCCCCGGGGGCAGCTTGCTCAGAGTGCAGTCAGTGCTTTGCCAGAGTCCCTCAAGGGAGGACTGCCGGTGGAAAAGCCAAACCAAGCCCTGAGCTGTAGGCAAGGATTTGCAGTGGCAGAAGCAGAGCTTCAGACCACTCGTGGCCTGTAATTTCCACTGTGTCTATGGAAAAAAATTGTGTTTGTTTATCGAAGGCACTCCTGGGAGCATGCCTCGTTAAAATGATACATGAAAATGAGAATGATCATCTCCCAGTAGCTCATGCAGTGGAAGGGAGCAAGTCATACTCTCAGCCATTCTGGATTCGGGGATCTGAACCCGACTCCCTTTCAGTCGGCTGAGGGCAATGGAGGCCATCGCCCGCCCTTTTGCTATGGCTCTTGCCTATCGCTTAGGACCAACTGACCTATGTTCAACTGCTGTTCACATGGAACAATACTGGAAAGCTTGGAAAAGGTTGGCATAGAAAAGCCTGGGAGGAGTTTCTTCTGTCAGCTTGAAAATTATAACTTTGGAATGGGAAGAAACAAAAATCCCCTCGTTCAGAGAATGGCTGCACTGCCAACAGAGAATTTTTAGGCTGGCATCTGGGGCTCTTGCTCCCAGCTTTCCTGTAACCCCCAGATAAATCCTGTACAGCTTGTAGTCCAGAGGAGCAACAAGTGACACACCAATCCTCTGCGCTTGCAGGAGCAAACTCCACCACGTGTTTCTAGCTTCTGGGCATCTCCCTTGTCACCAGCCCTTCAGCCTGGCTCCTGGGAAAGAGCTGGGGCAGCAAGTCAAAACTCAGCATGGAAAGGAAGGTTGGAAGCTCTTCAGAAAAGTGCACTGAAATGATTGTTTGGTTTTGCATTCACTTTTTGAAATGTCTCCTAATTTATATCAAATGACGAAGCAATAGCCCTGTCTATAAAAGGCAGTGCAGTGCACCAGCTGATGCTTTCTAAGAACATATTTCTGTGTTAATGGAATATGGGAATATAAAATTGATCTGGACTAATGATTTTAGCAAGAAGAAAAAGAAGGGGTAGCCCTTCACTCTGGCTGACCCTCCATTTGGCCCACGAAGACAAGACACAACCCAAACCAAGCATTGCAGGAAGCGGTAACAAATGCCACAAGGAAGGCAACAAGCAGCACATATTTGTGAAAACACCTCCTTTGAAGTTTCTGCGTAGATGAACACGTCTGTGTCTGTTAAATTGTCTTTAGTACAAATGGGGATTTCCTCAGGCCATTTGTGACTGTTATTAAATGGCTACCAGAAAACAGGTTAATAATTTGTCTTGCATCACCATGTTGAATTATAACTAAACACGCTAAATGTCACACCATGCTGCATGTGGCACTCACACAAAGAGAAACAGGCAGTTATAAACCCATGTTGTATGGCCATAGCAACATGAAACGGCACACAGTTCAGACACAGTTGGGTTTGTGATTGAGTAACAGCCTGCGAGCATTTGGACCTTTCGTGTTTCTGTATAATGAGGAAAAGGATGGGGACAGACTGGCTTGCTCGGTGCTGCCACATCACTTATCTCTAACAAATCTGGTCCCGCATCCATGGAGCTTCCATGTCTGGAGACCTCTCAGGGTCCCTGAACACTCTTTCATGGTTCAAGATCTTGGTCGAGTGCCCCATGTGAGAGCAGGAGC
This sequence comes from Chelictinia riocourii, assembly GCA_026930925.1. Classification (NCBI taxonomy): domain Eukaryota; kingdom Metazoa; phylum Chordata; class Aves; order Accipitriformes; family Accipitridae; genus Chelictinia; species Chelictinia riocourii. Next base: position 13,576,060 of record JANZLP010000044.1, on the reverse strand, counting down.
CAGGAGCCTGAGTGCCCATTCCCAGCACCATCTCTTTGGATGTTCACCAATGCTGCCCAACAGGCAGGCAAAGCATCCTCTTTCCCAGAGTGGGGCTATAGGGTGACTTGTCCAGCTTTCCCTGCTTTCATGAATCTCATGACACTCTGCCCTGTTCTTCCCCCTCTGCCACGTCTTTTGTCTGATCCATGTGTGCCACTTCCATTTCACCTTGCCTTCAGAAAGGAGAAGGAAGTGCCTACACTGCCATGACATAGCCGCAGAGTTTAGGCTCACCATTGTGAGCCAGTCAGACAAAGATGAGATGGAGCCCTACCATGGGCTGCCCTGTGCTCAGGCAGAGGTAGTGCACAGCTATTTGTGATGGCTTTTAAATAATTTGTTATCAGCCAGAATTCATAACTTCTTTTCTCATGTCACTCTGTATGTTTGATTGATGTTTGTAGCAGGTGTAGGCTGTAAGTTATCCCTGTTGCTGAGGTGACAGTCATGATGGCAAAGAAAGGGGACAAGGAAAAGTTGTTCTTACAAAGCATGATGAGATGAAATCCTTTTGGGATGGCATGAACACATCAGAAGCTAAGCCAGAAAAGCTGTCAGAAGCTTTCATCCTGAAATGAGAAAGAAAATTCAGAGGCCTATGGGAAAGTAAGTTACCTAGGCAATAGTTTGGCGGGGGGGGAAAACACCCTGCAATTAGTATAAACATTTCTTGTAAAGAAGAGCTATGACAGTGGTTAAAAAACACTTTTAATAGATTCTACCAGTGTGTCTCTGGAAAAGTTTATCTTTAGGGTCCTTTCTTAGAGAAGGCAGCACATTCATCCATCAAGTCCTTCCATACTATATGGGAGTGCAACAGCACTCCACTTTTTGGTCACATCAAAGTTGTAGGTGCCCAATGCTATACAAATGCATAATGTGCATATGTGTTGGTGGTGGTACATGAGGTGATGACTCAGATAAGTGAAACTTGACAGGTTAAAGATAAATCATACAGCCAGCTGCCGTATATGTTGTTCTAGCAGGGCTGATACATTACTGCATCACGTGGAGCACAAGCCAAAAGGTATGTCATCTGGAAACGTCATTAAGTGGGCATGCAGCCTAGAAGGTAGGAGAGATGTCAGCAGGTAGAGGTGACAGATCATTTCTCCTGTAGAGGAAGCCTATGAAACAGATCTAGTAATATTCTCATTAGGGAGTTTGGAAGCACTTCAGTGATAAGAGAACTGCTTTTCTGTCTATGTTTTGTGATAACGATTGCCACAGATACGTGATTCCTGGGCAGCAGTTTTCCTATTCCTTCCTGTACTTTTCCTTTGCATTCATT
>JANZLP010000044.1:13548799-13559674 GCA_026930925.1 Chelictinia riocourii | reverse complement strand
GCCCTCATTCCTGAGTGGTGGTCCTCAGGGTATGTCCTTTGAGATAAAAATAGCAACTTCATCTCACAAAAATGTAGGGTCTGACTCACCTTTTCCGTTGTCAAAGTCACCTCCTGGAGCTGTCCAAGACAAGACTATTGTTTTGTTTTCTATACGAGCATGAAGGTCTGTAACTTCACAGGGTGGATAAATAGGAGCAGAATCTCCTGCTGTATTAACTACAAGAGAACTTGTGGAAATTCTGCTGAAACTTCCCAGCTTGACTTGGATTTCTTTATCAGCAAATTTAGGTCTTGGTGCATTCATATAAATTTTACCTGTTTAAAACATTTTCAACTTTTCATCATGACAGAACTCAGAATTGCATTTTCTTTTAATTTTTACTGTCTATTATCTCTTCTCATCCTGTAAGTTTTCTGTAGCTTATTCAAAGTTAGTGGAAAGTTAGAGAAGACAGAAAATAAGGTGATTTCAGAATTCTCAGCAAAAAAGCCCAAAAAGCAGACAAAGTCTGAAATATGTAAAAATTGGAAATGATGCAACCAGTAAAGCAGGTTGCAGATGTTGGTGAGCCATGGCTGCAATAAGGTAGTTCTATCCATCTCTTCACCTGTATTGCAAGCCCTAAGAGAGTTTCAGTTATATAGGCCATACTTTGTGGATATTTTAGACAATTTTTATGCTGGGTTTCTAAATTTCACAGTGTATAAGTGCAAGAATATTAAATTGCAACAAATAATATATTTTTCAGCATTAAGATGAAAAAGTACTAAAAAATCAAGAAATCTCAAAAGCTAAGTTTTCTAGAAGCATTAGTTTGCATACCAATGTTGCATTCTGAATTTATTTACCACAATTCCCCATTTTAAAGTCTCAAGAATTATAGATTTGAAATTCCTGTTGCGAGATGCTGAAATACAGATTCTGAGCAATATTTATCCTTCTCATGGCTGTAAGAGAAAATAATTTTTAGATTAAAGACAAGATTTTATGCTATTACCATTCATAGGAAACAGTAGTTGGAGCTGTGTTTGTTTGGGCTTTTTTGTGGTGAAAATGATAGATGGAACATATTTTATGATCAAACGCAATTTTTGTGAACCTAAATGATCCCATTTGCTAAACCTTTACATCCTCCTACATACATATCATGCAAAGAATTATCTGTTTCATAAATGCTCTTTACCATTTACTCTGTAGCTTGGTATATACGAAGCTCGATTTTGCTTGAGGCTAAGTCTGGTGGTTGTATTTCTCCCATGGGCATTCACTTTTAGTCTATATCTTCCAGTGCCTTGTAAAGTAGTAAAGTACTTTGAGTAGATTCCATCATCCCTCACCATGTCAGCACCTTGGTATGGAATTATTGAGAATTAATATCTCAAATAAGATACCTGCTGGTAAACACAGATATTTTTGCTATTCATACATAAACATAAAACGTGAACATTACTATGCAGAAAACCTGACAGTATTTTTGTAATGTGGACATCTTTAAAAATAGGAGCAATCCTGCTATGACAACTTTTGTTTCATATGATTTTTGTTTAAAAGAACCATTTTCCATTAACAACTTTAACTAGGTAAATCTCTTGTTACTATACGGTACCACCAAGTTAATACATATTTGCCATCTACTACATAAAGCACCTTTAAATTAGAAAAATGTGATAATTTAACCTTTGGCCAGGAATTCATCAAAACAGGATTCCTTCTCGTTAAGTGAACTTGTGCAGTTGTACCTGACTGGCTGCAGTAGATGATCTGTTGGTGGCATCCAAGCTAACTATTTTAAAGCCTGTCAGCAATGTAAAAATAACCTCATGGGTTCAGAAAAGAGAAGATGTTTAAGAAACACAGGATAACACATTTAAATCTTACTACAGTTTTAAGTCCAGCAATGTGAAAGCAAGTAGAGAATGAGGAGCTGCTGCTGGCTACTACTGAACTTACAAAGCTACAGGTCTACAGCAGCAGTGAGAGGAAAGGAACAGGAGAGATGAAAAGTGATCGATGGATGTTGAATGCCAGGAATGTCTGGCTATTGCTGTAAGAAAGAGTATTCTTGAAAAGAAGAATAATGCGCTTATTTAACAAACAAAAGAGATAAAGCTAACGTTTAGTTGAGCTAATGTTAAGATTGTGGTCCAGCTTCATACAATATGAGATGGACTAATAAAACAGCTTGTTTTCTTTTTACTTGCCTCTTGAGGGCAGATGATTACATGAAGTACACTTTCAGAAAGTAGACATGAGCAATGTACCCCCTACCATGACAGTTCTGCTTTCACCCTCAATAACAGCACAGGAAAGAAAGCAGAACAATTTTTCAGGTAAAGGCCCATGTCTTTGTTTTCCTCACACAGAAAAAGCTTTGTAGCTTACTTCCATCCTAAAGCAGTGGGGTTCTCTGTCTCCCTTTTAATTTTTTTCTTGATTTAGGGCATAGCCATGACTCAGTCCTTAGTGATAAATCTGAGGGAAGCATGCAGACTTGGATTCCAAAATGCATAAATGCAAAGGTTTTTACTATGTATATGCAATCTTACCTGCGCCATTATCAAGAAGTTCAAGTGTTACTGCTCCAGCACCATCCTTCTCTATGGTGGCTATCACAGTTGCACCAAGAACAGGCAAAAACCCTTGGCTAACCTCTGCGTAAATAACAACTAGATTAAATGCTTTATTTGCCCTGTTCATGTGAGCTGCAATTCTCACAGGAGGAACATCAGAATACGCTGGTCGAGAGGTAGCTGTTACTGATATAGTTTGAGTTGCTGTATGAACATTTTTGATATAAAACTGCCAATCACCCACCTGCAAATAAAATACAAAAGTATAAAAAAACTAGTGAAAAAGCTTCATGTTCTAACAGGGCCACTGACCCCCCTATATAACAAAAACTTAACTAAAGAAAAGCTGTATGCTAGTCTATAGGAAATGTTAATTCAGAAAATAAAAGAAAATGTTCAGTCTTTACCTCTGCAGTGCCACTTATACTGAGTCTGGCTGTGTTTCGGCTTGAATTACTGATTGTAAAGTCCGAACTTCCATATTCTTTTCCTTTGGGGTCCCTCAGGAAAAAAAATGGCTGAGATAGACTCCATGCAATATGGAAGAAAGTGTCATTTCCCACAGTTTTGTCAATAGGCACAGTAGTATTCATCCATCCAGAATGCTGAACAGCTAGGTCTTTGCTTTCGAGCTGTTGTTAGAGAAATAAAATTTGTCTTACTGCCATTTAGTAAAGAAACATTTAACGTAATTTCAGAGTGATTCTCATCCATTGCACAATATTGTATCCATGCAATGCTGACTTACAATGGGTTAGTCTTGGAGGGGATAATTGAAAAGCATTTCTGCCTTTTGGAAACTAGCATGAAAAAAAGGATCTCTGCTTACTTATTTATAACTCAGAGTTATACAGAGAAGATGGCAGGTGTTCTAGTTCTGCTGTCTCTAGCTACAGGAAAATTAAGAGCCATTTGGCACAACTGTTGAATGAAGAAAACTAATAGAATACCAGATTCACTTTATGAAATGGCTGCTTGCATAGTGACATTGATTTTAAGTGTGAAATTATGCTAAACAGAATAAGTTACAGTAAGTGGAAGTCCTTCATTTCTGTATCTCAACTTTTGTCTACCTATCTAAACCATTGTGCCAGTAAGCTGTATTTCCACTGCAGTTTGTCTGTCTCAAAATCCTGGGAGAGAAAGAAAATGTCTTTATCGATGATCTAGACGAGGGGATTGAATGCACCCTCAGCAGGTTTGCAGATGACACCGAGCTGGGAGGCAGGGTTGATCTGCTCGAGGGTAGGAAGGCTCTGCAGAGAGATCTGGACAGGCTGGATCGATGGGCCGAGGCCAATCGTATGAAGTTCAACAAGGCCAAGTGCCGGGCCATTAGCACAGAAGATTTTCAAGATAAAGGCAGTATTGGGCTTAGGGGAAAAGTAGTCTTAAGGATGCAATGCCACACAATAAGTAACTTGAGTTGTACAACAGAAAACACACAGAAAAGCAAACCCATGCTCCAAAACTGCAAAGATATCTTTGTGCTAGAAAAACAGGCATCACTTCAATAAGCCACCTGTTTGAGTTTGTAATGAGCTGTAAAGAGGGGTTTCAAATTAGTGTTTTTTTTTTTACACACAGCTGTAGCTTTTTCCCCTTGAACTATTTTCTAATCCTACTTAAAGACCATCTTACAGAAGAAACTTGTAATTTTACGATGCTTTAGAGGAAAGGAAAGCCTTGTGTTAACAGCACAAGGGGCAAAACTGAGGCTGCTGTAAAACAAGGTGGTAGTGGACCGTAAATCCTCATGGTGATCACTCTAGTCTGGACAATGCTACGTACTTACTTACCCCTGTGCTTGCTTTCAGGCAGTAGATGCAGTTAATGGCATGCTCCTAAGAATTAAGTTACTAATAATAGTAAGATTCCAGACAACATTCAGAAAGAAGGTAAACCTGGTTTAGTATTTCCAGATACCTAATTTCTGCACCTACCTTAAACAGTAGGCAAAATCGGGTCACTGGTGCAATAAAGGCAATTATTTGGGAAGCTAAGCAAACTTGCACCAGATCAGAGTTAATGCAGAGTTTATTTTTTACTAGAGCCTTGAACAACAGGCAAACTTGTTTAAGTGCCACCACAATGCCATTTCAGAGATCCTTCTAGTCTGCTACCTGGCCATGTTATCTCTGGTTTACTCTTTACCGCATGAAACAAAGTACTATTTTCTAACTTCATCCTTCCTTTGTCCATCAGTGGGTATGAGATGGTAACTCCTGTTAGCTGCTTAATCGCTTAGACCAGGCTCCATTTGATACTTAAGCTAAAACTGTATCTGTTTGTTTGAATACTTTCCTTTGCCCTCATGCTTTGAAAGAGCTTTATGGCAACACCATTCAGCTAATTAGATACAAGGAACAAAATTTAAGAAGTATCTAAAGTACATGGATAGAGATGGTTCCAAGAATAACCTATATGCAATTACTTGTAAGAACTTTAAGAAACAACTCTTCAAAGAAACTGGAGGTACTTCTGTAGTAATAGTTTGAGGAAGCATGTTAAGAAATTGCAATACATATTTTGGAACCATCTTGAATTTTAAGATTTCTAGGTTTCCTTTCCAACTAGTCATTTTAATGTGCTTTCCCTGAAAACAGCGTCAAAGTTAGCTTTAACATAAAATGAAAAGCAGACAGATGAGTGGTACAGTACTACAGTGGGCAGGCTTCCAGAAGAGACTGGATTGCTGCTAAGGAATGATCCAGCAAGACTCTGCTTTGCTTTTGTAAATGACTATAAGCAGATTTTATATCCAGAATAGGGAGAATTAATACAACTTAGCTTTCTTTCTCAAATGATGCTTACTGGAAGAACAAGGCCTCTTAGTGTAATTTCTCCTGTCATGGCTACATCTGAACACACCAGCCGCCCACTGAAGAGTGAAGCAAGGCAGGTTACTATGGTAACACCAGCAGATGGTCCATCTTTTGTGACAGCTCCAGCTGGGAAGTGCAGATGGATGTCAGTGTTGTCAAGGAGATCAAAACTTCCAGAAGCTTAAGGGAAAAAAAGAATGGTTTGAATGTGAAAAATCTAAACCCATTTTGTTCCTGGTCTTTATTCTAAAAGCCCACCAAAGAACTAAAACTCTTAACACTATTTTTTAACAGTAGGCTGAAAAAACAACACTACATTGCAGAGGCCCTAGAACAACAAACAAAAAGAAAATGCAGCAAGCTTTCCTACATCCAGATGCCTAGACAAAACCATAACAAGTTAACTAACCAATGAGCTCAGCATTTGCATGTGTTGGGAAATTCAGAGTAGGGATTAATGTAGAAACCAAGGAATTCCTACATAGAATTTTTAGGGGTTTTTATGTCATAGACCATAACTGTCAGTTGGCAAAGAACATACCACAAAACCAGCGCTCCACAGAAAACCCAGCATTAACCAATATTGTACAGTAAAACCCTCACTTGCATCTTTTCACCTTACTTAACCTGTAGGACATAACAGTGTAAACTAGAAAGGTAAGCGTGTACACAGTCAATGCCAGCAGCATTTCATACATTAATTCAGTTTAGTTTTTTAACTTATCTAAACTTCCATAAATAATGACAGATACTGACTGGACACTTATATGACTTATTCAGCAGATGATCAAACTAGAAAGCACATTTCTCTTGGGAGGTTCAAACAAAAACCAAAAGGGTTAAAAGTTTCTTGGCTGAAGACCTATTGCACTGCAGTTCAACAGCAGCCATACAAACACAACTAATACTCAAAATATTTGAGACTACGAACACTTACTTTATACAGAAGCTGTGTCATCATTTTAAAGGAAAACTATGGACTTGTGTATCTATATCTACATCACAAAATTACTGGTGGAAAGCTTGAATGTAAAAACGAGTAAGAGGCAGTGTCTGCCACAAGTAAGGAGAAGCATCTTGGCACAGAGGCTGTCCACAGCCTTCCAGGTTATTGCAGGGGGGGACCAGCCAGGGTGGGAGAATCTGCAGTGACAACTCCTGCAAATACACTAAAGGCCACAGTCATGTGCCAGAGTAAGTCTTCTGGGTCCAAGGACTGCACTCTTCTGGGAATCAGGCCATTAAGTATGGATTTAAGTGCTTTGCTTTAGGCACTCAGATTTAATTTGTTTTTGTTGTACAATTTACCATGGCACTCCTTATGCATTTACTCTGCTGCCCAGGAGAAGGCGACGTGTCCCAGCCCCAGGTGGCTGCACTCGCAGCTCTCAGCCAGGCCCTGTGCAAAAGCTCTGCTCTCATTTTTGCAGTCACCAGAGCTCTGGATAAAAAGGCATCGTCTGATATAAGCAGGGTCTTTGTCTGCTGTCTGCACCCCAGAAACTCCCAGCCATGTGGCACTGCAGAAAGGCAAGGCAGCCAATACCACCACCAGTGGAGGAGGCACAGGCATCCCCACTACTTCTGAGCTATTATAAAGATTATATGCACTGAATTTAACAGCTCACATTTTAATTCACTGCAAGCAGGACTGGGCAAACCCTGCCGATCTCAGCTGACAGTCAATGGGAGGAACAACAGAGAGAGGAGATGTGCTCTCCTCCAAAGTTTACCTGGCAGTCCTAAGAGGCAGGTTTCCACCTTACAGATGATCCTGGACATTGGTTTGTCCCTGTGATAATTTGTTTTTTCTCACATTGGGCTGCAAGGAGCAGCTTGGCAGGGCAGGAGCTGGGTGCTCAGTGCTGGTGATTCTGCATGACTGGAAAAATACCTCCCTGCTGGAGTCAGCATTTCTTGATTGCTGTTGTTGAATTGGTTGCCTTTGCTCCCCACATTCACCCTGCTCTGGGTGGCAGTTCTCCATACAGGGCCTTTGTTTCCCCCTGCCTGAAGGAATCACAACACAGCTTTGTGATAGGCTTTTAGCTGCAATTAATGAGGTTAGTCTGGCCTGTTTGCCAGAATCTAGTGAGCCAAAACTCCCTGGACACAGCGCTAAATCCTCAGATGCCATCATGTTCAGCAATCACACCTGCATCTTGCATTTAGTTTTCAGAGAAGCTTATTTCTTTCCCAAAAACATGGACTAGTCCAGGATTTTTAAAAAATCTCTTGATGTCTTCTTTTGGTTGATTTGCAAGTATGAAGACTACTGATCCCACTGTTGCTTGATACTGCAAGATACGTTCTGTGAAGTGTTTCTGGTCTTCAAGACAGAGAAGAGGATTCTCTTGACAGGACAAGTCTGTCAGGCATGGAGGTTCTTGAAACAAAAGACATCTTTGTACGCAGCTGATTTCCCCCTAATAAAGTGGATTCACTAAGAACAGGGGCAGGACCCTCTGAGGTGACAGGGCTGGGGAAAACAAACACACAAAAAACCCCACCTTTCTGTCATTTTAAAAGCTTCATGGGAGAACCAGGGAGGTCCAATTGGCACTGAGGTCTGCTCTCTCACACTCACACTCACACTCACACACACACACACGCTTTTGTCTCCAGAGGTAATTTCACAAGCTCTTGGTTGGAAAGTGTGAGATGGCTCAGCCATATTCATGTCATAGCCTAGAGAGGCAGTGTGACAATGAAGATGAAGAGATTAACATGACCTTCCACCTGTAAAGAACCTGCAACCCCAGGACCTGGATGTAGTAAGGAGCTGTGTGTTCTAATTAGAGGTGATGCTGTGTATTCTTTATGGGACAGAAGTTTGGTTATGGAGGCAAATCCTTAATAGCTGTAAATCCAAATCTCTCTTTGGAAGTTGACAGATTGCATGCACGTGTGATGTAAAGCAGCCTGGGTACACTCATGGCCACCAACTGTCCTCAGTGCTAATCATCTACTGCTTCTGGACAGAGCAATACCCATTTGCTCTACAGCCAGTTGGGCTCTTGCTCTCCATGATTTGCTGCATTTGTGTTTCTTCCTTTGTCTCTGCCTTTTCTCCTGCCTCTCCCCATATTCATCTTTCTGTTTGCACCATTTTCCAGTCTCTCTCTCTCTTTGCTGGCTTTCCACCCTTTTCCCCCACAATACTTTATTCTCCATTTGCCCATCTCCTCTTCCTTGCAATGACTTCTCTCTCACATATCTCCCAGTTTGCCTACTGTTTCTCCTGTATTTTTCCTCCTCCTCCTTTCCTCTACATCTTCCCCAGGTCTCTATTCCCCCTCTTTCAACTTCCCTCCTCCCCATCTTCTGCAGGCTCTTTCCTCCCCATGCTATGGATGAATGGTGGATATACCACTGTCGATAGCTGTGATTTCTGCTAACTGCTTGGCCAGGGTCAAGAAGTTTTTTTCATTATCTTTTTACTGCAAACAGCCTCTGCATACAAGAAGCTCCATTAGTAAATATCGATGCACAGCAGGCTGGGTGCACATAGATTACCACGACACATCAAACAGCAGAAATGACAAACAGGCAGCTGAGCGCAGGCAGTAAGAAGAGCCGTGTCAACGTAAGCAAGAAAACAGAGCGAATGCAACAGGGGAAATAATTAAAAACAAATACATCGGCAGCTTCCCACCACTGGAAAGGCAGACGGGAGATGGGGGCTTCCAACTCAGGAGTGGAATCTCCCACCGAGAGACTGCTGAAATTCTGAGTATGCCTTAGCAATTTCTGCAGCTACTTCTTGCACTTTGCAGAGCCTTGCAGAGAAGGACTCAGCAAACTGATTTCCAGGCAGAATTTGCTCCTGAACACCACACTATTACAGAAACTCTGGTGCTCTGAGCTAGGGGGTTGAGTGGGACTGTGTTCACACTGGAATCTGATGGCTTTGACCATTGTCTCTGGAGGGTTTTATGTCCAGGGCATAATATCCCCTCAGCATCATCATATATATGTTTTGGTTGAAAATACTATTAGATGCACACTAATGTGAAGGGAACCAAACAGAATAGAGAGAAAAAAGAAAAATATATGCTAAAGAAAATAGAAAGGGAGATTTTAGGAGAAGAGAGACAGAGAAAAGCACTGCAGGAAACAGAAGGAGATTGAAGGGGAAAATTAGAGAGGTGGAGGGACAGAATGAGATGCTAAGGAGAGAGATACAGAAATCAACAATTGGATGAATACAAGGTAAAAAAGCAAAACCCACGTTTCTCATTGGTATATGTTGGTACAGCTCCATCAAACCCTACTGATTTATGTCACCTGAGAGTCCAGTCCACTGACTTTCATGGAGCTTTATGGATTGACACCACCTCAGCATCTGGCTCAGGCTCTGCGGGCTGCAGTCCAAACAAGGATACATGATACATAGCATGATTCCTTTCTAGGGCACAATCTCTTTATTGCTCCCAATTCCCCAGACTATTAGCTAAATATAACTGGCAGGAAATTCTGTTATTGTCAGCAGGTTTCCCATTCCCATCACCTCTTCAGACCATGCCCTGTGTCAAGCACCACAGCCAGTACTTCAATGTCTGTACTGAAAGATCAGATTTACTCACCTCTACTTACTCTTTTTTTTTTTAGACCAATCTAAAGTTGCATTCTAACCTGTTCTGCACATCCCACTTCCTCTATTAACTCTCCCTTACACCTTCTAGCTATGGCTGAATCTTTAAAAACTCACTTCACAAAAAGTCCTCTTGTTTCTCACAGAGAGATTTTTTTTTTCCTGAGAAACAGGTGAATAAAACTGCAGAACCATTTATGAAGACAAAATTAAGAGGGTCCAACCCTCCTTGATTTTACTTAGACCTTGGTCCAAGTCTTCATTTGGTCCATGCAATTAAAAAATTTCTTGGTTTTAGCACTATCAGGCAAGTGTTTGGCCCTGTATATTAATCTCAAGAAGTATCATGAACCTCAGAGAAACTGCAAGGAGATTGAGCAGGGCATGCAAAACTAGCATTAAGTAAAGGAAGGAAAGCCTGCTCTCTAAGGTCTTTCCTGCACTGTATTTTTTTCTGAAGCCTGGTGAATAGCATCCCTCTTCCCTTCATGTAGTTCCTTAACTTCTGAGTTCTGCATGACTCATTGCCCCAAGCAGCAATGAATTGTCTGCCAGGTTGCTACTTCTGGGGAGAAGTCCGCGGGCCTTGCTGCGTGGCGCCCGGGCCAGTTGGGCGTCGTGGAAGGCGGGCAGGGAGGAGGCGGAGGCCTGGCTTGCGGAGTGAGCCGCCTTTCTCTTTTAGAGGGGGCCTTCCCGCCGCGGAGCTGAGGGCCTCCATCCCCCCCACACTCCTCCCTGCCCGGCAGTGGTAGCGTCCGCCGCGCCTCCCCGTCCGCAGGGCCGCTCGGGCTGGACTCGACCATTGGAGTCAGCGGCGGGGGGGGGGGCGCTGTTGGGGACGTGAGGCCGGAGTTGCGCGGCCTGGGAGCGGGTGTCGCCTGAC
>JANZLP010000044.1:13116166-13129059 GCA_026930925.1 Chelictinia riocourii | reverse complement strand
GATGGAGCCAGACTCTTTATTGAGGATGCCTGGAAGAAGAATGAGAAATAAATTCATAAACTGAAACAGCAGAAGTTAATTTGGGAAGTCTGCACTCAGATAATCGCCTCCGCCTCCTCCTTCTCCACTGCCTTTCCCATAGGCCAAGTTCCCCTGGGGCAACCTGGTTTATGCAGCACTTGGCTAAGGAGACAGACGAGACACGTTCCCAGAGATGACACTAACAAGATTTACTACGTGACTAAGGCTTGCAATCGGTGGTGATAACTAGAGAATTACCCTGATAAATATTTGATATGATTTGGAGAGTAATAATAGATTTTTCTTGCCCACAATTTCCATCAGGAAGAAGCAAGGGGAAAGAGCTGCTGAAAAGGGGAATATAATTGTGGCATCTGTCTTTCTGGCTGAGGTTACCTGTCCTTTGCAATAGATCAGTGGGGAATAGGGCAGGGGAGATGTGGAGGGGCAGAAGGTGACAGGGCATCCCTCAGCCCCACCGCATTCAAGATCTGCTGGCAAGTCTGCTGCTCTGGGAGGATTGAGTGTGTGACTCTGTGTGTGTGACAAGCCAAACTGAAAGATGGAGGGGGAAAAGGAAAGGGAGGCCAGAGAAAGAAAATAGGATGGAAAGATCCAGAGCAGCAATGGAAAAAGGGCTGGGCTGGTGGTGGGGAGGGAGAGCTGGGATGCAAAGGGAGCTTTCCCCATGCTGTCGGATGTGAAAGGATACAAGGGCTGGCTGCTGCTGCAAAGGCAGGGCATCCTTTTGTAAACCATCTCAGGGTGCATGTCCATGGGCGGGTGTAGGCAGTCTGCCTGTAAGTCCACTATGGCCCTGGCCAGCCTTGCACTAGCTGGGCCAGAGGAAGGATTTGAGCCTGTGTTAAGTGGCCCTCATCTCAGGCTGCAGGGAAACCTGATCACCTGTAAGCTGCACCTTTCCTTTAATGAGAGCACCCTACACCACCAAATCCCAACAGGATCTCAACTCATCAAAGCCAAGATATTTTGTTAACATGTAGCTCAGAGCAGCAAATATCTCTGTCAGAGAAGGTCAGAGCAGCCAGTGACATGCAACATGGCCTTGAAGAGTGTGAAAGCAAACCTTCCCCTTTTCCCACTGGCACAGGATGGTCTCAGAGACCCTATAGTTTTTGCTGTCATTTGGTACCACAGGCAGCAGGACCACAGAGCTGTCCCAGTATCACAGGTCTCCCAGCACGCCCTCAGCAAAGGCCAGTAACTGGCACGTAAGGGTTCAGTTTCCATCTCGCTGCATCCACCACAAAACTGTGTTTAAGATCGTAGGTAAGTTTTCATTTCTGAAAAATCACATTTCCTCATGCTGTCATTCACACAACAGGATGACCCTGCCAGGATTCTCCAGCTAAGGATCTGGGATACTCAACACAGTGGTCCAGTACAGAGAGCCCTCTTTCCTGGCTCTGCCACCAACCTGCTGTGACACAGAAAGCAAGTCACTTAATCCCTCCATGCCTTCGTTTTCTTTCTAGTGCTTCCTCTGCCTGATGTAGCTGTCCCCTTTGGAGCAAAGGTTTGAAAGTGCTTAGCACAGTGGCGCCTGGATCTTCAGTTTCCAACAGGATATAAATCGATGTGTCCTGATTTCCAGAGAAGCTGTCACCAGTGGAAGCAGCAGAAGCTATCTGCCTCTGAAACAGCGGACCTCCTTTCACTTTGGTACCCAATTGGAGGCCTCTGACAGTAAGTGTTCACCTCATTCTTTATTCCTGACCTTATTTTGCACTCAGGCTGCATTCAGTGGCATCAGCTAAAGGAGATTTTAAGATAATGCAGGGAAAGCAAGTGAGAACAAAGATCACAGCAAGGAAAGTGGTACTTTGGCATGTTCACATAACAGCTACTCCATCAGGTGGAACATGACAGTTATTGTAGGAACCTCTTCATAAACCCTAATACACACTCAATTATATACTCTTAAGATTCCCTTTTGGTTCCATGTCATTCATCTAAAGAAGTGTCAGATGGAGAAAGGCAATAATCCACAGAGACACCAATTCATTTTATCCACATACTCAGGGATAGTTATTAATAGCGGAGCTGCTGGTTAATTGCACGTGTCCTGTTACAGGAGATCAATCACATATAGAAGAGCTTGAAAACAACTTAGTGTCATTTTACAGAGAAGCATTTAGTCAGGGCTACACTCGTGTCCTTGCTGGACTCATACAACCTTTTGTGATGGTTAGGATTTGCTGTGGTTGAACTGTCCTAGAAACATTGCTTCCTTCCCTGAGTTTACAGCTAACTGTGGTCTGTCTGCACAAGCCGGTGTCATACTTTTGGGCTGCAGTGTAGACACAATCTGAGGGTCCAGGGCTTGCAATACTGATATGCACAGCCTTGATGTCGTCCATATTAAAAGATAACAGGAAGAAAAAGTGAAAGTCAAGAGGCTGTGGACAACATGATTGTTTCTTCTGCAAGACAGCAGTGGGAGAAGGAAAGGGAATGTGCAGCACATAACAAACAAAACTAACCAGTCTGCTATTGATAAATCACCTATCTTTTATTTAGGATCACATAAAGTTCCTAGGCAGGGATAGGGATCTTATTATATGAGATGCTGCACACACAGATAAATAAGACTACAGGCTCTTCTAATTTTTTTTTTAAATACATATAAATAATAATAACTCCACAATGAAATCAGATGTGAAAAATTGGACAAGAGGAGCCTATCAAACTCCTTTTCCACCTCTCATCTGTGTTGCCAGATCCCAGTCCAGTTTCCGTCACTTCCAGCTCCCAACAGTCTTCATGGGCTCTTGCAATGAACAACAACTTCCATCGTCACATTGTAAAGGTTAATATCCCCTTCAAGCAATCATCTTCGTAAGAATGACGAGTTTAATTTTAAGGAGTAGGTCCTAGACAATAAAGCTACAACTTACACTACTAGGCTGAAGACGGATTCAGACAAACAAGGTTCTGTCTCCAATGATGGATTCATTCAAATCCGGGGAGCTGGAGTTAAAATAAAAATTCGATAAAGCCTTCTTGATTTTTTTCCTTTTCTGCCCATTAAGTTGTCACCAGATGCCTTAATTAGATATTGTTATTAACAAGAACATAACACACAAATTAAACCTATTTTGTGTTTCATTTCATTTGGTCAGAAAGGTAATTTTACCCAACTGTGTTCTCTAGAGGGCATAGGATCTGCTTTATCTATTCTCCTCATCTCTGAAACAGCTCCAGATCTGGGCCCAAATTCTGCCGTGCATTTGAGCGTGAGCCTTGCTCTGAATCTGCAGGGTGGTGAGATAGCTGTTTCACTGAGTTCAAACAGTTAGCAAAGAGTTTTATGTCTTACCCTGAAACCAAGACATCCAAAAATCACATAGAAAATGTGGCTGCCAGGACCCTGGACTAAATAATTTTCTTCTTTTTTCTAAGCCATACTCCTGCAACCGTAATTCTTCTCCTGACACAGAGTGAGTTGTATACAGGCTCTGAAATGCAAATATAATTATCTTTTATCTTCATTTCATGGAAATATGTTAGCAAAGCATCTTTTTGAGAGGGGCAGCACTGTGCATCACCTGCAATTTCAGTTATGACCTCTCTTCATACTCCCCAGCAGTGGTCCCATGCATGGCACTTAACAGCAGGCAGGCAGCTAAAGCCTATCCCCTCTGCTTTAGAGCCTTGTGCCCAGGTTGCTTTGTATGCATGATGGATAAGACTGGATGGCACAGGTGGAGAAGTCAGACATGCCCCCATTTCTTACCCTCCTGCATGGGGGTCAGATTCTCTAAGCCCAGAGAGAGGAAAGGCTGACCCTTGGAGCATAATGAGAAAATGAGTCGAGTGGTCTCGCAGTGTGTGGAGGAACTAGAGAAGCACTGTGCAAATAGCAGTGGGTTGACTGAATGCTGGTTCAAGCACTACAGCACCACTGAAGTCACTGGCTGTAAACCAATTCAGAGCAGCTGAGGAGCTGGCCATAAATGTGTATGTGTTTGGGAGACTTGTATGTTCTGCCACTAAAACAGACTCCTAGAAAGGCTGCCAGCTGCCCTCCTGCCCTGGACTTTCTCCACAGAGCCACTCTATCTGTCCATTCTTTGAAAAGGTCGTGGTGCCACAGCCCCAAAGTGCTGGGCATTGACCTTTTCTGGAAGGAACAAATACTGACACTCGGAGGTTCGCCATCAACATGCCAACACAGTGATCCCGCAGGAAGGGGAGAAGGGCTTCCTAATCTGGTAGCTCAAAGCAGACAGGGAGATAAAGACTGACACTCTACATACGTATCTGAAAGAGGACTCGAGCCTTAGCAGAGCTGTCTTCCCCATACAGACCTGCTCAAGAGAACGAGCTCCTGAGTTGCCAGGGCAAGGAGAGGGGCAGGGGCAGGAGTGGGTGACACAAAAACCTGTGTGCTGGGCTGAGACACCTCTGATGGAGCAGGGGTAGGATGCTCCTGTCATTCAGACACAGGGATCAGATAACCCGAATGTCATGTCATGTTGAACAAAGCACCAAATGCTAAAAACTCTGGAATACTTTCTAAGGCTGTAAACCTCGATTTTGGTCCACTTTCATGCCCTGTGCCTCAATTTCCTGCTCTGACAAGTACAGACAATGGCATTTTTTAGGGGTATGGCAAGGGTGGATCCAGGAGAGCATGTGAGTCACTCTGCAGACACAGAAGCATCACCAACTGGGGCAAATGGGCAGGCATAAGCAGGTAGCATAAGAGCAAAGGTGCCACTTGCTGCCCTAACTGCTTGTCCCCATCACATCCGAAGCTAAACCATCACCCCCTAAGCCAAATCCTGCCCACCAGCCTCTCTCCTGTGCAGTTTATGAAAAGAACTTGGGTTAAAGAGTGGGGAGCTGCAGGGAGGGAAAATAACAGTGACAGTTACGATTTAATAGAGTCCGCAACATACAAGGGAGAATGTACATCAAAAGGACAAGCTGCCCCTGCATGTATGTTAAAGAGATGGGACAGACAGACAGGCAGAGCCCACATCCACAACATGATGCAGTCCCCCACTCCCTTGCATACAGGAAGGTTAGCATTTTTTAAGAGGCAACAAGTCACTGACAATCCCTAATCCACAGCTCCTGCTTCTTCCTTCCTCAGGGCCCAGCAGTTTCCCAATGGCTGGCACCTGCTAATGTAATCATCACAGTAGGGGAAAAAACTTTGTAGAAATTTCCTTAAACAGTCTTCTGCCTACCACACCAGCATCTATATGTTATTACAACATGTGTCCTAC
Organism: Chelictinia riocourii; assembly: GCA_026930925.1. Taxonomy (NCBI): domain Eukaryota; kingdom Metazoa; phylum Chordata; class Aves; order Accipitriformes; family Accipitridae; genus Chelictinia; species Chelictinia riocourii. Next base: position 13,123,780 of record JANZLP010000044.1, on the reverse strand, counting down.
TAGTCCAAAGGTGAGAAGAAAACTTGCAGGCTCACCAAAGTCGTTGCCTCTCTCCCTCCTAGCCCCTTCCAGGGACATACCACCTTGATTGCTCAGATCTGACTGTTTCTCAATCTTCTTTCATCTCACATTGACCTCCCAGCATGGCAGGCAGCAATAATCAAAGGGAAGAAAAGGTGCATATTAACTTTTTTGACTTTATCCTTAAGGCTGCAAAGTTAATTTTTGTCTATGCTAGGGAGACTTAAACCATCTGTAGTTTTGCTTATGCTCTGCTCTGACCAGAACATCACTAAGTAATGCAGTACCAAGGCCAGGATAACAAGATCTAGAGAAAGTCAGCTGAGATTTTGCAACACAGTGAGGTTGACTGCCTAATGCAACCCCTGAGTTAGTGGTAATATGATCTCAGTCTCAGCACTCCTACACCCATATCACGATGGGTAGCAACCTGAGCAATGCAAGACACCAGTCCTGGATATCTCATTCTGAGTTGGAGACAAAATCTTAGCCTAGCTGGCATTCAGCATAAAATCAAAAAACCCTAAATTTCAATGTCCCACGTGTAGGGATATACACTTGTCTAAACTCTCCAGTGGGTATGGTCAATGCAAATTTTGGCTCAGTTGTCTGCACATAGGCAGATGTACACTAAATGTATCAGCTGGCCTCCGTGTTTTGCTCCACAATGACAGTTGTGTCCCACAGATCTTGCATCATAGCTGCCAGGATTGTACAGATGTTTGTAAGCTGCTATGGAGGGTTAAATACTACTAGGAACATGTTTAGGCAGTTGTTTTACATCTCTGGTCAATACAAACAATGGCATCTAGAAAGTGATTTATCTGATCAAGTGTAGGTATCTATATTGATGGTAGTTGGAGCTTACATGTAGCCTCCAAAGCTGTAGACATCTGAAGTCAACTAGCTACCTGGCATTGAAGCTCATCCCTAAAGTTACATGAGATTAATTTCTTCCAGGGAGATGAGAATTCAAATCTCTTCCCAACTTTGGCACTCACCTAGGTCAGCAATACCAAGAGCATAAATGTGGCTGTACTTGAGCAAAAGGCTTCTGACAGCAGCTCTTTAGCATGTACAAAAAATTAATAGATGTATATGACCTACTGAAGCTGATATTTAAGGGCTGGCCTGATTAAGGAGAGATAGGGGAAGAGGTCTGTGTCTAAAGGGACACTGAATTAGACTGAAGTGAATAGTTGACGTCCTCTGTAATTATACACACATTGAACTCTTTACAGTTGACTCAAGTTACTTCGAACTGCATTGATGTGGCTCTCCATATTGATTAAAAGCAGCATCTATTTACCTTAACAATAAATGTGGAGATTAGTAAAAGTTCACTTGATCACAATAAGAAGACTGCTAATTAAAGGGCAATGCAACCCAGATGGAATGTAAGTGCCTGAAGCAGCATGTTAGGAAGCATAGGCTGCTTTTGTACAAGAGGGTCTACACGTGTAGGTTAAGACTTGCAGAAAGCCCTTCAGCCAGACAGTTTTTGTAGAGATACTTAAAGTAGAGGAAGACCCGAACCTGTCCTGAGAAGGCTGGCCCAGCAATCCTCTGGGGCAAAGTGACAAATACAAAGCTCTGGAAAAAGAAAAAGACTTTAAAGCACAATGTGACTAAATGGACAATCTCTACAAAACCTTTGAAAGAGGCCTCCACATCTTTTATTCTTCTTTCAGGTCTCCTCTATGAGAAAGAACAAGTTTAAGCTAAGCAGGACACACTGCTGATTTAATGTGTTAAGCTCTTGATGGTGTAGGGTCTATAAGAAAGGGAAGAACTGGGTTTAGTCTGTGGCAGACTCAATAGAAACATTCCTCCTCTCGTTATGGGATCTCCTACAGGGAAGGGGGAGGACAGCTCTTATTCCTATTGCACCTATAATTTGGTTTACATGGCAGGCATTGTGTTTTACTAATCCCTTTTTATCAAGAAAGCAAGCAGCTCATAACTAGAGAAGTGAATAGTCTCAACCCCATATGGACAACTTGGAAAATCAGATTCTGCAGTGGCTGTACCCGTGCTTTGTAACAAAAGGGTTGTATCTCTTGATACGACTTGACACCCATCCCTTGTTTCTTTTCTTTGTACCAATATTGATGCGCTATGTGCTTACCTCCTTGCAGAAAATGATGTGATAAAATAGTGCCTTTTGACCAGCATTGCAGCTATTTCCAGAGACCAGAATGTAGAAAACAGTAGACCAGATTGCCACTGAAACACAAATGATAATTGGGATCTTAAATTAACAGCATTCTCCTTCGTGTGATATCTCAAAATAAATTTCGAGCTGAACTAAGACTTACAAATGTTTTGGGGTTTTTTTCTAAAAACACTGTCACAGGTTACACAGGTCCCATCAAAGTCCCATTTGAAAGAATGGCCTAGTTAGTTCACATGCGTGGGCTTTTTTCTTAGGAGTTTTAATTCAGAGCGTGTCAGGACTGTTTAACGCCAAGCCAAAGATTCATTCAGTTACTTTGTAGCTATAGAGAAGCCAGTGATTTTGCAGCGCTAAGTACCAAGGTGAATAAGGTTAGCAAAAAGGTAAGGAAAATGCGAGAAACAGAGGCCACCCATTGAAGGAATGGTAAAGCACAGTCCTATTCCTTCTGTCCTGAATCTCTAACCTGTAGCCAAATCACAAATCGTTGGCAAGCGCAAAGCCACCAGCCTCTCCCAGCCCCTCACTTCAGGGCTGCCAGGAGCTGGGAGGAATTTCCCAAGCATGAGAGGTTCCCTGGATCGTCTGAAAGGAGACGAATGCAGACAGACCCAAGGCCTACAGGACGGCTTCTCTGACTTTGATAGCAGCTGATGTTTTGTAATTTCTTTGTTGTAGAATGATTATAGTAGTCATCCACGGTGAAGAAGGCTGCGTGTACCCCCTTCCTCCATCACCTAGCATGTCCCAGCCCCGGCCTGCTCTCCGCTCCATAGCAGCCTTGGAACTTCCAGGGCTGGTGGTTAAAAGGCTATAAAGAGCTATCCCCGAACACTTTGTTGAACACATATGTAAGCCACTGCTTTCCTCCTTGCGTTGCATATGCACAGCAGATTAGGGGCTTGTTTAGGAAGCAGTCAGGAATCTCTTTGTTTCCTTCTGCCAGGTACAAGGTGAATTAATCCGTTTGGAAACCAGCGAATCCAGCACTCCCCTTCTACCCCAATATGCCTGAATCCTTCCAGCCTACATCTCTTGACAATAAAGACAGATAAAGCTCGGATACCGTTCCAGAGGAAGGAATTGAGCCTGTTCCTTTGCCTGCAAGTTTTCTAAATAAATCGCTTTTGTTGTTTAAAGCTGTGATGAATGGAGACGCAGGGCCAGGTTGGTCGCTGGAACAGCACAATGGATGTAAGAAGGTTTTTTTCTTTGCCATATAAATCATTCACATTGTTTAAGGTACATTGATCAATCTAATGGCTTGTAATAGGCTCCTAATTGCCACTAGGAAAGTACTGCAAGCTTGCATTTGAACGTGAAATGGTTCATGATCTGAGCTGAAATTCACCTTAAGCCTGAGCTCCAGTAATTACAGAACACAGAAGGAGCACAATGAACGGTTCCCAGTCCTTCCTCGCCCTAATCCCAAGACAGGGGGAAGGGGGAGAGGGGAGCATACGAATGGGGGGTCCAGCGTATTTTCCTCTTCCCAACCAGCAATTCATTAGCGGGTGAAACCTGCGGGAGGATTTATCGGTCATCGTGGACCGAAGAGAACTTTGCAACGTCAATCATCCTGCCTATTACGCTCCCACATATCTCTATCTGCAGATAGACAGCTTGCTTAATCACAACCAACCTTCTGAGTCACGCCTGGCTAAAAACGTGGTATAAAAAGCCGGGACGGTATCCGAAGGGGGCTGCTTGAAGAGATGCGGGGCGAGGGCTCCTCTGCTGCGAGGGTGCTGCGGCGAGGCACCCACTCACCCACCCCCCGCCAAGAAAGTCAAGCCATTTTACAATTACGGAAAAACCAGGAGTTTTTAAAACGAACAAAACAAGTTTGCTTATAAAAATACCACAGAAGGGAACTTTCCATTTTCTTTTACTGTCCAAGTAAAAATTACAACAACAAACATAGAAATGTTTTCATCAATTTGTTCTACATATTTGAAAGGTAAGGAGGAATAACAGGGGTGGGGGAAAAAAGTTTTTCTTTTTTCTTTTTCTAAAAAAATATCCCACTCAAATGTTACTATGTTTCTTAGGAAAAAAAAAAACAACAAACTCAACTATTTTGAGATAAAGTCACAACAATGGTTTTGGTATAAAACCTATTTTAATGAAAACCTAGGGAAAAGCTTTAGTATTTAAGCTGATAGAAATGGTATACCAACAGATTACCTGAAGAACCAGATCATAACTTCTTGACAAAAAGCATAGTTTTATACGTTTTCCAAGTATTTATGATAAAACTTAATTATTTTTAAAAGATGTAATATTACTTTTTATCTCTGTTACTAATATCACAGTAAATCACTGGACCTTGAGTTTTTAAAATTTTGATTTTCCATATTTTTTTAAGGTTGAGATTCTGGGGGTTTTGCAGATCTTTTCAGTTTGTTGGAATGAAAAGATTAAGTAAAGCTTTGATTCCTAGCACCTTTCTCTTTCTGGTTGAGGAACTAAATAGCCTGAACTCTAACTGGACTCAGTAGGAATGAAATTAAAGGTCAGTGAAAAATGAAGTTGTGGTTCCAATGATCACTGCAAAAATTTATAAAAAGAAGCTCCTATTCAAAACAAACCAAAACCAATTGAAATTTATGGTAAAGAAAAATGTTTACATAATTCAGGTTCACTGAAATGCAATCTTTTGATGCTTTCTGTATGACAAATTTTCTCAAAAAAAAAAATATCTTATGATAAAAAGTTACTTCAAATCATTAAAAAATACTGCAACTGGCCATTGCAAATGTTTGCTTTTGAGATTTGGAGCAATACATTTGATAAAATACAAATACTTTCTGACTCAGGATAGCTTGCTGCTGTTGAATTTGTAAGATAGACCTGTACATTTGGGGGAAGGAAGAAAAAGTTGTGTCCAAGATGCTTCAGAACGTGTATTCACAACTCTGAATTAGCTATTCAGAATGAAAGTAGCAGAGTAGTCATTTGTTATTTAAAACTATCAATCAAAATGTAGTTTTACTTGTTTATAGTTTAGGCTTGCTTACAAATTTTTCATTTAAAAGTACGGATATTCAGCTCTAAGCCAATTTCACATAAAGCTGCATGGGGTCTAAGCTGTTATGTCAATGGATCTTAAGCACCTAAGTTAGGAGTCCTACTGATACAGCAGATCCATTGACTGCACTAAATACAAGAAATATAATTACTTCTCAGAATGGGTGGGGTTAGACAGACTGGATGCCTCCTTAATATGTGAAGAAATATTTAAAAATATATGCTATCAATCTATAGGCCCTTTGGATTTCAATGGGATTTGGGCAAGTGAGTTACCTTTGAAAAACCCATTCTTAGGATATAAATAGTACCATTGCTAATTTTCAGTACAAGATGCTTTATTAAAAGGTGACAACATGGTCACGATGCACTCAAGATCCAGAATCATCTTTTTTCTCGCAGTGCTCAATATAATAGAAAGGGTTTTTCTTGTTAGAAGACTAACCTTTCAATCTTAAAACTTTGTATAAATATTATTTCTGTTTGTTTTCAAATGCTTGCTTTTGGGCAAGAAAGAGGTATCTTCTGACAAGGCTGTGTTCCACAGAATATCTGGCTCTCTACAGTACTTCTGTGGCCACCAAAACAACCATCAACAAAGATAGGGGGAGCCTTATGTTAAAGAATTTTCAGTCATGGCATTCTCTAGGTTTGCTTTATTAACAACTCAGAGCTGAGTCACCACCACAGTGAATGGCAAAAGATAACTCAAAAATGCCTTCTATATATACAATTTTACAAAATAATAAGCAATTGACATTTTGTCAAAAGAAGTTCTTGGTGTTCTTCCATGAACTCTCAATTATCTATTCTCCAGTGGTTTCAAAAGTCCAGTACATTTTCTGTTCTCCACTGATACTTATTGTCTTGTCCCAGTTCTTCTGAAGTTAGTGGTTACAGGCAGAAGGTCTCTGGTCACCAGAGTCACTTACCTTCTTACACATCAAAGACCACCTTTGAATTTTTGAGAATCCCTCAGGCTGTTCTATTAATTCATCTTACTCTAAAGTTAATCACTTATCTATTCTTATGTCTTAGGTCTAAGATGTATGATCCTTTTTCTGTTGATTCAGCTTGACTGGGTTTTAAGCCAGCCATGATGAGGGCTATACAAGGGACAAATGAGCAGCTTATGCATATTGTTTTATAAGCACCTGCATTCTATTAGTCACATCTAAAACAATCTCTAATCATTAGTTATATGTCTGATATGAACAGTCTTAGAAACAATGAAGCTTAAAGGCCTACTTCCCTTTACACCTTATGCCAAGACAGTTGCCTGTCTCAAGTAAGGGAGATATTTTGGCATAATTCACTGCTTCCATATTTGTGTGTTATTATATAATTTCAGAGTCTGATACAAAGCTTGCTAAAACAAAGAGTCCTGTGGACGACGGGTCGCTTTCGATCAAACTGAAATCAAAGTTCCAGCCGCTCAAACTATGCCAGCCTTATCCTATGAAATACTCTACCTGCATTTCTTTCATTCCAAGATGCTTTGTAGATCCCTGATCTAGAGCCCACTGACCTCAAATCAAGAAAAAATGGATATGAGAAATCAGGAGGAATTATCCTATTCCATAGATTCACCTGACAGGCTAGAAATTCTATATGAACCCAGCCAAGATATAAGAACAAAGCTAATGGAGAATTTCCTCTCATCTAAAATGAAAAGTTTCACATCTTCTCTTCTTCAGAGTTTGTGTTTATTGTGGTTGGTTTTAGTCAGCGTCTGAAAATCACTGTCAATCTGTCATTTTTTAATTAACATTTGTTGTGAAAAAATGAAATGTCTTTGGATGTTGCACTTTAGCAACTGGAGAAGCAATTTCAACAGCTATGATAGGAGAATTTTTCTTCCAGGTAAATTAGGTATCTAGGGAAAGTGATATATTTTGTGACCAGTACTAATACTATTATAAGGACATTTGGATTCACTTTTCCTGTTGTAACTCTCCTAGATACAAACATTATGTGACAAACTAATATAACAGCTAGTACGGGCTTGAAGATCAAAATTTCATCCCACAGTAATTTGTGCGATTATGGAATTTTATTTCATCTCAGATTAAGAGATTTTTTTTTTGCAGATCACATTCTAAAATATTTCATTTATGCTTATCTACATTGTTCTTTCATAATATGATCTATAATAAATCTTCAATGTCAGAACGATTCAACTCAAAACATTTTAATTATATCAAAGTGTGAAAATAAAGAAAATCACTATATGATTGCTAAATGCTTTTTTTGCATAGAATCAGCATTTTCAGATGAAAAACTGTGTCTGTGCAATATATTTTGATCATACTTTATTATTTTGATGTTATTATGGGGAAACTTTTTCGTCCCCTCCGTCCCTGTACTACATGAACTACAGAAGCTTG
>JANZLP010000044.1:13078139-13088696 GCA_026930925.1 Chelictinia riocourii | reverse complement strand
AGGTCCTGGCCATTCACTCCTCTCCAGTCTGTTCCAATTTCATATTAACTGGGCCAGTGCACAGCAATTTAGCATAATCCCACTGGGCCGTGGAAGGGCCATGTAGGTCCTGACCAGCCTCCTTTCATGCTCCAGGCACAGGGCTGTGATGAACCGCCTTCACCTTCTCTCTCCCAGGGCCAACCTTTCTGATGCTTCTGAGGTCCATAGGACCAGGACCTGAGGGAGGGGAAAAGACCCATCCCTGCGTCAGGATCAGCCCCTGTCCAGGTGCTTCCCTGTACCAGAGCCTTTGAGCCTTTTTTGCTGGGGCTTCAGAGGGTTTTTTTGGGCAGAGTGTAAGGGTTGAGGATGGGCAGCATGAGAGCTGGGTGTGTGGACTGATGGGCTGGAGGAAACCATGGATCATGGCACTTAAACATCTCCAGAGCTTTCTCAGTGCCTTCTCCACATTTGGCCCTTGATCTCTTTGGTACATTCACTCTGCAGCTTTGATGAGGAGGGGCCCAATTAGCGGAAACAGCTTTACAGTGGAAACCACTGGGCTGAGACTCCCAGCTCATTTCACATATCACTGGGCCCTGCAAAGCCATCATTTGGTAATGGCTTTCTCAGCACTCAGATGGGAGCCAGTAGCCCTGAGCTGAAGGCTGTGTGATCTGTTACGGTCCCCTGCACCACCGGCCCCATCCCAAATACCACCCCTCTGTGCCGTGGGCATCCCTGCCGGGAAGCGGTGACAACACACAGCGGTTTCTCCTGGGGCTTTGCAGAGATCCTCCCTCCACAGAGCACCCAGCGAGGAGTCACTGCGCTCATTTTCCAGTGTGCTGAGGAATAAAGCCCATCTCTTCACAGCGGTCATTTTGGCTGAGCACTCTTTGGGGTATATTTGATTTGAGCCATGATAATCAGGTGTACCCCCGGTCCTTGGCAGGCAGCAGCTCTTAATCAGGAGTTTCTGCTGCGGATAGTAAAAGGCATCTCCCCCGAGGGCTGCCGCTCGCTGCCTCCTGCCTCCTGGCTTACCGAAGCTGGGGCTGGGAAGGGCAGCGCTGGCAGGGGGATGTTTGGCCAGTTTGGGGCAGAAGCATGGAGAAAGAGAGCCCAGCAGTCAGAGATGAGGCAGCAGCGTGGAGGTTTTCAGAGAGTACCTCATATATTTGGGCAGTACCTGGCGCGATGGGGACCTGACCATCCTCCACCAGCCTTAAGTCCTGTGACAGCAGTGTCCCTGCTGCCATCTCCTGCGCTGGCTGCAGCCCGGAGCCCTGCAGGGACTCCCTAGCTGCTGCCTGCCAGGATCGAGCCCACACCTGGGCTGGGGTTTGGCACGACCTGACCCACTGGCACTGGCATGGTCCGCTCCGCCGCCACGCATCCCGGGCTCCCAAACTGAGCTCGGCGTCGCATCCCCTCGCTGCTGCTCTACCCCTCCTTCCTGTCATTCGGTGACATAATGGAATCAAATTAAAGCCCCATTTACCAGTTTTATTGCCTATTATTTATAATACTCCAGCTCCAAAGTGCTGTTTTATAGAGTGCTTAAGCTGCCATTGCTGGATAGAGTTTGCCATAAATGTCTCCACATGCACAGAACATAATGTCCTCGCGTCGCGCAGGAAAAGGGAAGAGATTATTCTCAATTATTTCATATAGTCTGTTTTATTGTCTTATTGTAATAAACTGTCATACCCTACAACACTTTAAAATCAATAGTTTGCATTAAAAGTAATGAAAAGTAGTTATTAATCCCGCTTAGTGCTTCCGCTCTTCCGCTCACCGCGAGGCCCTGGAACAGGGAGCGGGTGATAATTATTCATTTCCGATCAATAGGAGCATTTCCCAGCGCTCCTGTGTGTATTGCTGCTCTCGCAGCTGTGCGAGTTAATGATAATGGAGGGCAGGGGTGGAGGTTGGGGCTTGGCCGTGCCTCAGTTTCCCCCACCATCGGTGCCTGTGAGACAGAACAGTTTTGTTTGAGATGCAAGCCTGGGTTTAAATGCAAACAAAGCAGGGGGTTTATTTAGTTTTGGTTTGTCTCCCCGAGAGCTGCCAGATTTACGGCACAAGAGGGATTTTTTCAAACACAGAAATCAGATATATGGTATTGGCTCATGGCAGTTTTTTGCTCATCACTGGACTAACTCAGCTAACATCAGGCTCTTCTCCTTGATCAAGCTGTGCGTTCCAGACATTTGACCAGCAGTGACTGAGTCATTCCTGGGCATTTCTGAAACACCCGTCGGTGCCGTCTCAGAGGCCCCCAGTCTGAAGGGATGTGTCTAGTTCTCTGGAGCCTCAAAAAGGACTCCAGTGACATTGGGTGTGTTGTGGTGTCCACTCATTTACTGCACATGTTATGAAATCTGGGTGTGTTGGGCCATGACAGGAACACGTGCTTAGGGCTCTGCACGCATGCTCGCATATGACGCCAAGACGCCAAAGACCTTGTAAAGATTTAGGAGAAACCTGGACCCATTCGTCCCTCAAAACATAGGAAGTGCCAGCCTGAAGCAGACCCAGCTTCTCTCCAGCATAGAGAAGCATCCAAACAGCAACCACCAGCTGTCTCCAAACCTAAGGTTTAGGTCTCCCCAGCACATCAGCCCCAAAATCTTGGACTTCTGCATAGCTCTGAGGCATAGACCTTATCTTCTGCAGGAACAATGCACATCCTCCATCTGTGGTGCAGGCTGGACCTCACAACACACCTTTTGCATTGCTCTAGAGTATGTAAAAGCCAGGGAAGGCAGAGTTGAGCAGAGGCATAATTTTGCTGGTACTCATGGGAAGAGTACGATGAAGGTAGAAAAAAGTTGAACTGGATTCCGGGTTCCTTTGGGATGCTGCAGTGAGGTATGCAAATCTCATACTAGCTGGGCAAGATGAACCAAATTTGACCTTATTCACATCACTCCTCTTTGCTTCTTGACTCTTCATATTATTTGGGACACATGAGTTCTGCCCTAGATGTTGTCCAGTGTTGCCACAGTGTGACATGGAAATTGTAGTGCATATTGGTAGTATGGAAAAGAGAAATGGCCTTTCCCAAGGGCACGCTTTTATGTTAACAACTCACTGCAGACATGGTAAAATGCACTAAAATGCAAATTATTTACTTTTTTCCAAAACCTGAATTTTGTTAAACCTAGATGATGGGGTTATGACATGAGCTGAGCTCTCTGTCACTCCACATCTCCAAGGAGGCAGGAACAGTGTACTCCATACTGAAGCATAGAGAGGAGAAGTGACTGATGCAGGAGTCAAAGCCACGGGCATGAGCCTGGCCACCTTTCCCCGAGGTGGTGTCCTGCTCCAGGCTGTGGCCCGTGCTGGTACATGCAGTACAGCTGGGAATAGCTGCTAAGCAGAGCTGAATTTCAGCTAGGGAAGGATGGAGAGAGCAAACAAAGGGATGAAGAGGCATGTTGAGCATCAGGACCATTCCTTTATTTTTATTATTTTTTAATCATATTTCCAATATATTTTTTTTAGTGGGAAAACACTTCTGGTTGCTCAGATTGACTGTCTCTGATTCAATACAGTTGTAATGAAAAGAATCCACTAGCACATTAATTGTCATGATAAACATCAAAATCACCCATCCACCTGCATACACACAGCTCCATGGCAGGTGCATTGTATCAGTATCAGAGGAGCATTTCTTCACCACCACCATCTGCAATAACTGAGAAATAGAACAAAATACTAGTAAAACCCAGAAGGAGTTATCAGTGCCTGATCAGATCTCAAGAGATTTTTTTATTTTTAATAAACTCCATCTTCCCCCTTGTTTGTCAGAAGCACTTTGCTTTAAATGTTGTATGAGCAGAAGCAGGAATTACCTGTGTCTGCATTCACTCAGGGAAGAAGACACAACCAGGCACTTCCACTCCTTCCATCCAAAGATCTCAAAGCAGTCAAGAGCATCCTTACTCCAGCCAAATGCCTCCATTTTTTAGGCCCCACAGCATCGCTCTGCAAACCCAAAGAGCCACAGCTAGCAGGAGCACAAGTCAGAGCAGGCTCCTGGAGCTCAACAATGCTGACTCTGTCCCAACATGAGCACAGGAGAGGCCAAGGGAGGAATACCATTAAGCCTCCAAGGCTGTGACTTCCAAGAAAGGCAAAACATCCCCCATGCATGCTGCTTCTGATTAGCTGTCACGTGCAGATAGAGGTGTCTAGTTTAGGGGTCTTTTTCATTTGATGATGCCTTTCTAACTGATCCTAGTTTCTGTATGTCTCTAGCAAAGGCAGGAATAACCCCCCCCCCGAATCAGTAACCCTTTCTTACTCTGCAGGCATCCCAGGAAGGGGCCTGGGGGCAGCTAGGCACAATGGGGAGCTCTACCAATGCTGGCTCCACCTTGTTCTTTAACGGTTGACCCAGCCATCCCTCACCTCTCCTTGCCTTTCGCACACTCCCACACTGGAAGCTTGTTTCCCAAGTGTCCATGAATGGCAGTACATCTGTGCCTCCCAGGTCCCTTTCTTTGTCGCTAGATAAAGCACCCTGGCACCCTGCAAGCATCCTAAGTCTAAAGCCATTTAAAAAAAAAAAAGGTAGCAATCTTTCCTTTTAGCCACAAAGGAACAGAATTCCTGTGTAGTGATCCTGACCAGTATGCAACTTTCCTTCTCTGTGGAATATGATTAAAACACCAATTGTAGAATTCTGTAATGAGAAATATGTACACTTGTATATGCATTCCTACCTTAATTTTACAAGACAGGGCTGAACTACATGCGGGAACAACAAAAATAATGTTTTTATGTCAACTGTGTCACTGTGTAGTACACAATAACAAAGAATGATCTCATAGTTCACAAATAATGCTGGTGATATGAAGTCACAGCCCATTTTGTGATTACAGAGCTTAAAAGCAATGTTCTAATGTTTACCAAATGAGATATTTAGTATAACCAGTATCAGTAAACAAAGGTGAAAATAATAGGATGAGGATGTAATTGACCTTTTGTAAAATATTAACCATTGACTGAACTTCCATACTTAACTACCCCCAAGACTTCCTGCTATTCTTAGGCAAATACAAAAAAAAAAAAAAAAAAAGAAGCAGAGAAGCTAAGTGACTATGATTCTACTGTACTCCTACTCAAGTTTGCACCTCTATCAAAGGCTGCCTCAGTAAATCTCAATATAGTACAGTAACAGAAGGCCCTGAAAAGAGAGTGCTAAACACAGACGTACAGTAACATGGCATTTGGACAGCAATATATTACCCAACTCTAATAAAATGCTCTTTCTACTTCAATAACTATTAAGTTTCTTCAGGTTTCTTCCTTGGTGTTTGATCAACAATTGCATGTGCCTGTGGCTAGAGTAGGTGTGGCTTCTTAAGAGAATAGTATTTTTATTAGAAAGGTGTTGGAGCTGTATGTGTATGTGCTGCTTCCCTCTACTGGAGTAAATTGGTATGTTCAAGTAATTGAAAGTATTGTAATATGCATCAGCAATACTAATGCCTTCTTTAGAGCAAGTGTACACAATCTGCTAATTCAATGCTCAAAGATACAAGTGCACAAGCAAACAAATTAGGCTGCTAATAGATGCTCCGGCTGTATTAGGACTGAATGACATTCATCCCAGCTGATGTTTCTCTAAATAATCATCTGAAGATTTTGATGCTTCTGCCCTTCCGGGTAGGAGTAGGAAAAACCAAAACAAGTCCTTGCACAATTCATCTATCCCTTTCAGAAGCAAAAGCTTCTTGAACATATATGAAAGACTAATCTTTGCAAGGTTTACAGTCTAATTTTGCAAATAATCCAAATAAATGTTTGAGATGTACTGCCATTTAGTAGGAGTCAATTTTTTAGGCAATCTTAAACTACATTGTAAGTCACATGTAATGTTCCTTATACAGAAACAGCCTAATGATCCTACTAATATAAAATAATACATGACTCTATTATACATAAAGTGTACATAGTAATACATAATGTATTACTTCTACAGATGTGTAGAAGCAGTCAAAAGGTTGACAGTAGTATAAAAACAGCTCTTCCAATAAGTCTTGTGCCAGGTTTACAGGCATACAGGTTTTTTTTCCTCTTTGAAAGATTCAGGTATAACTTGTTTGTTATGAGATCATACACTGATACACACACAAATTTCAATTATAATAAAAGCATACTTATAATTCCTCTCTTGTGTAATAAATCATACTAAATCGTAGCCTTCTTTGAAATATCTTTTATCTATTTCTGTTGCTCCTTCAGCCAGAACAGCTAATGAGGGCATGAATACAACCCACCTTGAATTCCATTTTTAAATCCCAAGGAAGGCACACTTTTCTGACTTTGGGTTATGGGGTGGTTTTTTTTATTTCCTGTTAGCCATTCATGCAGACAGATTTTTCTTCCAGAAGAACAATTAAATGTGTTTATCTTTTAAAAGTTGAGAATTCAGCATAAAACTCTCAGAGAATGGATGCCACACATTGAAATGTGACTCAGCAATATCACTGCACTAAATAATTGTACTAGAGGTTTAATGTCTTGATCCTTTATTATATCACAGGCTAGATCATAGTGATCACAGTGATCATATTGATCATACACTAATATGTATGTTATGTTTGTTGGAAACCTTGCATGGCAGGAGAGATCCCCTTGACTGTTTCTTCATGTGCCCACACATGCATATGAACCCTGGTATATTGAGCATTACAAATTAATCAAGTAAACATCCAAAAACTAAGTAAAATATTTTCCTTCACATTTGAAACATTAATTTAAATTGAACAAAATGGTACAAGTAGAAGCTATCAGGGACAATAAAATAAATAAAGAAATGGCAACATTAGGTGATTATAGTCAGGGCTAAAAAGGGGCTCTGGGTTCTTAAGAGTGGAATCCACAGCTCTGTATCACTTAGGCCGTTTAACAGCTGTGAAACAGAAGTCCATCAGAACAGGATAGAGGCATCCAGCACACTGAGGCAGGGGATGATTAACTAGCCAGTAGAAAAACACTGAATAAATAAATGCATCTTCAGCTCAGTTCTCTATAGGTACTTGGGCACCTAATTCTGGGCAAAATTCACAGGCCTGTATCCGTCCCTGGAGTTTTTATCAAATAAATAAACAAGGCATTCTTTCCTTACAAACACAGATGCCAGAGGAGATGATGGTGCCTGTCTCCCGCTAAACAAATAGACTGCTCCAACTCAAAATGCAAGAGATCTAAATTCAGACCCACACTGCAGAACAGTAGGCTAGAAGACTTTCCCGGGTTTATTTGTCATTCTAAGTTTTCAATAACTGTAAGTACTTTGAAAAACACAAATAGGAAGGTCTAAGAGAATACTATTATGGAATATTGATAACATTCTTTTAAAAGGAAGTGCCTTGGCATATTTTTCATTTACAATGTATTTGAATGTAACTGATATATTTATTAATATTTTACTAGCAATATTCAAAATCAAAACATATAATGTTTAAGATAGGTAGGAAAGTCAATCTGAGTGCAAAATTACTGTATAGGAAATTGACTAAAGAACATAACACGTAAGTTATTATCACAATGAGATTTAAGTGCCTTGTAAGAAAAGGGACTTACATACTGCACATTTTGTGTACATGTTCAATTTATACAGTATTAGAAACACAGAAATAATTAAAGTGATACGAAGTGAAGAATTCTATCCTCTGATAACACAATAATGTTAAAGATAAGGAATATGGGAAAGGAAAGCCACAGAGAAAGGAAATTTATGTCTCAAGATAGAAAGATCCTATATTTCCAAAAAGAAATTACCATATATGCAAATGAATGATGTCACAATGGTGTCTGATCTATGAGTTAAAAGTGGGTACAATTCTAATAATTTCACAATTGCCAGAATTTGTTTGTCTGAAACTGCTACAAACTTGCAAGGTTGGCTCCTTAGCTCATGTGAGCTCATGTCAGACTCCTAACAATGCAGTAATATATCTTACATTTTGTAAAAGTTCTCAAAATTGTGATTCTTTGGAGAGCTTTCAGTTCAAGGGACAAACACTGAGCATTAGATTGTACTGAGATAACCACCGCACAGGAAGAAACAGTTAATTGGGATGAGTTTCTTTTTTATGTTCCCAGATTTGTAGCATATCCTTTATATCATTGTGCCATAGTTCTTCCTACAGTTGAAGAATTAGGGTGGTGGGGTTTTTTCAAGAAAACAAGTACTGGAGAGGGTAGCTGGATTCTTACCTTTTTTTTCCTTAATCTACAGATTAAGCTATGAATAGAGCTACTGCAATATGGACAATCCTTGCAGGAGAAAGGAGACAGGGAAGGAGGCTCTTCTGTCACTCTTAGCCATTTCATGACCTTCAGATTAACATTATTATTATGCTAATTTCCACACAATTCATTGTGTTGGGACTTTCAAGCAGAGTTTATATATAAAAAAAAACCCAAACAACAAAAGCTTAACTGACTGAGACTGGGTAAGTAAATAACATGTGCACATGGAAAATAACATTGAATTTTTGTTGGAAAGAAATGTATGGAGCAATAAAACTGGGCAACCCTTATGGGTATAAGTTCCCTCATACAGAACACCACATAAGCTGTAATTGCACTGTGTAGCAATTCTTGTGATTCACCCCAAGGAACAGGTAATGCTAAAGTGAAATATTAAGCCACACCAAAGAAGCTGCAGTGCCATTTTAGCACAATGCTAGACCTAGACTAATTAGCTATGCAGAGATAACCTGTCCTTAGAAGGACCATGCTATCATATCTATGTTTTGTCTGGGACCCAAGCATTTATGCTTCATTATTCAGTGTAGATACGAATTACCTTGTTGCATTTAAACATATTCCAGTTGTGGAAGTGCAAAGCCTTCAAAAATCAGACGGCAATGCAAACAGAAAAGGATTTATGCAAGGTCTTGTAAGAAAAGACTTAAAAAAGAACATGTGGAAATATGAAGTGAATTGTGTCCACACGGATCATGGTGAACTTTGGTAGATCAGTTTTTCTTCCTGCAGGCAAAAAAGTCATATTCAAAGTAATGAACTTAGGGGTAGCTGGGCAATAATGTGTTTGTACTGTGGCTGTCATGATCAAGGACAGCGCTCTGGATTTGTGAATTCTTCCACTGATCTTTGATCACAGATTCATACTTCTACCCATGGTTTTAAGTAAAGCAATGGCAGTATTATTTAACTAACTTGCTATATCATATTGTTGAGCTTCTAGTGTAGAAATTAATGAGTACTTCTCAAAGTGAAATGCTCACAGACAGATCTACTAAGCTATTTTTTTGAAACCATTTTAATAAATCAGAGAAAGGATCCAGTAACTGTATATGTTTTATCTATACAAAAAAATCTCATAAACTTTTCCCATATATATTGGATTTATTATATTTCTCCAAAGCAATTTGAAAGGCACTGAATTATACTCCTTTTCAGGTTCTGAAAGAACTTTAGTAATAAAAGCAGAAAAGTTGCTGCTGAAATTCATTTTCTTATAGATTTATAGGAAAACTGAAACCCGCTTTGATGTCTTTCGCATTCCCTTGCCAGAAAAAAAAAAAAAGAAAAAGAAAAAGAAAGAAGAACTTCTATTAAATTTAACAACACTCTCCTCTTCTCCCCCCACTTCAAAACTCATTTATCTTTTATGAGCCCTGGGCATCTCGCCATAATAAAACTGTGCATAATACTAGAATTCTATAATCATTTAGCAGTTTCTTCTTTTTTTACCTTATCAACTCACTGTGGCATTGACCCTGCCATTTAAGAAGTTGGTTTGAATGGGTCAGCACTTTAACCACTACAGCATGTAGTTCAATATTCAAAGCACTGAACTTGGACAATTAAAGTACCCAATTTTCAGAGGAATTGCTACCTCCCCTTGCTGCTAATAGCATTCATTGCAGCATAGCTTTGCCTAAAAATAACAACTGGGATCCACATCTTTTCAGGAATTGTGGGAAGAGAAAATATTAACATATATTAGAAAATGTATAAACATGTTACACATACTTAAATTCAGTAGATATTTTTTTTTGTTATTGATTTGCATGGAATAGTTTTCTAGGATAAAATTATGATTTCCTAGCAAATCAAAGAACTTGATAATATTTCTATTTTTCTGTAGGTCTTTCTCATAAGAGTTAATGTTATATCTATTGAGGTCTTATTTTTTTCAGATCTCCAAGAAGATAGATCATGACCCTTTTTAGCATCTAATCCTACTTTCTGTTCATTCAAAGGCATTCCATTGTCTCTGAGAAGCTGATACAATGAAGCCAAGGACAAAACTATTGTTGATTTTGTTTGAGTTGAACCAAACTATTAAAGAGGAGTTTTTTGTTCCATTTTTTGTTTGGATTTTTTTTGGTTGTTTTTAAATGTAGGCATCTGTGATGAAAAAGCCTACATCAAAGTATCTGTCCAGTCCTCTTCTAAAAAGGCTGAAGGAAAAAATAGACATTTGGAGCAAATGATTCAAATGTAAAGAAGCAAAATATTTCCAGTGAACATTTTCCTGCAATTGCCTTTTTTTTTTCAAGGACTGTCCTGGCG
>JANZLP010000044.1:12716609-12727365 GCA_026930925.1 Chelictinia riocourii | reverse complement strand
CTTTGGTGGACACTTACAGGTAAACTAAAGTTAGCCTGTTAAAGTCTTACAGAGAGTTCTGGCTGTAAATGTCGTAATCAATACAGATTCAAAGGGTGGCAGGCATTGGCAGAATATGAGCACTCTAAGTTTTAACATGCAGAGAAACTGGCTGCTTTAAAAAATATCCAGCAGTGTTTGTGTCATTCCGAAATGAAGATCATGATCCGCCTGACAGAGCACTGGTTAAGTTATTACCTGAGGAGAAACTGAGTCTAAATATCTGTAGAGCAACAGGCGATAACCCAATTTATCTACAGTCACAGGCCTGTGACCCTGAGATTCCATATGCTCGAGCAGCTCGCGCTTCAGCAGGGTGCCCGATGCTTGTCCTAGCTTGAGGAAACATTATGTGGATTTATTTTCCTTGCTCTGGAGTACACTGCACTCCCGTTCAGCTTCCTGGGACGATTACACCAACTAACCAGATACACTGCAACTGCCTTACCACCAGGGCCCTCCTAAACTGCAGCCAGCTCAGCACAGAACCTTCTTCTGTGTTAACTCCGGAGTGTAAAGAAACTCGTAGGAAGTTAATCCCATGCCTTAGTGCTTATCTACCCTTGAAGTTATTAGCATTTCAGAAAGGCTTGAGACTAAAGTACGTTTATTCCAGCCAATGTTGTCAAGCCCCCAAAAGCTACAGGCTCAGAAATTTAGCCTATAGCATACAGAACAGGAGGAACAGAAAATCAGAAAGAACACCTAAGCTGGCCTTGTCTGTAAAACTGTCGCAGCTTTTTGCATACGTGGACGTAACAGTCACGGTTCAAGTCACAGCATTTAAACAAGGTACAAGATATGCATCCCACGGACAACAAAAACACCTAAAATATTTTCCATTTCAGAGCAAACAAATGATGTTCAGGTATTGTTTTATTTTTCCTGTTAGTGCAAATGCAGGAGAAAAATATTTTTGTAAGTTCAAGAAAACTGATTGAGTAAGGGCTATTCCTTTTGTAATGTGAAGCACAATGTAACTGCATTATGAATAACCTGATCTTTGATTCAGCTTCCTTTCCTGTCTGTTTATATTATCTTCTTATTTACATTACCAAAGCACTTTTTGCAGAGGTGATATAAAACAACTTAAACTTGCTGACTAGCTTAGGCACCCTAAGTTTAACTTACAAAAGAGACCAAGTTCCAACTGGTAAATAAAAGGGACCATGCCATTTTTAAAACATCTCAAAAATATTATGTAGACTATGCTGGAAGGCTGCAGATTTGAATGCTCTGTAAATTGTGTTTACTTAAAAGGACTGCTTGCTTACAGTGTTTCGCTGCTATTGCGATTATTTTTATATATGCTAATCCACACTACAGAGACAACAGCATTTAGTAAACTGAAATGGGAAGAAAAAAATACTTCTAAAATTAGCCATACTGCAGGATGATGAAACAATTTAATCAAATGTAAAATGCATTACCAAAAGATCACAGATACATGTATTAATTTTTATTTCCGTTTTCTTCTTCCAGGCATATCTTGATAAATTCTTTCCAGTTCTTACAAAAACACGAACCCTAAGCTTAGAAGAGAGGATTAAAGAAATGCAGAGTTTTTTCCACCTGACTGTAACTGGAAAATTAAATGCAGAAACAGAAGAAATAATGAAACAGCCCAGATGTGGAGTCCCTGATATAGAAGATTACCAAACATTTCCTGGAAATCCAAGATGGAAAAAGACACATTTGACTTACAAGTTAGTGATGTTTCAGGTTTTACAGGGAAAGGGGTTGCTTTGTATTTAACTATTTGGGTTTCCTTCACGCCCTAAATGACATTAATCTGTTTCCTTTTGCTGTCAGGATTGTCAATTATACACCTGATCTACCCCAAAAGAAAGTGGATGATGCAATTAGAAGGGCTTTTATGGTATGGAGTGATGTGACTCCACTGCACTTCCAAAGAGTATTCAACAGACATGCAGACATTGTGATTGGATTTGCACGTCGTGGTGAGAATACCTGTCATTTTTAAAATGCAGTGGTCCATATTTGACTCAAAGCATGTATTTTTATAGCCACAGCTTTAAGAAAGAACAAAGACTTTGGAATTATTCTGAAGTCTGCATAAATTTTATCTTCCATCATGCCCCCAAATTTATGTTATGATTCAGTTTTACTCCTACGAAACCATTAGAAAAATCCTTTCAGAGTTACAGCTGTGAAATGGAGGGAGAATTCAGCTCCAGAATGACACCCTTAAATTTATATGTTCAAGGCTCTATCTGCCTTGACAAACAGTGCAAACTAATGAGAACAAATCTGTAGAGCAAACCATCTGGTTCTGAATATCCAGCCTCCACAGGCTGGATTCAGGCAGGTTCAGGCAGATTTATTTTTGTCCAGATATAGTCTGGTTCCCTGGACTAAACAGTCCTTGGCAGGGACGCATTAGGTTTGGCCATAGAGAGTATCTTCTGGTTGACTTCCTTCTAGAAGGAATCCCATTGGTGTACTCTAAGATTGCACCAAGATGCAAACCAAAGCATGGTAAATGTGGATGGCCAGTAGAGTCACTTCAGAAGGTCACTTGTAATCCAGATGAATACATGAATGTAGCCATACCTTTAACTTGTGCCTGGCACCTAAACTGACTAAACTTAGCCAAACTAAATGCCTACTTTAAGGGTAGCTGACTTGTTCTCTAGATCCATTGACAATATTTCCTAGATCTGCATTGACTCCAAGTGAAGAATAGACACCTGGCTTACAAGTAGCTGACTGCATATAAACATGTCCCAAGCTCATGCTTCACTACTACGTTGCCACAAAGAGTCAACTAATGTGCCAGTCAGTGAGAAAGGATCTTGTAAGCTGGATTGGTTTTAATACCTCATCACACACTAGGACTAGGTCTCTTCTGCCTGTGTTAGACTGGCCCCAAGGTCCATCCACATGATCTGGTGGAAAGGGCACAGGCATTTGAGTCCCCGAAAACTTCTCAATCAAGTCAGAGGCTCACTAAGGGGTAGGGGGAAATTTTCAGAGCTGGTACAAATATACCATACTGTCAACTTCTGCACTTAATGCAGGAAACAGTAACATTCCACATGCAGTGTGATAAAAGTAGGTAATAGACTGTACCCCAAGGCTGGGGGCAAATGAACTTAGCTCTTCAGCAATGTGGTTATCTATCCCAAATCATTGTCTTCCACTAAAATCAGAACAAGTGAGAATGTCTGCATCTAATGTTGCCCAGCAATTTCCAACTCTGAAAACATTCAGGTGCTTATAATGTTGTCAAGCATTAAGTATTTATTCTGAAATAATCCCTGATTGCTGCCTCAGAACCACATTTCTGACAAAGGCTCAGAAAAAACATTTGGCTCTTTCTGAAACATGCAGCAGCCTTAATTATCAAATACAAGTCTTGAACTTAAGTCATGAATTTGGAGAGTGTTTCCTAAGCCTTGCTTCTCATTTTTGCAACCTTGCTGTTAATCATAGGATTTTTTTTAAGGATTGGTAATGAACAAAACTAGCACAAACAAGCAACATGCTTCAATTTGCTGAATTTAAACATTACAGCTGATGCCATGTGATGACATTTATTTATTTTCCAATGCAGAGCATGGTGATGGATATCCTTTCGATGGACGAGGTAACACGTTAGCTCATGCATTTGCACCTGGAGAAGGGCTTGGTGGAGATGCTCATTTTGATGATGATGAAAGGTGGTCAGAGTCCAACCGAGGTAAAACCCACATGTGTGTATAAAAGGGAAAGGCAAATATTGTACATGTTAGAAGAACACAGTCATAGGAAATGCGTTCCATAGCTCTTCATCCTTTGGTACCATTTGAGTATCAATCTTTCTGTTCTTTTAAACTAGCTTTCTCAATACTTGTGCTTCATTA
Source organism: Chelictinia riocourii (assembly GCA_026930925.1). NCBI lineage: Eukaryota > Metazoa > Chordata > Aves > Accipitriformes > Accipitridae > Chelictinia > Chelictinia riocourii. The sequence goes on along the minus strand of JANZLP010000044.1, from coordinate 12,723,460 downwards.
TCATTAGTAGCTGCACAACGCATGTTCTGTCCATATTTTAAAGCACTTTTCACAGGCTAAACAAGGACTACAAGCCGCTGCTTTCTACATATATTATGAAAAGGTAAACTGACTTGCTTGTAGGAATAATGTTCCCTAAAAGCAGAGCTGAAAAGAGACTCGGGGTCTCTAGATGTGTATGCAATGTTTTTATAGTGTTGTAAATCTATCCAGGATGTGCCAAATGCACGAGACAAGTGACTTACCCTAAGCTCTTCTGGGCAAGAAGAAAAAAGTTATCTAAGTTATGATCATCTCTTCACTACCTGTACTTCCACCCTGTAGAAGAGTATGGAAGGAACAGCCCCTATTAGAGAAAGCTTCATCACTGGCTTAACATAAGGGAACGTTCACGCAATTTCTGTGACATTCCACACAGTGATTTACCTTGGAACAAGAACAGAACTCAGGACTTCATTAAGACAGATGCAAGTCTCATACAGTGAGCTTCAGACAGAAGCAGCAAGACTTAACCCATTTCTCACTGCTATTCTAGTCACTTACTTGCTCTTCCTTCTCCAGGATGATCCAAAACTTGCTCTCTCCTCTGCTAGTTTAACACTATACAGAAAAGGAAAGTGTAAACTACTAGTCAGAAGCACTTGAGTGTGTACATGTTTCTTTCATGCTTCAGTAGCAGTTGGTTCACTGAGGAATTTAAAAAGTAATAAAAGATAAATTCCAAAAAGAAAACCTCTCTGAACAGATTTCTGACTTAAAAGCACTTTTACTAATCAGTTACCACACAACAAACAAAAATTATCTCTTTCCATAAATTGTTTCTAACAAACTAAACAGCTATTTAGTATCACACATTGCACAGACTCAGCTATTTCCACTGAAAACACTAACATGTCAAAGAGAAACTTTGAAAACATATTCAACACTTAACTTTTTTTAAGCTTGTGTGTTAGACTGCCTGATAGCCTGAATACCCATATTTGTTGCTTTGTTTCTTAAAACTCATGATTTTAACTTTCTCAACCATGCCCCAGAGAAATTATCTGCCTCCAGAAATGAACAATAGCTGCTGAACTAAAAGATCCGATTGATACAATCCACTCACAAATTGCTCTGTCAATACAGGTTACAAACTGACAGAAAAGGGAATTTAGGATGCTTCTTCTCTCTTTCTGCTGGTTGTGGATGGAGGTTTCCTGTCCCAGTGGCAGTGTCCAGCCATGGGGTGGAGGCTGTGTTTGTGAGGATGCACTCACGGTGCTTGTGCTCTCTTTTTCTTGCTGAATTCCACTTTGGGGAAATACTTAGTGAGATGTGGTTTGTTAGGGGAGGTAATATCTCTTGTTAGTCCAACTGATACACCTGGAGAAGGAAACAAGGTAAAAAAGACCAGCTTTTGGACACACAGTCCTCCATTAGTCGCCAGCTAATCCTAATCGCCATTTTCCTACCCACCTCTGGCCCAATGGCTCATTTGAGAGGTGGGAGACATCTGCCCATTTTGCCCACCTCCTCACATACTATCATAACCTTCTGGCTTCCCACACAACCTTCCTTTGATCTGTGCTCCTATATGTCCCCATCATCTCCCACCAAGCTTGTCGTCCTGTTTTCTTTCTGCACAAATTTCCACTTCTAAGATTCTTTTCCCCCATTTGCATCTTTGTGTCTCTCGCAGTGAGCTCCTCCCGCCTCATCCCACCTGCACGGTGGCAGCCTCGCATCTTCTCTGGGATCCCACACTGCGGTGCTGGGCATAAATAGCTCCAGCCAGGAGCCTGCAAGCCTTCCATGGGTGACAGTGCAAAATATACTTGGGGCATCGCTTTTTTGTTCCCTGTGAAGTTGCACTTGATTGCAGACAGTTTCTCCCCCAGCTCGTCTTTGCTGTCTCTCTGCTTGGGAGGCTGGGTAACACAACTGCAGCATTTGTCTGGTTTTTGTGAAGCAGCTCATCCCTAGAGCAGACAGCAGTTTTTAGCCATGGCAGCCTAGGAGAGTGTTTCTCCACTCCAGTGTTGGCACTGAGCACAAGCCCTGCAGGTAGCTGTGTTACAGAATGTTGTGCTGGTTTCTGCTGGCTGGCCAAAGTGTCCGGCAGAGAGCGGCCAGAGTCTCGAGCTAGGTCTGAAGACGTTATTGGCCCTTATTGGAAAACGATCTTCAATTATTAGAAAATAATTTTCTATGGCCGTTATTGGAAATTAAGGCAGTTCAAGCTCTTTGTTTGTGCTGGCAAGGAAAGCAACACGGAAATTGCCACAGCCGTACCAGCAAGACGTTGGTGATTCATGACTCCTTAATCCAACTTGATGACCAAGTGTCAGCACAATGGGAAAAATCACTGTAGGAAGATGAAGGAAGAAACCAAATTGTCTGTCTTTATCCTCCTTTTGAGCCCTGTGGTGTGGGGCTGTCCTGGCATGTGTCTCCCCATGGAGGCTCTCACTGGCAGAGTTTGGGTGCCTGTTCCCTCTCTGCCCATGCCAGGAGCTGAGGACTTGAGAACAGGAGGGCTTGGGCCTTTGTACTGGCTCTTTTCTCGGGGAAGAATCCTACCCCAGAGCCTGTATTCAACTCTGAAGTGTTGGTCCATCACTTTTTCCCTTTGCTGTTGACCTCTTGAATATCTTCGAGTTTCTTCCCAGCACTTCAGATTTTATCACCTATATAACAAGCTTCTAAACAAGGATGCTTCCACCATTCCTATCCCCTCATCATGTTTGCTCAAAGCTCTTCTCAAAGCTTTCCCAAAAAGCTGCCATATGTATAGACGGTTTTCTCCTCAACCCTGTGCCCCTCTCCCTCATTCCTCTATCTGGATTCTGCTGGTCATGTCTGGGAGGGATTCAGCTCTAGGTGCAGGGTGCAGTGTCTGTGCTGGGGAAGGGAAGGGGCTGTGCTCCCATTAACCTTCCCACCTCGATAAATATGGTCATGATGAATTTGTTGAAGACATGGGTTGATTTGGGAGGGGGGTTTGCCATCTGTGTCTGTACAGAGTCCATGTGGGACTATGACAGTGACAGTATTTCATAGAATCATAGAATATTTTGAGTTGGAAAGGACTCATAAGGATCATTGAGTCCAACTCCCTGAAGCGGGAGTTGTCTGCTCGCATGTATGTGTAGAAAACCTCTCCCAACAAGACCTTCGTCTCTCTTGGGACCTCGAGGTGCTACTGCAGGATGAAACGATCAAATACCATTGCCCAGCAAAAGGTCACATTGCATCAGTAAAACTCATCTTTGTAAAGAAGAGAAGCTCAGTCTATCTCTCTGTTTAAGAGCCAGGCTGCAGGTTGTTGCCGGATGAGCTGTTTGGGTACTTGATTTGCGTAATGGATGATGGGGAAGCACTGCGAAAGGCTGGAAGGGAGATCCCGCAAGGTGTGGTTTGCCTTCCGCACCCCTGCAGCCTTCCTGCCCATGCTCTGGGTCCTCTCACTCGCTCGGTGCTTATTCATACCAGGAATAAACCCAGCCCTTTTTTGACCTTAACTGATGTTTTAGGATTTCTTTTATTTGTGGACCTTGGCTTGGCCTTCTGCCGCTATTTGTCTCTCCAAAAAAAGCATTCTGCTCTTTCAATTTCTGCGTCCAATTTGGAGGGGGGGGTATTACCTATCGGGATCAGTAAATAGCTCATCTGACTTCGTAATATTTAGCATTTAGATAGTGCTTTCCTCTGTCAGAGCCCTTTGCAAACTCCCAGTAATCCTCCCAGCACCCCTCGAGTTAGGTAAGTATAACTAATCCCAAACAAATAGCTTCAGTGTGGAACTAATGTAGAGAATGCATAAGAGTAATTTAAAGTTTAAAGGAAAACTAGTGGGTAATCTTGCAACAAAATTAGAAAAAAAGGGCAGAGAGAAGGGGAAAAGCCTGAGTTATTGAATGTGAAAGTTAAATCAGACTTGAACACGTTGTTAATTTGCATTTCAAGTAGCCAGTTTGGCTGAAAATATTACAACTACTTAGTGTGGGTCCTGCTGTTTGGAGGTATGAAATACATCAAAGCTTCAATAACACATGAAATAACTGAATTGAAAATGCCCTCAAGTTTAGCCTTTTTCTGCATGTTAGACCTTACTGTTTTTTCCATACAGAGTTGTGGGGGTTTTTTAATCTTGCAAATAATGCTGAATTCCATCTTTCCTGTGTGTTTATATCTAATAACTGTATTTACTTACTAGTTTCCAAAGTTCATTGCCCTCCTGCCTCTCATCTCCGATGACTGGGAACTCAAGGAGATTTGCACACCCTCATTAGCAGCTTCATCAAAGTGTCTTGTAATTTGTGTGTCTTGGTTCACTTTTTCCCCAACTCCGGTCGAACAGTTGCATTTGGTCGCCAACAGAACTCATTAATCCATGTTCCATTTGAGATAAATTTCTGAGATAGCTTTTTGGCTTACATGTTACTCTGCAGACATTTACATCCATATGGAAGTAGAGGCTTTTGCTTTACCAGCCCGTAGATTTTGCGTGCATTCCATTGTCTTTGTAGCATGACTGTTACTTTTTTTAAGATTTTAGCAGGTGGGTTTTTCCAGTTCATTTTTAGGTGAGGATCCATCTCTCCTTGCTCTTTCCTTCTGTATCCCACCTTTGTCTTGACAGAATACCTAGAATTAGTTGTACTTCCTCCAAGGACTTCAGGACACCTGCCTGACATGGCATCTGGGATGGATTACCTGAATACCCAGCACCCACGCAGCATTCTCCAGCTTAGTTTTATTCCCAAATGCTTCCTGGTGTTCAGCAAAGACCTGGAAATTGGCATTCACGTCAGCATGGTTTTTGCTCTTTAGACTTAGGAAATCAGATCTAAAATTAAATACTGAAATCCCAGGCTTTTTTTAAGTACATCAGAACTAACTCTTTATTCTAGAAGCAGCAGTCAGGGGTTCCATGGTCACTGTAGTGACAGAACAAACAGCATGTTTTATTTCGTCTTCTTTCCCTGCATTAATACCATTGAAATGCCTGTATCATGAACACTCCCCCAAATTTTTGTAACTAATCCTCATCCCTTGGATTATGGGCTATGCTCTTTCAGACTACTGTCCCTTTCTCCCAATAATTTATGTTTCCCAAACATTAGTAATTAGTATGTTCAATACAACATCTTTTCCTTTAGAGCTGCCATTTTTATTAATCTTGTCTGAAGCTGGAATATTACAAATTGTTTTGTCGTATGTGTGATATAATGTGAATTGCAAACTATGTATCATAGAATGTGCCATCAAAGTTACTCTTCTTTATTGCCGCGCTGGGCACACGGGCGATCGCTCCACCAAACGTGTGCTACAACTTGCTTCGCATTTATACAATCAAATGTTACATATACAGAAGATTTCCCAATACCCCTATACATATGCATGACCTGTCCCTGCTTCGTCTTACAATTAGTTCCAAGGGGTCACTCCCCTAAGTTTCTCTGGACTGCGCTCGCACAGCACCCCACCACGGTGGTCTTCGGGGGTCGTAGAGATGAAGGCTGTAAAGACCTACAGCCTCACGGTACACTTCTAACCTTCTCTTTCTCGCACATAAGAAAATCTGATAATTCATCGCAGTTCCCATATTGCCAGGAAACAATCTTTGACGCTAGGTTACCACAGCTTGATAAAATCTCACCCAAGGCTAGGTCAGCGAGCCTCAGGCGTAATAAATGCCCTCTCAAGTCAGGTGTTCTGGACCGATGGCAATATTTTCCATGCCAGACCTTACCTACAGGCCTCTCTCTGAATCTCTCCCTTAAGTTTCTGAACACTTCAGACAACTGGTGAAAAGCTGAAGATCTCTAGTACCTAACACTTGGGAGACTGATCCCCTCACGCAGTTTTCTTCCACAAACGTCGTGACTTTATCCATTTGCTTCAGTATCTGCATCCTTCTATGTCCGTAAGACTCCTTCATCTGCAAAGCACTCGGGCTGTGCTAACAAAAAGCACAACACAAGCTCTGAAGTTTATTTGAAGGTTCCTCTGGAATTACTTAGCATTGATGAGACTCACCAGCATCTCAATCTTCCCAGCTTACAGAACAGACTGAGAGCTTTTACAAGGAACAAAGCACAGTAGATTGAGTGCACAGAACAACACAACAGTTGAGCTACCCTAAATATTAAGCAAGCCACAAATTTTAATAACTTTGCTATATTAAAAGATATGCACCAATGTCACCCCACCCCCACAATTCATCAAGGCATTTCACTCCCTTGGGCTCTTGTGACTAAGTATAATATTTCATTAAATATCCTGTTCATACTGGCTTATGTACTAGGGAACACACTAATTTTAGAAAACTGATTAGCTAGTTCTTTCTAACCGAATGTTATTGTAGCTAAGGTCAGATTTTGCACTGAAACTATGGCAACAAAGGCACAGTATTCTTTTGTCTACAAGGTTGGGGCTAGGTTTATTAACAGTACTGTTCTACTTAATAGCTAAGCACTGCTTTTTGGCAATCCCTCCCTCGATCCTACCTGAAATACCCTGAACTTTCACAGGGGAGAAAGCTCAGACCTGCGAGAGCTGTTGAGAAAGAATGAACATTCAAACCAGCGCTTTGCTTTATTTCTTCATTTTTCTGACACGGTCACTACACCAGCACATTTCCCGCTTGTCTTGCACAGAATGTCTCATCAGTACAGAACTACCACCCACATTTTTCAGATCAGCAAATGAACTGCACAGATCCTAAAACTTCACACTAGGAGTTGAGTTAAAGCCCCCCCTCACTCTTTTGCAGTATCTTAACTAACAGACTGCGTTTTTCATACAGCATTCCAGTGATGCATATTAACGGCCACTTCATTTCTAAGGGGCTTTGCTCTGCCTTCATC
>JANZLP010000044.1:12522277-12534744 GCA_026930925.1 Chelictinia riocourii | reverse complement strand
GGGATGGCATAATCGTAAAGGGCTATAAGGAGGCGAAAAAAACCCAAAACAACAAAAAAACACAAACACAAATGTGAGAGAGAATCCTTAACTGGCCTATTTATTCACTTGTGTTGAAGACTCCTTTTCAGTGTACTGTTGCAGCATCCACAAATTCACTGTGTGAGACCAATGATTTGTTTAGCAAATTCAGCAGCCAGTTTGTTGGAGGGAGTTGCACTTTTCACTTCACTGAGCTGAGTCCAGATCTATAGGCATAAACCAGTTATCTGTTTTTGTTTTGATTCATGGAGCCTATCACTTGTGTTCACTTTACTATCTGCAGACCCTGAGTTCACAAACTGTTCCTTTTGAGTGCAGTTTGAGAAACTTCAGCTTGTTTTGCTTTTTCTCCCTTCCATGCCAAGAGATTGCTGACATATCAAATGCATATGTTTCATTTAATGTGAATGAAGTGGACTCACCAAAGCCCAAAAAGCCTTCCCCCCAAAACTAATCCCAAACCATCAAATTCCTTCACAAGAAGAGACCACAATATTTGCAGCAATGCCTGCAATATTCTAGATACTCAGGAAGAGATAGATTATGCCCGCATAGCTCGTGGTTTAGGGAAAAACAAAGTTAGCAAAGGGAAATGGAGCATTTTGAGTTGCTGGGATTCCATTAGGTGTTTATATTGGCTTTTGTAAATAATGCATCAGAGTGTTTCTGTTCACAGCAGTAGGCTTTAGGCAGCAGAAGAAACAAGGGGACACGGAAATGCGCATTAAAGAAGGCAGTCTGGTCAGCGCGAATATTTCTAATGCACGTGCCCTTAAGAGTTAATGTTCCCTGTGCTCTGGATAAGTGGATCAAGTGTAAAGAGATCAAGCTCAGAGGTAGGAAAATTGCATTGCCTCTTTTTTTTTTTTTTTTTTTTTTGCTTGTTTGAGGCTTTTTTGTTTGCTTTTTAAACTACCTTATTTATACGAGAGGAGCTGCCATTATCTGAATATTTAACTAAAGGCTTTAGAAAGCTTGATGTCCAGCACTAAAGGGTCTTGGAGTTCTTAAGGCCATGTGTACCCAGACTGGCCTTTATTATAGCTTGCTAAATTTCAGCAGAAGACATCCTCTGCAGTCTGATAATTTTGCCTTGGAGCACTTCTGCATTGACAAGATAAGCTGCATACATTCTCGGTTCTAGCTGCCCCACTGCTTGTTCCAGCAACGCGAAACCCATGCGTACCCATGTGAAACAGTAATCGCATGATAGGCTCTGTGACCGCATATGCTGAACTCTGTGGGATCTTATATCAAGTCTACAGCTCCCTGTGGCCTCAGCTTTCATGCTTCTTATTCACCCTTGATTTCTTCATTAAACTTGATACAGTATTTAACTACTTAATCTGTAACTTCAATAATATTCTACTAAACCGAGCTTCCAGTAAATGACTGACTACTATGTCAAATGTTTTCTTAAAATACATTATACTGATGAGTTGAAATGGTTGCACTTTACTTTTATTTAAGCAGCACTTCTGATTAATTAATAATCTCTATGAATATGGTAATTGCAGTTGTATTGCCAGAAAGAGATTCATTTGCATCAGGGCTGAGGCTGAAAACTTTTCTGCCAAATGCACTTCGATCTTCAACAAAGTAAGTTGAGAATGTGTAGGTAACATCCAGAATATACAGACCAGTCAATGCTGCAGCTGTGGCCTTTATTTCTGGGAACAAGTTCATTTATGTTTGAGTGAGCAGATTCAGTGTTTAGGGATTTGCGACAGGACAGCAAGCTTGTTCACACATTAGAAAAATTTCTAAAAATGATAAAAGATCTTCATATCATTAATCAGCACTCCTGCTGTATATTTCCTGTCCTTGAGAGTTTTTCTTCAGTTTAATTCACATTTTGAATTCTTGGATTTCTTCTCTTGCAAATAGTGTTTTGGGCATCCATCTTGCTGCTGAGTGCCAGTTGTACTTCTGCACCATTTAAAAACACAGCTCTTCCTCTTTCTTCTTTTGCATTTGGGATCTTACAGTGTTGCTTTCAAAGCCAGCAAACTCATCGTATTTAAATTTAGAAATATTACTGCTAATTCCTAGAATAATCTTTGGATTAATCTTGGCTACATGTTCTTTTATCAGGCATACATAGTATATGCCACTTTATAGAAGAAATAGCTGTATTGAGTAATAATTGCTAGGAGCATTCTGGAGAACAGCAAATGTCAGAAAACAAGTATAGTAATGCATGCAGAAAACTGGGGAAGATCTGAATCACAGTGTTTATACCCATGAGGTTCAACTTTGAGCCTAGCCCTAGTCAACGCAAGAGAGCAGGTGGGAGAGAAATTCTGTGCTTTTGTTACATAGCTTATCTGTCTGTCTGGCCTATGCAAGAGAAAGCACTGGGACAGGATGGCTGTGCCCGCTCCAACAGCAGAGCAGTTGGGCACAACCGCATGGTGCTATGGCTTTGCTTTTCTGCACAACAGTTATCCTGGATGTAAAAATACTAAAAAGAAAAAACCTAAAAACCCCAAAACAAAAAAAACCAAAAAACCTATGAAGCAGGTGACTTTTTCCTGTGGACTCTTAAATAAGAGTTATTGTCATATTCCTGCTTGGCTCCCAACCTTGTCTGCAAGTCACCCTGGTAAATCTGAACTCCTCTACAGCGTAAGCACAGACACCTTTGAGGAGTTGGGATGGGCCACTAGATACCCAACTTTAAGAAGCAGTGGCAGGTGTGTGGGGGGAAGATCTCATACCCGTCTCCATTCATTTTAATACGGGGCAATGAAAATAAATTCTGGAGAACCTGGAGAAGCAGTGGCTTCTGTATGCTTTGAGTGGTCCGTTTCACCCAGTCGTTGAACTGGGTGTTACTTCTCACCTTGCTTTACTGCCAGTCTCTATAACTACGTTACAAATTTCACATGCCTATTTCATGATTTTATTTTAATCAAACCTTTATTAAAGTACTTGTAACAGTGCTAACTAATTAGTTCAAGGAAATCCTCCTGTGTGATACAGAAGAACAAACTATCTGATTGTGATAATCCTTTCTCTGCTAAATAACTATGAACTGTTGATTATTTTCATGATGACATGTTATTAAGCTATTGTTCCTTTATTCCTAAAGAACGAGACATTTTTTGAGATCTGTTATACACTTATTTAATCCATTAAGTTTAAAATTGCTGATTATTAGTCTTTGGTATTTCAAGGTTGATAATCTTTCTGGGCTTCATTTGAAAATACTCTGCATTAAAACTTTTTTTTAAAAACTCCTTTTAAGTATGTTACTGTATTGGAATTATCTAAAAGGTTTTCACTAAGTAATTTTTTTTAAAGGCTCTAATTTACACTAAATACAATATAAAATGCTTGTCTCCAGTATATTCTTGATGGCACCACTCTGATGATTTATTACTACAATCTATTATCACAGCAACCATTCTTTGATAATGTGCAAAATTGGAACAATAAATCTCTGGTATAACAGCTGAAAAACTCATACATTCTATGAATTTAATTTAGCAGTGTGTGAAGGTTTGTGTCTGTTGTGGTGGTGTTAGGAATTTAGTGATCTGTGGTCAGTGAAGACCCAGATGTTTTCAGAGGACAATTCAGATTATGGATGGGCCAGTTTACACAGTTTACACAGGGAAGGGGTGTCTCACAGCAGGCTTTAGGAGTCCTGGGTGACAAACCTCATGACTGAAATTTGAATAATAAGTCTAAAGTTCAGAACCCTCATCTCAGAAGTATTTAGGTAACAAACTCTCATTGATACAGTTTCATTTGCATTCAACATCTACATAACATTAAGGATCTGAACCTGAAGATATATATCCAAGGTTACACGGGAGCAAGAAAGCGAATCTCCAGGTTGATGGCCTAGCCATCAGATAGTATTTTCACACACCCAACTTCCCCACCCCCTCAATTCCAAAGAATTAAGTTTTCAATTTTTAAGGGAAAATCTTACCGATATCTTGCAGAAATCAGCACATTCCATTATGCTGACTCCTTCCCACTTTCTTCAAGCTGTTTGAGGCTATGAACTTTTGGTTTTCTTAGTTTATCAGCTTTCATAGTGGAAGGGGCCTACCTCCTTTAATACCTTTTCTTTTTTCTTCTTTTTTCTTTTTTTTTTTTTTCCAGGATAAAAAGTTGTGCAAAATAAGAGATAATACTCAAGAGAAATCTATTTTATGTAGAATTGTCTTGCTATCCCCTTATTTTCTACAGCATTTTCTCTCCCCATATGATTTACCTCCGTTTGACCTTCATCTCTGAAAAGGTCATACTGAACCTCTCTGAGAGTACTGATGGCTGCTTTGCTCTCTGCATCATCCTTTGTTTCTTTTATCTATTTTCTCTACAGTACACAAAGGGAACACAGTGTACCAGCCCCTGGTACTCACTGTTCTGTTTCCCTTAGATGACTTGCATATGTGCTCTTGAAAAATTATTCTAAAAACTAAGGGGGGAGGGGAGGGGAAAGAAAAAAATATCCCTTGAGTGTTTGGCAAAATTGCTTGGAATCTCCTCTGACATCTCATTGTGTTCTCTCTGTCCTCCCCTTACACAAATCAGCCAGAGGCTACAACATCAGCCATGGGGTCTGCTAGTTTACTACTGCCAGGAGCAGAGGAGCACTGGAAGACGTGGGGATGGAGGGGTGAGAGGGAGGGAATCACTGTCTGTCCTAGCAGGGAGCAGGCAGCCAGGTGATGGGCAACATCCTCAATTCTCCAGCCAGCTCTGGATCGACTTGAAGGGTAATGCTCTTTCTCAGCCATCTCTCTGCAGCCAAGTCTTTTTCAAGGCAGCCTACCTAGAAATCCCATTTGTAATTTTATTTTGCTTCAGAGACCTCCCCAGAACACTGAGATCATTCCTGAGCAGGAGTCACGGCACTGATTTTAGCACACATCTTTGTAGCATCCCTCACCTTGGTGTGGACCCTTTGCATGGATCACCTCCTCCAATGAGGCAAAGCACCAGTGCAAATGTGAGAATAAGGACCAGTGGAGTTCCTTTGGCAGAAAGGTTGCAAAATCCAGCCTTCCCAGCAAGACAGGTGGGAAACAAGGTTTCCAGCCATTAAAGCAAGGAGTTGGTGGACAATTTTCCAGTCCTCTTGTACTGGGAATGAACAGCCAAACTGTGCTTGGATAAAGACTGATTAATTCACAAATGGGATGGTGTGAGGTGGCTGACAGAGCTAAAATGCAGATTTAATGTTCCCAAACCCTTCCAGGTCTCTGCTCCCAGACAGTGACTCTCAGCAGGCCCTGAACAGATTTCTTTTTATCCAAGATGCGAATATTTCCCTTTCAAGACGTCCTGAACTTCTTAGTCCTGGGGAGGTCTAGGCTCAATAATGCCCACCGCCTGCAACATCTCTGAAGGATATTGAGGTTTAATCCTCAAACAGTAGCTTTACCTTTCTATGCTCCAGTTTCCACCTGTATTAAATGAAACAGAAACCAAGCAGTGTGGCTATGATAAGGCTTAATTAATCTCTGTATATTGGAAAAAAATATGAAAAATATCATCACTTAAGCCAAAGAAGGAGCATTCCAGCCTGAATTTGCCTGATGGTCAGGGCCAGGCTTGTGATGCAACTCTCCAGCCTTTAGGCAAAAGACCAAATTGGCTGGTTTGTAGTATCCAGGGGAAGGCTGAAATAAAGACGAAGTTTTGGACCCCCTTGAACTAACTTTAGACTTGGAGACTCTGTAACCTAAGCTGAAGCCGTTTGGTGGATCAGCCAGTACTGGAAATGAGCTCAGATGCATACAGCAAACCTACATTCCTCTTGCGACAGCCTGTGCACAGTGACCAGTTCATCTTTTTCCAGAACTGGTCTCTGATCACTCATGGTTCCTCCATTAATGGTTTTTCTTAGTGGGGTTCTGCCCTCATTCTCCAGAGATTAGCGGTTCAAAGCCTGGCTTGGCTATAAATAACAAAGACATTTGCAAAGCAAATCATCTTATTAAAAATAGGGATTTTTTTATCCCTCCAACCACAACAAAACTCTTACCGTTGAAGAGCAACAGTACTTGGCTGTGAATTGGGAAGTTCAAAAAGGGCTGCTTGCAGAGCCGACAGACAGACAGCCTCCCTCTTCTCAGCAAGATCACCCCAAAGGAAAGGAATGGCTTCTCCATTAAAAGTTGCAGGTTTCCTCTCTTCCCACTCCTGTTCAAGATTACTCTATTTTGGCTCTGCTGGATCTTTGGGGAATTACCTTTAGCATTATATTTATTAGACAGAATAAAACTGTGTGGCAGAGAACTTCATCATCTTTCTCTTCAATTTTCTTAATGGTATTTTCTTACCACTCTTGGAGCGCTTGCTCTACCATGTATTTCTTCTAGTATTCAGAATATTTTTGTGCTCCTGTCTTCTCCTTTTGTGGGCAGTTTCAGACATAATGCAATTCTAGACATCTTTCTGCTGCTGGTGGAAGAATAGGTTTGTTACAGTGAGTCTGGATGAGTGCAATTGTGGGAACTGTAATAGGGGCAGGAGGGGGCCTCTGTTTGTGGGAAAGATGTAATAAGAATCCTCTTCCACAACTTCTTACTCCATAGCAGCCCCTGTGGGGTACCCAGAGGAGAACAGGGTGTGTTCATCAGTCCGGGAACGAAAACGAATCCCAGGATCTGTCTGTGCCCAGCAGCCTCAGGAAAGAGTCCGCTTTCGGTTAACTGTGCCTGAGCTGTGTGGCTTTTTCCATACAGGGGAAAACCAAGCTCAAACAATGGCATAGGGAGAAAAAAAAATTAAAAATTATATATATATATGGTTACTTGGTCTAAACAACTTCTACTCAGCTGGGAGGAAATGCAATGAAAGAGTTCAGTTACTGGGGGACTGGCCCTCTAAATAACCAATGCACACAGCAGCTTCCAAGTCTGGAGCAGACATTGCTGTGACAGGAGTAAAAAGTTCAGCAATAAGTCACCTAAAGGTCCATTAGTCCCTTCTTGTAATTGTCTATTATAAAGGCCCAAAGGGAAACCGCAGACAAAGCAGTTCTCCAAAAGCAGGAGTGCCACCAGCAAGAGGAAAGGAGAAATGGTATCTCCAGCCTCCTGTGACTGGTCTGCACCCCCCTGCCCCTGCTCTGCTCAGCAAGCCATGGAGCAACCCTCCTGAAACAGGCGTGTCAGAGGCTTCCTCCAAAAGCACATCTGTATAGAAAAGACACTTTAGCAAAATAACCAAATCCTTCCTGCTACTCCAGAAAGAGAGACTAACAGATAAGCTAATGCACTCACCCAGAATGAACTGTGGCCAAACAAAATTGGTGTCTAATGAGGGCATGGAGATTGAGTGGACTAAGGCCATAGCAAGACCCTGGTTTCTTGAACCCTACAGGAGAGCCAACCTTTTACAGTGACCTAATCTACACTGCATGTTCCTACTTAACACCCCTCACTGATGCAGCTTCACCAGTGACGATACAATGGGGATTGTCTGGGTAGGCCACGAGTCGGCTTTTTAAACTCATGCCTTGTCAAGCCCAGGTGTGCTTAACTTGGTGTCAGGAGGCCATGCCCTACCCCCTCCTGCTGGTAATATGGAGGTTGGCCCTAGCTTGGTACAAACCCGTCAGGGAAATAAGTCCCTGGGGACTTCCAGTACAGAAAAAATTGCAGCTATTCACAAAACAGATCAGCCAAAGCACCCTTTGTCTGACTGTTTATGCCTACTGGATCTGTCCTTCAACTAGTATAAATCTGCTCAATGCTACTGCCTTTTTGTAGTCTTTGCCAGCATACACCAGCTGATGACTTAATGCTAGCATCAATAATCTTTAGCACAAGAAAGGCCCCGAGAAATAAACAGTACTGTAGAAAATGCCACATAACCAGTACATCAACACTGATAATATTTCACACACAGTGGATGGCAAGGCAGGCTGTTTACAAACTCACAGCAAGAGCAGTAAGGAAAAGAGCAGCCCAAGAGTGTGCAAAGCCCTTATTGCTGAATTCCTCCTGCAGTTGACAACAGCTACTGAGCAGCGTCTGCTTCAAGATCTGCGGAGGACGCCAGATTAGAAATCAAACTGTAAAAATACCCTGCATCGGTACTCGCATTTCTGTGCTGGTGCAATGTTGCTGACTGGTCCTCTTTGGCTCTAAATATGATGCTGTCAGTACTGAGAATATTTCTTAATCAGCACCGAAGAGTTGCTGCCAGGAGAGTAGAAGTGGCTGTCTATCAGTCTTGCTTCTGCAGAAAAAGCAGTTGTTTAAAGGAGGGGGCTGTTTGACCTTTCCATTTTTCAAACGTGTATCTCATTGCCAAGACTGTGTCATTCTTTGTAAGCATTTTGTTGTTCAAAACAAATCTTATACTGTGAACTTCTTCTTCCCTCCCGTTGTATGTTGCCATTCAGCAGCCTCATACTAACAAGTAAGGAACCAGCATGTAATATCCTTCTCAAAATAATAAGCAAGTGCAGGCACCCTACTTCTAAGGCACAACCAACTCTGCAGAAACAGGCAATGTCGTAGGTGAACTGAGCAAATAGGTGTGGGGTGGTCAGTTTGCAGAAGCAACTCTACAATAATAAGAAAGCGTTCTCCAGCTTGTGCTCATAAACAAGCCTGCAACAGTAAAAAAGTGCGTGCAGGCAGATATTGCTGAGAAATACCACAATAACAAACTGACCTGCGATGCCTACTCCTCAGGAACAGCCTAGCCAAAACTATGACAGTCATGCAGAGAAATGGGTGTTGAGATATCTAAGGATGAGAAACATTTTAAATCATGAAGGACATGCTTAAAATGCTTTAAAGCACCTTGAGAACGCTGGGGCAATTACGAGAAACGAAGATGGCTAACAAACAGGCAGCTTATGTATTCTGTATATTGCTGTGCACTGCACTCAAACATATCTTTCATAGCATTCCTGATGAGAAGCCAACACAAATGCCAGAGGTACTGGGTTTAGATCAAACTGACCATTTTTTCAACTTTGGCAAGGTTCACTGTTAAGTTGGATATGAGAATGTTAACTTAATGGTGTTGCTGCATATACACACATCTAATCATGAATGTTAGATTCACACCAAAGCTCTGTGCGGCCAAGAAACTTTATCTTCATTAGTACGAAGAGATCACCTTTGTCCATTACGCATACAATCATGCCAGAAGAGCACAGCTATGGTAGCTTATGAGAAAGCATCTACACCACAGTTCAGGCAGAAAGGGAAAAAAAGCACCAGGACCAGTCTGTATCAAAGCCATCTATTATTTCAGAGAAAATAAAAATCAGACTGGAGACAGCACGCTTCTCTTACACAGAGTGCTTAGTTACTACTACTCCTTTTGTACATCGGAACATACCCACACCATTCAGTGCATTCATATGCAGTACTAATTCTACCCTTCAGAAAAAGGAAGGCCAAGGAGTATTCTATTTTGTCATAGACATCACCTTTACTGTTTTTCCAAGCATGACAACTTAAGTAAAAAAAAGTCAGAGCACAAAACATTTTGAAGTTTCAGCTACCACCGTTTGTGTTCGTTTGTGATAGTAGTTTATACACTTTTTCTGAAAACCCTCCTCCCAAAACTTAAGTGGGCTTCAAAACGCTTTACAGGAGAAAGAGCAAGTCAGGAGTTAAGTTCAGTTCTGTCTAGCATCCCCAAAGTTACAATTACATCTGGTAAGTTTCCTATCTTCCATTTAATCACCCCAAATCAGAAGCAGTTCTAGTTAACGCCAATTCATTTGTTCACTCAAGCCCTGCAATACAGGGGGAAAAAGATACGCTCGTTAATAGCTTATAATGCTGTCTTGGGACACAAATGTATTAATGCAGCTTAAGAGTTTCCCCATGCATCTGGTTTACTGGCTACCAGACAGATGGGGCCTAAACTTGCTTTGACTTTCCAGGGATATTCTGAGAGGCCAAAGTAACTGCAAAGGCAAGATATATGCATGCGCCAACTCTTTTAGCTGGGAGTCAAACACCTCAATGTTAAACAGCAGCCTAAGGAAGCATTCTCTTCCCACAAAGGGGGTACTGTAAATACTGCTCCTCGCCAGAAAAATCTGTTAAAAAATGCTGTAGCTATGAATGTACCAAAAAAAGCTTTCTTCAGGCAGGGGGAATAGAATGAGCAATTCAACAGTACACATGAAAAGCTTGCATCTTTCACCGACTTATTCACTTCACAATCACTGACAAGACTGATGTATATATTTCTGCACCTGCAATGGTAAAAGCAGATAAAATATTTAATATGTAATTTACAATGTATTTTACCAGCTTGGCATACAGGATGAACAGAATATATCAAAGTAGTTGACAGTTACAGGCTTGTGAAGGCCCTGCAAAAATATTACTTCAGATATCTGCTAATTTAAAAAAAAAAAAATCAATTTGCATTTTAGAAGTGATACAATTCAATCTACCACAAAATACAAAGAGCTGCAAAAACGTATACCATTCCAACAACAATGTATATAAGTTATTAAATAATGATCTGATTTAAAAGAATATAAATGAAGCCTTTAAGTAGGTCTTTTCTACATGCATATTATTCCTCATTAAAGAAAAATATGTAAAAAGGCCATTGGTAATTGCTTTGTTAACCACTGTAGAAAATGCCAATTCTCTGGTCACAGACGCCACTAGTTTAGCACTTAAGGTCTCTGCAGTGTTACATGTGATTATTTTTAAATACTGTTAATTCTATTACTCCATTGGTAAAGAATGCGTGACTTGGAATATGGCAGTCTTCATATTGAGAGGGCAGTGATGCACAGTTCTAGAATTATCCAGAAGAACAGCACCCTCCACTGCTCTGTACTTGTGGCTCATCATCAATGATCTGTACACCTCGCCTTGCTATTCCTGACTGACTGGAACCATTGCCTCTTGCTCTTTCATCCACTTGAGCAGTTTCTATCATTCCTGTAAAGGAAGAAATGTATTAGAGGACATTCTGCTGCATTTTTACACAGGACTGAGATCTTAATCTATTTGAGTTATATGCACAAAGTTCAGCAAGACTGGTTCTCCTGTTCAGTATGCCTAAGTACGTACTTAGGTATCACATAGCATAGCTGCAAGAACATATTTAAATCTTCTTCCTAAAGCACCAAACACCCAGCAGCTCCTGTTGACTAAGGGAGACCTTAGATGCTCAGATGTTCTGGAGCTAGTGACTTCAAAAGCGAGATTTACCCACCATATCAAGAACATTCTGTTAAAAAAGAAAACAAACAAGAAACCCTACACCCCACATATACCATCCCATACCCCCACCCCCCCCCAAAAAAAAAACCAACCTAGTCTTCAGACATGCAGGTGAAGTTTTGCTTAAATTCTTGTATCATAAGAACACAATGAATAGGACAACTTCACTCTGTTACATTTTTATCCTACATTCCATGATCTTTACCATTTGCTAAGACTGCTGTATAAAATTTGCACCATTACAACTTCAAGTTTATGATTTGTAATCAACATAATTTAAGACGCTTTTCTGAAAGAGGTTGAAACAGAGGGTTTGAAGCAGGCAACAGTGAGACCAGTCACATGAAGTTTGATGTTACTATTTACACATGCCTAGTGAAACAGCAGTCGGTGCTCCAACAAATGACAAAGACATTTTTGGAGTACAGCATGAATTTGCAATATTTTAAGCATCCATACATCAAGTGTCCATAGTTGTTACAGTACACAAGTGGCTTGAAGTAGACCCAGATGAAGTCAGTTCTTAGTAATGGTTTACATTAAGGCTTTTCCATATCATTTTAAGCATTCTGAAGCCTTGAGCATTTTGTGAATGAGCTCTTTACCAACAAAGCTAGATAATACCTACTTTTACAAAGGTCAAGAAACAGTTCTTCAATTCCTTTGTTCTGTTTAGCTGAAGTATGATAATGTTTTGCTCCAACAGATTCAGCATACCTGTAGGAATGAATTTACAGAACTTCACTGTACTAGAGGACTCAATCTTTCTAAGCCACTTTACATGAAGCAAAAATATTATCACAAGCGGTTTTATTCCTAGTTCAGAGTTAACCTACACATGCTGATTTAATGTAAAAAGGGAATTACATGGTTAAAACTGCCATGATTGTTGAAAAACACTAGATAAAATAAAGTATCTTGTCTAGAAATGCATTTAAACTGTAAATGTTGACTTTAAATCAGGCACAGCTCTCAAGTTATACTTTGGTGAGTAAGGACATTCTGTGACTCTGACACTAACAGAACACTTAACACAGCAGCCAACGAGGCACTGCTGGTTTACGCCTGCCAGTTGTTAACAGCATCACAAGTTTATTACTCCAGCATAATTCTGCAATGACTGTTTCTATTAATAATTGGTGTGACTTACGTTTCTGCTTCTTGCACTGAAACATGTCTCTCTTTTTCCAAGTCTATTTTGTTACCTGTTGGAAACAAGTTCATCTTTCA
>JANZLP010000044.1:11941674-11952047 GCA_026930925.1 Chelictinia riocourii | reverse complement strand
GAAGGGGGGGTTGCATCTGCCATTCCAAGGGAGGCTCCTGCCTTCCTTAGCAGATACCTGTCTTTCAAACCTAGACACCTTAGGTCACACATTTTGCATTCTGACAGAAAGGAGAGTAACCTTCCAGGAATTAAGTATTTCAGCATTATTCATTACATACAAGCTATACCAACCTACTTCTGTCATTTTCACACACCTCTTTCAATTTCTATTTCTTTCAAATTTCAGATGCTAAATAGCAGCCCACTAACATGTCAAAGCTTTCATACATTAATTACCACTAAGACTTTTAGAAATCCCTTTTTGACATACAATTGGTTTGCCTACTTTTTTTGCTACACTTAAGCTTAGCTTTGCAAGTTTTTCAAAGTTGTTCCATTGTTACACAAAGACCCTGGACAGGTTTGTGCTCACAAGCAGTTTCAACTCGACTCACAAATACTCTGAAAGCTAGAAGAAACTCATAGATGGACAACCAGCCTGATTTCTTCCCCTTTAAAGCTATCTAGACAATTAGAAGTCTGACATACAAAATCCTCACATTGTAACACTGTAGGAAAAGTTGAGCTAGTCCTGTCACTGATCAAAGAGAGAAAATGCATTTGCTCTCACCACAAAACAAAACACAGACGCCAACGGCAGTGCTGGAGTCGAAGTAACTAGACAAAGTTCTACCAAAATTTACGCACCATCTTAGGAAGTAATTGCAGTGCAATAGGATGAAAATCAGTCAGCTAGAAAGGACATTAAAAGATAATTAACCTATTTAGTAAATTTATTATAACTATTTTCTCTATAGTTACATTAAATAAAGTGATTTAGAAGTGCTCCCACCTTTCCAGAACTTCTTACATATCCTCAATCTTCAAAAACAATGGATAATACATTCTTTTAAAAGGACAGAACTTTGACAATCTTACCTAAAATTTGGCTTGGGCTTTACTTACTCCATGACTGAAGTTCAGGAATGGGGCCTGACAGTCAGTTAACAACGTGATATATACGTATTTGAAGTTATTTTGAAATGACTGCTTAAGGAAGTTTCACATATTCATAGTAACCAGAAGTGTGTTCACATCATCTCTAGTACTAAAACCCCCTCATCTTAAAAAGTAATCACTTACACTACCCTTTTGTCACCTTCTCTACTTTGAATAAAACCTACTAACTAGATGACTAAAGCATTTCACTCCATATTAAAGTAATTAAGCCTTATAACTTTCCCTATTGACACAAGCTACCGATGTAAGTTGAATTGCAAAACATTAAAACCTTAAAACATAGGATTTCTCCTGCCACCTTTCATGGCCACATGACAAGTGGCAGCTTTCAGCTATCCTTGGAGTTTCATCAGGCAATCCTAAGCAACCTAATTACACATTAAACAAGAAAAAGAAACCACAAACAAGAAACTGAATGTTTGTAAAGTGTTTTTTCACTGTAGCTTTCTAGATTTAAATCTAAGTTTGCAAAAGACACCATTTCAAATTAACTTCATTTCCAGCATTCTGAATCACCAAACTGTCAAATGTCAATCATCAAATGACCAAAACAAGAAATATTATATAAAATTAAAATCCATAAACACAAACCATACCTGCTTTTCCTTTCGATAAGAATAGCCATATAAGAAGCAGGTAAAGCAGCACCAAAGCCAGGAGACCAAAAGTAGAATTTTCCAAGTATCCTCCTGAAAATGTAATTTGTACACATATTACATGCAAAGCAACTGAAACATTCATGTACCATATTTTACCTTTATCATAAAATTATGCACATTTTAGTAAGGTTAATTTTGTCACTTCACATTAATCAACACTTACAAATAAATACTAAAAATTATATTTTTACAGTTGAGTAGCTCAGACAGGTTCCTGAAGTGCTTCATAAACTTTAAATTAAATACTTCATTAACATATCCATGTCATTTAAAGGATTACTTTGCTTCAAAGAAAGCAGTGCTTTCAAGACATGTTTCTGAAAAGTTGGAGATACTAAATACAGAAAAATCTTCTGAAAGAATTTATAGTTGCTCCTCGCTCCGCTACTTGTCCAAGTACATGTTCAGGAAGATGTGCCTTGTGGAATGTAGGGATGCAATCAAGTAAGCCAGAAATCAAACCAAATTATTGTAATATAAATCACACCCCAAAGAGATAGTAAACTGATACTAAAAACAGTAAACCACTCATTTACAGTAAGCCAAGGAATCTATCTGCAAATTAAAACTGGAAGCAAGAGTGACATCCCAGTTCTATTAAGCTGGGAAAGCTATCATTTTTTGCAACAAGATCTGGATTTCACTCAAAGAGTCTGCACAATTTCAACTATCAAAATTCCTCCAACAATAGGAGTTGAAAAAAATAGTTACACAAAAGACAACATCTAAGAAAATATTTCTATAAATTGGTCAGTGTTAAAGGAGGAAAACCAAAATGCATGTCAGACACAGTGTCATCAACCACATTTGGTCTGTTCAGGACACCTGCACCTTCAAACTAATTCAGGCTGATCACAGAAGCAAACAATAGTCAGGCAGTCATGAAATTTGGTAGCATGATAATAAAGAAGTAAAATGTCAGTGTTCTCCTATGATAATGCACTCTCTAGCAGAATTAGATCTCAACAAGTCACAGCTCAACAAGGCGATGGCTAACCTGCCGCTGACGGCAATAGGAATGGAAAAAATGATGGTACCTAGTATTGTGACTAACACGCTGATCATCATATGTGTCATCTCTTTTCCTCTCCTTGGCCAATTTCTTAAGAGAGTCATGTGGCAGAAGAAAGAAAGTTAATTTGGCAATCAAGCAGAGCTGAGGCTATATTGGGAAGCCAGGGCAGGGTGAGAGGACTTTTTACAGCGGGAAGGGTCTGTAGAGCTAGACCCAACAACTGCTCTGTAAGCAAAGATAAGAAAGGTATCTTGTTGGTTATCACAAACAAGACAACCACCAACGTCACACATGATGAGAATGACTGCTGCCCTTGATACTTACAGTCTAACACTTAATACTCATCAGGAGGTTTATGGGCTCTTCAAGTGAAATACCATCTAACTTGGTAAGAAACAGTAATGCTGGGCTTAGGTTGATGTAAAGATTTGATAAAAATTGGGATATAGCCCCTTGGGTTTGGTGCCACAGAGATATGGTCAAAGCACTGGAAGGGGAAGATCAGCACCAGGCTATTGGACTCCAAGGGACACAATGACATGGCTGAAAACCTGTGTTTATGTTTGGAAAAGTGTAAGAAAAAAGAGAAGTAATGAAAAGCATAATCATTTTGTGAAATCTGAAATGAATTTCTTCTTCCTCTCTAAACATTTTTAGTCCACTCAAAATAGAGTTTTGTAAAATAACAAAAAAAGACAAAGTATTTTGATTTTTTTTAAAGAACTTGTGAAAGTCAGCACCTTTTAAGGATTTAGAAGAAAAAAGAATTTGGGGGGAGGTTTGAATTCTTTTCTTGTTTGTTTTATTGGGGCTTTTTTCTGCCTTTATGTGGATATGGTGGGCTAAATTCTGTGGGAGCTAAAACTTGGGGGAGTGGGGGAGTCCCAGGGCTGCACAGGGTATAAAAGTAATGCGCGGTTTGGCCTAGTGTTGATAGATAATTTGTTTTCTGCAGGTGCATTTTACAAATGCAAGTTTTACTAGGTCTCACTTGACTTCACTTTATTACTTTTTAACCCAGTAGTCTCATTCAAGCACTGTATTGCTTTAAGTTGAATGGGCCTGACTGTGGTACCAGTCGTACCAGTAAAAGTCAAGAGCAACATAGCTGCAGTCGAGGGAACCCTTTGCAGGGCAACATCAATAACTTTTTTTTATTCTCAGTTTTCTTTTGATTGCCCGCAAGATTTATCAGCAGCAAACCTGGATTTTTAGGAAGATGAAAAGCATATAGTGAATTTTATGGAAATTGTCGTGGAAAACTGAGTTTTTCTTTATAATTTTCAGTGCCCTAGTCCTTTAATGAAACTTTTGGATCCTTGTTATACTTGGTGTGTGACTGCTACTGTGCCATATTTTGTGACCAATTTCTAGACATTATTTTCAATGCCTGGAATGGATTTGTAAATGTGTAGGGAACTTCTTTTCATGGTGAATTTGTTTTCCTTGTTTATAGACAGCATGGGTTTGAACTGCAAATTGCTGAATGCTTTGGCCCTGATCCAGCAAAACTCCTAACTGCTGGCTTGATTTTAAGCATATGAGCTGTCAAGTTGGAATCATTGTTAACTGCTTTGTTGAACCACTTGGCACCTAATGGCTTGAGGTTAGAGAAGAATAGAGAAATCTTTCTTTTCTGTAATCGATGCCAGTGTAAATTGCATATCCTGAAACGTACTGTAGCATGCAGACTTTACACAGGATAAGACTAGGGGAGGAGCAAGTCTCAGAATTGTCTTTTGTGGATACCCTGTTAATGGATTCAGTTACGCTTCAGTGATGCTAAGGGCAAAAATCCAACACTTCGTCCTTTTAAAGTGCAGAATCTCTATTGAGAAAGTGTCCATGTAAAGACAAAAGTACTCTCTCAATTGATGCTTATTGTAGCTTGGATGTGGGTGCTTACTTAACGTGGATTTAGAGCATGAGATACTCCTCCTCGTACAGGACCCATGGGGGAAGATTTGCCCCCCTACTTTTAGAACTTTGTTTTCCAGGTTGATCTCAAATCTCGGATATTAATTTATTATCTCTGTTACTTCAAATAACAGAAAAATAAATAGCCATTAAAATGATTTTTTTGTCATATCACAGCTGTAATTTTAGTCTTGTTTGGGAGCCATAAGGTAGAGGTCTCTTAAGTCTCCCATTAGTGTAACAGTGCCCAATTTGTTGACTTTTGAAGCAGCAACACAGATTTTTGTCCGAGTTCAGTCACCATTGCCACTAATCACTTGCTCAGGGCTGTGTATATGGCTGTATTTTCCATTACGTTACATAAGTGCTTCTGCTTTACATCAGAGCACTGAGAAACATCCTTAGATTGGATTTTTTAGAAACAGTCTCCTCTCTTTTTCCAAATGCCTTGCACTGAATTTGTTTCATATTTTGTGAATCTAATTTATATTCTATTTTGTCTTGCCAAGCCATGTTTGATTTTACTCCATCTTCACTCCTTATATATTTTGTTCTACTAAGAGCTTGCTACCCTCCCCTCGGTTGCCAAAGATGCAAACTCTTGATGCTACCACATCTGACAGAACTAGGCCAAGCAGATATCTAGCCTGGGGGCTATTACTGGAAGTTAGGTTTCAAGGAACTCTTTCTGTGGTCTTGTGAGTTAGAAAAATGTGCACATTCCTGCACATTTCAGATGCTAGTACCAAGGACAGAGGAGCTCTGGCGGGAAGGAAAAGCCGCCCAAGTAAACTAATAATTGGTTTAAAAGCAGAGAATTGTCTGGGAAAGGGTTACCCATATGTTTCCCCAGCTTCTTTTAAGATGATGACCAAAGTCTGCTAATGACAGGAGGCAAGTAATAATATTTCTGGTCACCAAGAACAGTACAAGCTTTTAAGACTGAGTTCTGAGACATTTTTAGAGATGTCATTTGCAGTGCTTGAATAAGTATATGGTTAAATCAAAGTAAAATTACAAACTGCCTGCAAATAACCACAATGAATTCTGAAAGTATCCTGCTGCCTGCTGACCAATATCGTCTGTAGCAACTCATACTACTTAAACACTTTTTGTTATTCCAGACCAATATACATGTAGATAATTTGTGCTCTTATTTACAGCAAAGTCTCTAAAATAAAAGAATTCCACATCACTTGCCTCCGTATGTGACGTTCCTTCAGCTAAGATCACTTTAAATATGGAAAAGTGTGATGCTCGGTGTATGGAGTAGAATTTTGGCTAACCTCTTCCTTTCGACTTCCAGGAGAAATTTAAAAACCAGCTTTATCAGAGATGCTGTACAATGCAATGTTGTCTCAGTATGCTTAGCCTATTCACTTGTACACTATGCGAGTAGTTGTTGAATAGGTCAATGATTTATGATTCTTATAAATGCAAAGATCCTATTTTCTACTGCATAGTTTTCACTAATATTTTTGGTAAATGTATTAATTTGGCATCTGCTTTTTATAGCAGATCACCTATTTATTCACCTATTCATGTTATATTTATCAAGTGTATTGATAGTTAATTTCCTACCTCTGTGGAAAAGCTGACGTTTGATACCTGAGTTGTAAAATTTAGAGACAAATGAGACCGTCCAAGCTCCTATTTCCAGAATTGGTTGCTGCTTTGTTCTTAGAAACTCTTGCTCAGCGTGAAAGGAGTAGGAAGAAAATTCAAAGTCCTGAATTTCTGCTGTTCCCATCTCATCACAAAACCATCTAGAACTTTGTGAAATAAGCTCTGGAAAACCTATAGGTGGTTTTGGAAGAAACACTGTGGAGAAGGGTCTGGAAATGAAGCAGAGCTTTGTATGTGGAATGAACATAAGTTGCTGTGATTCATGCAAAAAAGCACACAAACCTCATAGTTTGAAACTGCATCAGCAAAGCCCTCAAAATAATTCAAAGTGAAGTCTCCAGTGTCTACCCAGAAAATAATGAGCTCCTGACAAAGTGTAACTTGGCAAAGAAACTTTCCAAAGACAAGTTTAGAAAACCATAGATCTTTTCCAGATCTGTGTCTTTTCTATGAGGAGGAAAAAGCCAAGAGACCAAGCAAATGCTTTTGCTATTAGGAAAGGATTTATTAAAAGGTACAGTACATACTTAGGAGACAAGAATGATTTCTGCTGTGAGATTGTGCGCAAAAGTAGCTTTTGCCGTGAAAGGGGGTTTTTATATTGGAAAAGGCACTAATCTAGGCCTCAGTGTCTGTGGCAGCTCTGCTATGGATCTAATTCAATTCCACATTTAACAGTCCAGACTTCTACATGTGTCTTCAGAGACTAATGGGTAAAATTCACTTCTGTGCTGTAAATGCAAATGGAGGTTTCAGTGGGAAACTAAGCAGAAGGAAGGTGCAAATACATCCCTTGTGCTTTCCATGGAGTCCTCCTGAGATGACCCATTTCTGTAGTTTTGCTTCTGTTTTTAGAACAGTGACAGTTTTTCTGAGTCCATTGTCTTTGTTGCTGTTCACATCACTGATGAGTCCTGCTGTTTCTAATCCACAGTTTTTGTCTGGTCTGTATCTGCTAGTGGCTTTTTTTCTTCCAGCTTTGAAAGCTACAGTAAGAATAGAAATTGCTTTGCAGATGCGAGAAAAAAGTATTTAGCTAATGCATAGTCCTGTCTTTTTCTTTCTTCCTTTTTTCTTTTCTTACTTTCTCTCTCTCAAGTTTGTAGCAAATTGCTCTACTTGGCTGATTGCTGTGCACCCTGCCATGAGTCTGAATGCAGTTCAAAAGCACCCCACTGACCTGCTTGTTTTGTTTCTCTTTTCTGAGTTCCCATTTCCAGAAATTGATGCTCAAGTGTCCCAGCTCTTAACAAAAAACCAAGCTGCAAGGACACACTGAATTCCCTGTTAACTTGTGCCTCATCTCAGTCACTGGAAGCTAGACTAGATGGCGTTAGTGCTAGTTCTCCCATAGTTACCTCGTCCAATTCTATTTCTCTTTTTTAGTTTATATGTAACACATTTGAATAATCTGCCCCATAAAATAACTAGTTTGCTTCTTGTTGCTTATAAAAATCTTTCTGTGGTTTGAGCTGGATGTAGTATTCTTCTTTACTTCCTGTCTGAAAGCATGAATCACTTCAGTTGTGTAACAGCAGAAGACGTTGCTACACAACAGTGGATACAGCTCATCATGGAGGAATATTGTGTGTATGAATGATTCCTCTGATTTCATAAAATGTCTGGAGACTGTTACAGATGAAAGGGCATTCTGTAGATACAAGAATCTCAGCTGGACCCATGCATTTTGTTTCAGTTGCAGATTTTTCTCAAATTTTCTGGTGTGTTTCTTTGTGGGTTTTGTTAACCTTATCATTCATTTCCATGGATTCATCTTTTTATTCTGGTAATTGGCTCAGTACATCCTATGTTTTGGCTTCAGAATAAGTCTTCAATTTTCTGTTGTTACCCTAGAATTTCTAGCGGTCATGTAGCTATCTGCATATTTGCTACACATCTCTGGTCAGACTTTCTTCTTCAGTGAAAAAGACATTTCCCTATCTGTGATTCTCTCTCCCTTTCATTGCAAGGGATAACACACCAGTTCTTTGCTTTTAACTTATGTATTTTCTGGCAATTTTATAGCATTCTTCAGCAAGTTGTTTAATTATGGAAATGGGTATTTGACAGTACCTTTCCTGTGAGGTCCTTGGAATAGTTAATTCACTGAGGCATACATTCCCCCTGTGAGGTTTTACCAGTGGATAAACTGAGACACACCAGATAATATATAAAATAATTTTAGTGCAGGATGCCTGAGTTTCAGTCCTCAGTTCTAACCACAAGACCACACTATTAATCTCTAGACTGTGAGGGCTTCTGGAGTCTCTGCCGAGAGCACATGGTTCTGTGGGAACTCCACATGTCCAGCCCTAACAAGCCAGCTTTGTTTTGCTTAATTTCTCTTGTTACAGTTCAGAAGACTCAGAGATGGCAGACCCTTGGTTGGGAAGCTTTGCCCTGATTACTGTTGAGATGTAGTTTTTCGGGGCCTGGGGAATCCATTCAGTGGGACACTTGTTCATTTCTCACTTTGCAATGATCCTATAAGGTAACGGTCTGCGCTTCACCATTCCATTGAACTGTAACTCCCAGATGAACATATTCTTTGGCTGCCCTATATATTGGTTGATCTCAAACTTTATTTCCATTTTGATTTTCCCATCAGTCAGCAGCAGACTCCCTAGTAAGTCCCTCTGGCAGTTTGTATTCCCAGTTTTCATAAAGGAGAGTCTCTTCTCTCCAGAAAGATCCATCCTCAGAGCACCACAAACCAAAGCTCCGCGGTAGAGCTGAAGTGAGCTGTGTTCTCCCTTGCCTTTTCCATATGTCCCTGCAGGACAAATCCAGAAGTTACTCACTCCTTTTCTTAGGCTGTCTGAGTAGCAGGACCCAAACCACACCAACATACAAGCCACTGTTGCAAATGTCAGCTGAGATACATTTTAAAAAAATAATTACTCCAAACAAACATTTGTTTGGCTTTTTCAGCTCAGCATTCAGAGTTTCACCTCTTCACCTTATAAAGGGAATAAACCTAATTTGTAAAAAAAGCCTGTACATTTTATAGATGCAGCATTTTAATTTCCTGGGCTTTGCACCTCTAAGGCAGAAAGAAGCAGCAAAAAACCCACGTGAGACATTACTTCAGTCAACCCACTGCAGTTTGCATTATTCCCTTGAACTCATTCAATGGCATCGTTTTTACATGATCTTATCCTTATTTTGCCTCAAACAAAAACTGTATTTAAAAAAAATAAACACAGAGACATATTTTTAGCTGCTGTGAATCACTGGTCAAATTCACCAGCTGGTCTAACATGCTTTGTAGGAAAAGAGAAATTGGAGTTGGCTAATACACCAGAGCAGTACAATCATATTAGAAAACTGAGAAATCTTAGTATCTGTCTCCTCTGCTCCCCCTCCCTGCCTTCTTCCCAGCTCTTCTTTCCTTTCTTTTTCCCAGTCTTTCAAGCTGTTTGTTTCACATCGTGAGCCAAGATAGTTTCTAGCCAGAGATGCTTGGGGGTGCATGGACAGTGTTATTTAACTATAGTTATGATACTTTTTTGTATAATAAGCAGAGCTTGCCTTGGAAACTGAAGAATCAGTGCCCTCAAAGATGGTAAGAAAGAGGAAGGTAGTTGGAGAATGAGTCAGCCATCAATAAAAATCTCTTCGCTCTTGGACCACTATTTTTGAAGTATTTTGCTACCTGAAAATTCAGTTTGGTGTCTAATGGTGTTTTAAAATGAACTGACGTGTCTTACTTCCAGGTGGGCACATCTTTACGCTTCTAAAGATGTAAATGAACACAAGATTAATTCTCTTTCTCCTCCTGTCCTGGGATGAAGGAGAGCACGAGCACTGTAGTTTCACTTTCACAATACTTTTCACTTAGTAATTGAAGTCCAGGCTGCTCTGCTTTATTAGAAAAAGGAGGTTTAAGAGATGATTGAGGTGGTTATTCTTTCAAAAAGGGTATTTTGCTCAAAGCAAGCCATAGCAGAAAAATTACTGGTTTCAAAGAAAGGTTTTTCAGGGTAGGATGGAATTTTTTCTTGAGAAAGGGAACTCCAGAAATGTTGCTGACTCTATGTATTGGGTTTCTGTGGCAAGGTTTTGGTAGCGGGAGGGGGGGCGGGGAGGGGGGGGGCTTTACAGGGGTGGCTTCTGTGAGAAGCTGCTGGAAGCTTCCCCTGTGTCTGACAGAGC
>JANZLP010000044.1:11631951-11647273 GCA_026930925.1 Chelictinia riocourii | reverse complement strand
CTGTTCTTAAGACAAAAATAGCATTTTCCACCAAAAATATACATTAATACATGATGTAAAAATGTCTATATTTAATTCCGGGGCAGCTGTGGGCACAGGCGCAGGCACGCAGCACCCCCGGCTCATTGGCAAGGACGGACGGGCAGCTCGTGGCCCAGTTCCTGCTGCGGACGCACAAAGCACCTCTGTTACTTGTTCTCTCCGCTTACAGGCTCCACGTGCTTCCCACAAAGCCCAGCACGGACAGCCAGCGATGCGGCCAGCTGGCCTCGCTGACCACAGCTTTCCCAGCAAGTCCCAGCAGCCTCCTGGGGCTCCCAGTGCAAACGCAGCCAGCACAGGAATGCCCAGCAAGGGCACTGCTGGGGGATCCGTTGCCGGAGCGGGGTGGTGGGGAGACAGCTCAGCCCTTACCCGGGTGTCCCCCACAGCACGGGCATCACACCGGCTGCTGTGAACCCCCGAGCCGTGGTCCTGCTGGAGAGGGTGATGCTGCTGGTGGAAAGCAAGGGTGGGCTGCGACAGGAGGGACTGCCTGGCCGAGGGGGATCAAAGAGCCTCAGCAGGAGCTCTGGGCAGCCTGTGCCAGGAGGAGGCAGGTCCCGGTGGAGGCTGTGCCGGGCGGGAGGGAGGGCGGCCGGGGGCAAGTGCTTCATGCATTGTGAGGGGTCTGCTGGTCACAGAGCACTCTGTGAAGCTGCTCCTCTGCCTCTCCCCAAAAATGCCACTGAAAAATCACCCTGTAAGGTCCTCAGAAAAGAATCTGGTGTTCAAGCAATTAAACTGAACATATATCAACCAAATCAGGCTGTTATGAAAAAAAGCAAACCTTACCATGAAAGGAAAAACAGAATCTCTCTGTATAAGACTCAGAGAGCAATTTGTTTATTCTGATTGACTCTGGAAAGGTATTAGCTAAAATTCTATATCTGGCTATGAGAAATGACTTGCAGAGGTCATGATCAATAAGGGAAAATCCAGTCCAAAGGAAAATAAAAAGGATCAAAAGTGCAGGAGTCACAAGTTTTAATTAAAGACTGAAAAGATTGGGTTGTTTGGTCTAGGGAAGAGAAAACCAAAGTACAAGACAATAGGAATCTGAAAGATACAAAGACTGCTAGAAAGAAAGGGCTAATAAACTTTTTTGCATGTATGATTAAGGACAGAAAATAAATCATGAACCTAAATTGCAGCAAGTAAGATTAGGTTAAACTTACATCTTCTGTGTAAAAATTTTCACATTAGAAGGACATAAACCATGAATAAATTGTGATGAGGACTTGTAACATGTCCAAGATTGGAGGGCTTTAAGAAGTTACACAAAAATCTGTAAGATAGGCAAATGTATGTTTGATGTTGTCCTGCAGGAGCTGGAATCTACATTGCAACCTCTTCACATCCCTTCCAACGTTATATGTATATAATTGAATCAGTCATTTACATATAATTATTACTAAATCACCAGTAAAGTAGATCATATCATTTATATGGTTTCATATTAAAATTATTTATCAATTAATTTTTCAGATTATCTCTAAGAATATTCAGAGCATAAGCCCCATTTCAAAGATGACTAACACGTTCTCTAATTTCTATTCTGCATCTTTTAGAGCAGAATATGAGGCTATATTGTCAAGTTTATTTTGTTTTAAGTTGTCTGGAGAACAAGGCAGAAATGTAAACCAAGCAATTTAAATAATAAAAATGCCCATCTTCCCATTTTGAGGCATTATGTCACGCTTAAAGTTCTTGTGTTATTTCGTACAAGATGAGAAAAGGGAAAAAAAAAGGAAAGGAGAAAAGGAAAAGAAATTGTGTAGTCCACGTATCCTACCAAACAGTAAAAGAGAACAACTCCTCTATCGCTGTCTAAAGAAGGCCTGAATTCAGAAACTCTTTAAAAGAAATGTTCAGTTGTTATGACTGATTGCCAACAGATCCTACAGCAGAAAGAGAGTAAAAGCAAACTGACATCATCTATTCTGAACTATGTTGAGGCTTTTATTATGGCTTAAGTATAAAAATGGCCTCTAGACAAAAACTTAGCATGTAAACCTAGAATTATTTATACTTTTTCCTAAAAGAAATCCAAGGGCATTACTCTATGTCTGTAATGGTAAATTTTCTGCTTGAATGGGTTTTCATGACAATGTGAAATGCTGCAGAATATAATAGTCATGTCAAGGGTGTAGCAAAAACAGTCATATGGGAAAAAAACCCGTGTGGAAGCGGTCTGTGCTTCATTCCCTAAAGAGGCTGTTGTGAAAGCATATATAATATCACCTGCTGTTCAGGGACTGCCTCAGAACACAGAACAGGTAACAATCTCTTTTCAGTATTGATTTAATTTTTATTTCACTTCATGAAGGATTTGTATACTGAAACATGGGAAATGAGGTGACGTCATTTCATTGATTGAAATGAATCTAATTCTTTGAATTTCACAGCATTATGGTATTTGTAGATACACACATTGAATGGGATTAAAAATGGGAATATTATGCAACAAAAGAAGCATCCTCACTGTTTCAAATGATTGGTCAATATTAACACTTGGCATTTTTAGTTCAATACAGGGAAGTATTATGTCAAGAAAAGAATATTCTTCAGCAAGTTATACTTCTGAAATCCCTGGCTCTACAGTAAAGCAGTAACAATGAACAACCAGCACCTCTGACAAGACCAAAGTCTTTTATGAAGCCTAGTTCTTTTCTGACCAGTTACCCACAAAAACAGGTTCAAAATGGAACATCCCAAAAATTAGATCCAAGCCAAGGAGATCACTAAGACATCCAGGGACTGAGCTACAGTAAGTTGGTACCATGCTGTTGACCTGTATTAATATTGGCATCAGACGAAAGACAGCCTGTGACCCATTTGGGCTTTGAGACCCATTGGGAACTGCAGCAAAGCTCCCCTGCACCCCATTCACTACCTCCTTCTTCCCAGAAGGAGATATTTATAGAGACTTTTCTGGTCCAGGAGGAATCCAGAAAGAGATTGGCAGATTGAGTATCTCAAAGCCTGCCACAAATTGCAGTGGTGGTTGAGCCAGGACATGGAAAGATTGAGATGGTAGGTGGGAGAACTTGCACTCTTCCAGCCTTGGCAGCAATGCTCCCAGGTAGGTGAGGCTCACCTGTGGAAGAAGGACCGGTCACTCCTTACCATCGCATCTTCTAGCAGAATAGCTTCCAGTTCCTTAATTCAGCTCTGCTGCCATCCCCAGAGCCACTGAGTCAGTGCAGCACTCTTCCCCCATAGAGGAACTT
This sequence comes from Chelictinia riocourii, assembly GCA_026930925.1. NCBI lineage: Eukaryota > Metazoa > Chordata > Aves > Accipitriformes > Accipitridae > Chelictinia > Chelictinia riocourii. The sequence continues at coordinate 11,644,001 of JANZLP010000044.1, read as the reverse complement.
GGAGGTTAAATGGACAAAATGTCTTGCTGCTTCTTGGACATGTGTGTTGTAAAGGCCATAGCCTTGGATTCAGTTTCCCCACCCTCCCCTGGGAGCCCTTCCCTACAGACAGGGCTCCCTGCAGCCTCACCTTGCTGCCAGGAACTGAGGATGGAGGTGGAGGGAAGAGAAGAATGATCTGTTATTTTAGTCTCCCAGCGATGAGACACAGGATCCCAAGAGAGACATTACAAATTAATCTTGCAGATAATAACATGATATATGAACACAGGCAGTTTCTTAGAGAAGGATGCAATCTGTTAGAGCAACACTGGGCCATTGGCGTGACAAGCAGAAGAATCCTTGTAGCTATGCTGTAGCTCTGTATTCACCCTCAACCTGATCCAAGCCCTGACAGCGTGGATCAACAAAACCTATTGATTTCAGGGGGGTTTCATGGCAGTCCTAATGCCTGAGGCAGAACAATGCTTCTATAAAGACCTCTTTGCTTAGGGCTTTAAAAGTATCACTTGGGTTTTGCCAGTGTGCATGAGCTTGCTTTCCCCATGTAAGGCTATTCTGTTGGATTGATCTTTTCACTCCTTTTGCAATCAATACATCTAGGCTTAGAAAGAAGATAGTTATGGAGTTCAGTGGCTAGCTGTGATGGCAGTGCGGGAATATTGCTGTTTGGTAAGGAACAGACCCCAAGGATTTGCATGAGTGGGCGTTTAAATGGCTTTACAAGGGTCTCCCACTTAGCCAAAGGGATTCAGTAGTATTAGATGCCTTTGATAATCCCACATTATCTTCACAAACAGATGCTTAAATATTCAAACAATGCAAGATCAGGCTTTTAAAAACATTTATGCATCTATAGATGACACTAAATGTCACTTAGTGAGAATCCCACTTCTGGGACTCTCAGAACAAAGTTCCTAACTCCTAATCATAGAGCCTAAACCCCTTAGGCCTTGCCCATGCACTAGAGCTGTGCAGACTTAAACATGCCTAAATCAACACCCGCTCTTACTAGTACAAATACAGCCAAGATTGCTCATTCTGCTCTAGCTACTGCCACAGATAAGGGACTCTCTAACAGTGGAGGCATCTTTATTCAAGTAAAACTACATTCACTGAAGAATGGTGCCTTATATCAGCATCACTAAACAATCAGGACAGTCCTCAGGTGATGAACACATGAAATGAACCACAAGGTGCATCCCAGCAGCTGCCTACAAATGAGGAGGTTGTGCCTGGGCATCCAGAGGCAGGCATTAGGAAAAAAATAAGAAAGCGCAGTTGATTCATCCAGGGATATATTTGCCACTCCTGGTGTACAGATCTATCATTTTTAGACTTGCACTACACCTGCTCACATATCTGCAGCATTTTGAAATGGTGACAACTTAGTTTGCCGCATGTTAATCCACGGTCTGAGTGACATCTGTGTACAAGCAAAGTCTGAAACACTTACACTTTGTACTTTGCCAAAAATCAACCTTTGCAGCCTTTTACTTCTGTGCTTAGTAACCTTTATGCCCCAGACACAATATTGGCAAGTCACCACTGTGACAAGACAGAAGTCTCAGCGTGGTAAGACTGCACTGATACTTGTATTATTAGGCAAGGATGGATGGTCGAGTTATCTACATCTGTTTCAGTGGGAGCTTCTAGTTGATTTATGTGGCAAAAGAGCACAATCAAGTGAAAGTCAAATATACATAGAAATAAAAACTCTTCCCAGGTTATTCACATCTTCATTGCATACATGAAGCATTACATAAGGACCGATCCCCCACTAGGACCTTTGGGTGCTAGTGCAGCTTTCACAGGCAAAGTTATTTACTTCTGGTACTTGGCTGCAACTTTTACATGTTAAGTCTCATAAGACTTCCATGGATCCATTTTTGTGTAGAAAGAAATTGCTCATTAGCATCTAGCACTGCTAGAAATGACATCCTTCTAGGTCTAACTCTGTGCAGAGTTGGAATTTTGTTTAATGATGGACAACTTAAACTCCCTGGTGATCCTCATTTCAGGTGGAGGCAATGTGCTGGCATGGAAGGAGGGGTTAGCTCCCACTTGTGTTTGTTTTCTGTGTGATTGCCACCATTTTTCATAAAAATGTTTGTTATCAAATCCAAACATTTCATATACATGTAGAATGTTTAGATACACACATCCCTTTCTTCCTCTCCCTCTAGAGAGCATGTGTAATTTGGGGCTGACACTCTGAATGAATTTCATCTTGCTAAGTGAGATACCTTATGCAGTCAGCTACATATTTCATTACAAAATGCTCAGAATTTCCTATTTAAATCCCTTTCCCGTGAATGATGACTGGTATTTAAACAAGCACATAGCATTTACTAATACTACTAGCATTTTATCCACTTTAATTAAAAACTAATATTTATAGAGTAAGGCAGATATGCCATACACCAAAAGAAAATAACAGTCCCCCTTTCTGGATTGCTAATGACTTTCTGTAGTAACTAGCATATAATAATTGTTAAACTGGAATAAGTACTATCGATTGTTTTCTCTAATAGAGGATATGATTTTAAAGAACTTGCAGCACTGGACTGTTCAAGCTCATTGTATTTATTGATTGAGACTATGAAGACTGTAATCATATATGAAAACACAAGGTTATTTGTCATACATTGGCTGTTCAAAAGGAGCATCCCACACTACCTAAATGAAAAAACAAGCGCAACTGCTGCATGAAGTGCTATATGCCCAGGCATCAGCCCTCCACTCACCTGCCCCGTGTAATTTTAGCATTACTGTGTAGTGTGGTGAGTGAAAACAGAGTCTGTGTGGGCAGACTCCTGAACTTGTCATGGAGCAGGCTCTCCTGTTGGCTTTGCCTTGCTGCACCCAGGCAACAGCATTCCTAGATGTTGTGTAAAATCTTTTGGCAATGAAAACACTTAAATAAGAAATAATCATAATAGAGACTATGGTTGTCTCAATCATAGCTTAGACAGAACCTGAAGGATAGCTATGAGCAGTGAAGGATGCTGTGACCTCATGTTTGGGAGGAGTACAGCAAATTTCTTAATTTTCTCTTCTTACTGGCTCTCAGTAGAAAGACCAGAAACCAAGTGGTTAAGTTGAGAAGCAACATGAATAATGCTGCTAAAGATGTTTTGATGCATATAAGTGTTTTCTGGATTCTTTAGAAATATTTCTAACTCAAAATAAAAACAGATCAGCACAAGCTTTGTCAATACCATTTTCATGCAGCCAAATTGTCTCTGGGCAGCAGTGATGCTAGTGGGGTTTGAAAGCTCTGAAGCCTAGCTTTTTGAATAAGAAATAGGCTCCATTTGGAGCCCACATGTTTTTAAAGGTAAATAAATTCAAATGTGTTAACTCTTGTGTGGCCAGTTACAGTTGGATTGTGAGAAAAATTATGACCTTCCAAATCCCTCTATATCTGACTAGCTCAGTGAGATTTTCTTAGTTTCAGGCAGATTGCTTATGACTTCTGCATGGACTGTGCATCACACAGTAAAGTGGTGTTAGTGCTCCTTTTATGAATCCCCGCCAAGCCTAAGAAAGAAAGAAACCTCATAACATAGAGTACACTGCCACATGGCATATATTTTAGAACTAGAAAAGCAAGAAAAGTTGTTTGTAATAGAGTTTCTTTCTTGTTTCATGGTGCTGTAATGAAAGGAGTGAACACCATCTCTAGAGAGAAGAAGGAAGGTGTGCTCATGTCACTCAGATCTGCAGCACTGACCAGCGGCAGAGAAAACTCCTCGTAGCTCGCAGGAATTTAACATCCATCGCCAGTTTTTTGTTGGTTGGGTTTTTTTTTTTTGTTTTTTTTTTTATCGTCATTCTAATCTGTGTTGTTCGGGCTGTGAGGGAACTGTTTTGCCTTTCTCATTTTGCCCCACAGCTGTATAAGACCAGAGCCATCACCAGGGAAGAAATAACAGCAAAAAAACCCCACCCAAACCTCGTATGAGGGCTGTGAGGGCCTGAAACCAGAACCAAGTCAACAGGAACACACAGTTTGTCCACTGTCAATGCCTACTTTCAATGTCAGAAAAATGAAGCTAATATGAACATGCTATTGGCATGGAGCTCAAGTGAGATGACCCTACTTATGTTCATATCTTAGGAAATCCTGACACTTTCAAACCACATTTTGATAGAGTCAGTTGTAGCAGAGAATTAGGAAGACAATGACAATTTTCTGAAAGATAGAGATGAATAGAGGAAAAATTATGCTGTAAGAAAAGATATCCAAAGTGTGATTCTGGTATTTCATTTTGTGTTCTGTGCAAAAATGCAACTAAAACACCTATATTCTACCACCATAGCACACCGTGGCTCCTCTTTAATCCCAGTTTCTTCTTAGTACCATTTGTAACATTATATTTTGCTCATTGTAGTTTCCATCTTGGAAATTAGAGTTTATTATTTCAGCTGCTTCTAATTTGACCACACTGAAACTTGGCTTTACTATTTACTCAAACAGATATGTTTCCCAAGAAAACCAATGAGCTGTGTTTTTTGAAGTGCAGTAAAAATAGCAGACGTCTGTTGATTTCAGGTATGTTTTCCAAGGTGCTACATCCAACACAGCTTGGTTTTGAGAAAATAGAAATGTGCTGGAGAATTGCTCTTGGTCATTGCCTATTCTGGATTGCTTACAATTAACACACCAATGGTGGAGATGGATTCCAAACCCAAAGAAAGCTGATGGAGATTAACCAGGACTTTTACTGCTGTAGCTCTTGCCAGCAAAGGACAAAACAGCACTTTTAATAAGAAATAGAATGTCCCCATTTAAATCAGCCTGAGAAAGGCAAAAGGACGGAGGCTTTCCATGATGAAGCAGTGGGAATTTTTCAAGGTTTTCACGACAGGGAAGAGTTTGGGCTTTGAGGAGAAATAAAGTAGCTGTTTATTGGCAGCAGGCAAGGGCTGTAGTCACAACAGAGGTATGGATCAATTGTGATTCCATCCTGCTATGGCAGATTATTTGGGGTGTTATTTTAAGCTTAGACTTGTAGAAGTACTTACTGCCTTGCTCATACACCACTAAGGATCAGAGTCTTACTTTGGAGATTATTACTCCGCCATAGTGTTGATAATGTCTTTCATGCTGTGCCACGTGGCACAGGAAACCATCCCTTGAATGCTTCAGTCCCTCTGGTCTCTGATCTCAGACCTGACGAAGCATCCGTCGGTGCCGGCTGACTTAAATTCCCAGTTGTCCTGACAGTGGTGCAGCGTGTGCCTCTGAAACGTTTGTCTGCAAAGCCTGTAGCTATGGCTGCGTATGGGAATGCACTGACCTCGTCTCGTTAGCTCTAACCTGACCTTTACACAAAAGGGTTTGGGGTTTTTTGTTTGATTGCACAGTTTGGTGTCTCAGCATAGCTCGGACCTTTTTTAACATACGAGATTAACAACTGTGAGAGGAGACGTCTAAGCCGCTGTCTAGTCAGACGTGGACTCGGATGTTGGCTAAAGTGAAATGCTGGTATGATGTTGTCTTCCTTGTTGTAGCGATGCTGCCATAGCTCCTTCTGGAACTTTCCCTTTGCTTTCTGCCAAAGGAAACAAGCTGAGGGAATCCAAGAACGTGGGAAAGAGAAGGTGTCTGAGGTCCGTTACTGTGGGATGATGTCTGGAAGCCAGGTCTTCCTCCTTCAACATCAGAAAAACAGAATGTGGGAGTGTAGATGGTGCTCCTCTCGTGTCAGTAAATCCCCAAACTTCTCAGGTAACCCGCTGTGTTTTACTCTTGCTGTGCCCATTTTTGTTTTCAAATTATCAGGGCCCTTGCCTAGCAGTTTTGAGTGAAAGCAGCTCTTAACTGAAGGCTGGAGCGAGTTCCTACCTAAGCATCGCTTCGGTTTTTTCCTCCCGGAGTAATTCACAACTCCTGTACTGACCTTAGCAAGGGGGAAAACTGCTTCCAAGCATTCGGTGCCCTTATCACTTGTGATGGGCAGAGAGAGCAAGAAAGCTTTGGAAAAAGTCATTTTTCTGAAAAGAGAGCATTCTGCCTATCATACAGTGCCTCCAAGTTCAGAGACGCTGCTCCTGTCCTAAGCAAACCAGCTTATACCCTGTCAGCCTTTTCTTCCTCTGTCCTAAATGTCATCGCTTACACGAACACCGACACCTACTAATGCAAGTAACTCTTTAAAAAAAAAAATAATTCTGATCAAATGACTTGTTTGTGCTGTTCTTGTGAAAAATGGGTCATTAGTTTGCATTGGCTTAATGTTCACCATGATACATGCCTTTTTCCTTCCCTCGTTTTCCTGTATGCTGTATTTCAGTGAGGACTGGGTAATTCAGAGGTATTTGCGTGGTGTGGCAACTGGTCTTGCTCGGCTTCAGCCTGTATTCTCAAAACCTCACAATAATACCTGGTAAATGTATAACCAGCCTCCTGGAAGAAAACACCACCCTAGACATACTGTTCCTGTCATCCGAGATTAGCATCTAAGGTTAAACCATTGCTGACAACATAGGCTTCAGGAAAGATAGACAGTATTTTTGTAGAGTAACTTATACAATGTTCACATATCTACACTGATTTATTTAGCAGTGTAATGTATCTAAGTGAATAGTTTCCCAATAAATACCGATTTTGATGCCTAATGAACGACTGCTGTGTCTTTAATGGTGAGAAGTGACTGGGAACGCGTTACCTTGCATACGTCTACGGACTTGATCCAGAAACGATGCCTTGCAGGCTGCAGTGGGCGCGCAAACGTGAACGATTAACCTGGGCAGACTGTTAACCTGGGCGACGATGTTACTTTGTCACAGGAGGGCGGGTTGGCTGGTACCTCGTCCATCGGTCAGTGGATACCAAATAACCTTCCTACCCTCCTCGTTATTTCCGCGATTCGTACTGCTTAGTTTTCATATGCCTTTTTCCTATCCTTTTGCTAACATGAGCCCAATGACATACTGCTAACCTGCCAGTAGTTCTCTGAAGGTAAGAGATCTTCTGTTCTGTCTGTGTGAGTCGTAAGGCAAAACCAACCCCACCTTGGGCTCTTGTAACTGGGTAAGAACAGAACAACAAGCCTCTCCCCCACTGTCTTGTTAACGCTCGTGACGATCCTTATGTTACTTGATTTGAAGTCACGGTATGGAGTGTTTAAAATCATTTGTCTTACAGTGGTTTAAAATAATGCTGCTATAGTTACCAGGATTCATTAAAAGCTATAGGCTGACCTTCATTCTTTGAAGCGTGTATGTTATTTCAGCAGATTGTAGGGCATCTCCGTGTATTTTACATGCCCGAGCGTAGTTCCACGCATCCGTGGGATGGCTCACAGAAATGGAGGCTATGCCAAGCCATGTGTCTGCTTGTAGGGCAGTCAATAAGCGACAGTGGAGAATGAAATGTCAAAACTTGTCCGTTTACTGGAGCTTCACTCCAGGAAGCAGTGTTACGAAGTGAAAACCTCTCCGATGGTGGTCATCGTCGTGGGTGGCGGAGAAAACCCTGTGGAATGGTGCTGAGGGAGTGCTGGGTGTGCCCATTCGTGTGTCAGACATCTCCCATCTCTTTCTGAAAACTGGTACTCGTGGTGTCCCCGAGCTGTGAGGCAGCGCCGAGTTGTGTGGCTAGGAGGCAGTTTTGTTATCAACGTAAATGTATATAACCAGCTATCAGCAGGATCGCCCCAGAAAGCGATGCTGTTCACAGGCTGTGCGAGAAAGAACCCCTGAGCATTCCCAAAATAAAGTTATTTGCAGTGTGACTGTGACTCCTATGAAGGGACAACCCTGTCTGACACTGTCCACGTACACACTGTGAAGTCGGTACCGCTTGTATTTTTCACACCTTCACTGGTGTGTGAAAGTCTTCATTTCATTCCACAGCTTTCCATGAACCTTCTCTCCCAAATCCTCTTTCCTGTTCAAAACACGTTCCGTCACCTCTCCCTTCTTCACTGCAGACAGAGGACCTTCTCTCTTTCCAGTATGTTGATGGAAACCTCCCCACCACAGCGTCTAGGACATTCAGTTCCCAGAATAATTTGCTTATATCTTGGGGTTAGCTCCTTTACAGAGCGCTTCACCAGAGAAGACGTCCTTGGCTTTGCAAATTTCTCCAACCGTCTTCATACTCAGCCAATGTGCCTACTCCTCCTCCACATAGTGCAGGTTCAGTTTTTGGCCTGGGTGAGAAAGGGCAGAGCCATGCCACTGCCTAGTACTCAGGTGATAATCAAATTATTATCTGGTCCTTATATTTTCCAAGATATTTCCCCCTTTGTCCCTCCTATTTCTATTACTTTCTGGATTTTTGTTACGAGTCACACTGGCTGGCCATGCCCAGCATTTTAGGAATATGATTTCAGGATGTCATCGTCCATGACAGAGCATGGAAAGGAGATAAAGTAATTCTGCAGTAGGAGGAAAAACCCCAAGTATTGCCCTCAGGTAACCCATGGAGCTCCAAAACCAGCAAGGGCTTTTTTTTCCTGATCCACCACTACAGGGCCAATAGCTCTACTGAGTTTGGTCAGGCAAATGTTTTTTTTGGGCATTTTATGTGATGCCTTTCAGTCAAAACTTCAATTATTGACCAAATCGTCACTAAACCAGCCTGTGAGACTACCTCCTGTAGGTTTACCGGACACAGAGGGGCTTCAGCATCCCAGGCCATACAGTCAGGAAGGACACGGCGGAATATACGCTGACGGACTCAGACATTCCAGGTAACTTACAGAATGTCCCTCATTCAGCCTGTATGTGAGAGCTTTGGTGGGTTTTTCCTGCTTCCAAATCAAGGAAGTATGGATGGTTTGTTCTTGAGGCACTAGGCACATTATAGCAGGTAGACAAATACACAGCTCTGGTAAGAACAATTCTCACTATGATTAAGGAACACATATCCACATGTAAAAGATTTAAGCAGCTACCTGCTTTGACAAATTGTTACTATTTCTTTTCCTTTTCTTTCTTTTTTTTTAATAGATTTATTTGTTTTACATAGAAGAGTTCTCACCTAAGCCAGTTCTTGATTGACATGGCCTTATTTAAAATGGCCAAATAGCAACTTTTACAGTCTTTAATTCTCAATATAATTGTGGTTTATATAGTTGTGATTTATTGTGGAAATAAGGGAATTGCCTTTTTTATCACCCAAGTCACAGGCCAACCCTGCAATATTTGCATGACACGCAGCTGGGGGAGGGGAGCCAGAAATACTGGGAATGCCTCAGCAGCAATATCTGCTGGTGTTCGGAAAAAGTTGACACTCCCGAAATTTCTTAGGCCTTGAAATAAGGTCTGCAAGTGAAAGATATGACTAGTAAAGGTCATGTTTTACTCGGCCTAGTATTTCTCTTTAATCTAATTAAAAAATACTCTGATAGATATTTTAGACTGACAAGCATCTGTGATTCACAGTTAGTGCAGAAGAGTTCAGCGGCGTAACAAGGTGACAACCAGCAGGTGTAAGATCAGTTCGTTTTCAGTGCCTTGTCAATCCTCAGCCTTTCGTTTGGCAGCAGCAGTCTGCAGCCGTATCTTCTGGATTAACCTTGGCACGTGGTGGCTCCTGCTGAGTGTCATGGGTCTGGAAGGAAAGGGAAAAGGTAAAGAAGCAAAGGACACAAGTTCAGCAAATCTGGATTTTCTTAAGTCTACTGGATATCAAGCAATTTGTTTCAAATGATAATTGATACAAAAATTTAGGGGAAATACACAGTGACTTGGAACAAACTCTCAAAATGCTTGAAAAATATGCAGTAAAGAAAAATCTTGAACAAATTATTGTGTATATGAATATGATTTTCAAGAAAAAACTTCTCCTGCTTCAGACAAACATTGAGAGTGCCGGATGGGTGGCTGAGAGAAGATATTCCCTACCTTCAAAACCAACTCCAATGAGGCTTTAGTGAAAAAGACCAGCTTAAGTGGCTAAAGTATATAAACCCAGCTACACGAAGGCCACTTTAGCAATTAAAAAAATAAATCAAGTGAATGGTAGAAATATTGTAAGTGATACTGAAATGATTTTGTATACATGTCATCAATGGAGATGTCAGCCTTTAGCAGAATAGTACAGCTTTGGTTTCATTAACTGGAAGGAAAGTATTCGTGTTTCCCACGTTCATTTTCACCCTCCTAAAAGAACTTTACTGAAGGACATTAGAACTATACAGGAGTGTACATACATTTTTGTTTATGTATTTTTGTTTGTTTGTGGTTTGTGGTTTTTTTCCTAGGAGTTCTATACGGAAGCAAATAATGTCTGAAAGGGGTAGAGAAGTTTAGGTTCAAGCATTTTGTAAGGAAGTACAGATTTAGACATGCACTCACTAGCCACACCATATTCAATTCAATGAGTTAGAAGCAAATAGCATGAAAATAATAAAAAAGCCTGATAGAAAAACTCCGGCAGGTCAGGTACATATTTGTTGGCTTTGTTAAATTACACACTAATACCAGTGAAACAAGGCTTGTAATTTTAAATTTTGTTTAACAGAAGGTGAGATTGTCTGTAATGATATCAGCAAAGAAATCAGGGTTTTACAAGAGTCCCATAAAGGCAAATCCCATGAACGGGAATCTGCTACCACATCACAAGTATGACTAATTGCGTGGTATTTAGTAGCCTAAATACACATGCCAAGTGGTATTTTGGAAGCTGTAAAGTATCTGGGACATGTGCAGGTAGCTGGTGTTTGTGACATAGGAGACCTACAAAAGACTCGCTCCTTTCTAGAGCAGTAGGAGAAGGTCAGGTGGGATTCCACAGGACATCTAAAATGACACCAGGTGCCTTTAGTTTGGCAAATGAATCCAATCCCCTGTCTCTAACAGGAATTGATGATAGCAAGACAGAGAGAGGCACCTATTCTTGCTGTATGATGAAGTGAATTTGTTGTCACTCTAGACAGACACAGTGAGTAATACAATAGCTAGACTGAAGGGAAAGAGGGAGAAGAAGACACTGCCTTTCCTCTTCTACAGTAAAATATCTTAGTTCTGGGACAAACAGCCTGGTTTAGACTGAGGGAGAAAAAAAAAAAGGAAGGCTTGCTGTCTCTGGGAAGCCATAAGTCACGTCAAGCATTGAAAAAACATTTTCATAAGCTGACTTAGCGTAGATGTGTTACAATTTTGAGATTGTAGTTACACGAAAGTTGTTAAGTGCAAAGCTTAACTGAAGAGAGAAATTGTGATAAAATTTCTTGGAAGTAGCAGTTATCAAAATCTTTGCTTTTAGAAACTGGAAGCTTGGGGAGGTTGCCTACAGAGACAGTGGAAACATTCCAGTGAAGATGTCTCTGTGGGTCTATGCAGAGTTCTGGAATAACTGGCACGCTTTCCCACGTTTCCCCACCATGTAACCGTGAATGTGGCTGAGGGTAGTTGAATACTGACACTTGTCCCCAGAAATACTAGAGCCCAACCCGGAGAGCTACAACAACGCTACAGCTGTGGGTAAGCAGGCATGAATCACAAGGAAGGATCTGAATGAGGATTCTGCAGAGAAACTTGGCAATCAGATACTACACGAGCAAGTGCTATGCTAAGGATACAGCCTACAATGCTGAATATTGTAACTCAGAAGATATAGGAACAAGGTCCAAAGAGCTACAGGCATCTTACTTAGGTCAAAGAAACAGAGATACAGGAATGTTTCCTGTCTGTGTACTATCTTTATGCTTATCCATTACTAGCAAAGAGAGAGAAGGCAGGAGAGGGTCTGGCAGAAGACGCCTTCATGATCATTGAAGGACCTTCTCATTTAGATCTGAGCTATGTGGAGCATGAAAACTGAATGCCAACAGGGTAAAGACAGAAGAAAGTGATGTATATAGTTCTGTAGAAGTTCTAGAAGTCATTTATCAAACCTACAGGCTTGTTTCTCAAACAATATACAATGAGAATATTTTGAATTACACATAATCACAGATCTATTGTGACTCTATTGCTGTAGTTGAGAGACCCAGATACATGACATTTAGAAATCAATACATATGTCAGACTTGGTACAACATGTAAAATGTACTAGATACTTTTCTTCTGATGTATTGTACCAACAG
>JANZLP010000044.1:11163819-11174754 GCA_026930925.1 Chelictinia riocourii | reverse complement strand
CATGCATCTTTGAATGGAAAGGTTTAGTCAGCTTCAGAAACAGTTTTCATTTATAATGCATGGAAAATTGCTAATCTTACCAAGTTTGTCACCAAACCAGTGCTGAAGTCTGAATGGAAAAAGTTTTGCAGTCATTTCTGTGAAATGTCACGTAATTCAGAAGAAAAGGAGAAAAACAAGAGAGCATTATTTCTGTTTTTTTTTTTTTCTTGCATGGTCTGGTAGTTACATTTTGCATCTTGTAATCAGGAGCCTGGACTCCGTTGACCTCTCGCAGGAAAATCCTTCAGGTACCAGGAAAATGTTGTTGATGGGGAAAGAGCTTTGAGAGCAAACCCCGCATGACCTTGGAGTCAAGTTCCCTAGCTTCGGAGATTACCATTTCCCGTACGTAAAATTAGGAATTAAAAGTACTAATTACTACAGTTCCTAACACATCTGAATGAACGTGGTAAGTACATTTTCTACTAATCCGATTAATGGATTTTTTTTTTTTCTTCTTTTTATCTCAAAAAAATGCCTTGCAACCCATTGTTTTGCTAGTTAACAATTCTCTGCTGTTCCTTTGGGGCCAAATGCAAATGTAAACCAGATCATTTCTATTTAACCAATTTCTGGAAGAAAAAAAAAAAATGCTTAGTGCCTACATAACAGACTTCAATATTAATACATCATGCAGACAGCCAGAATGAGAAAGAGCAAAGCAAGGATCCCACATCACAGAAATGTAACTAATGCAGAGACAGAGTAAATACCGATGTCAAAGGAAATTCATTAGCTAATCTTCTCTAAAGAGCATATCTAACTGTGTCAGGTGATAAAAAGCTAGACCAGCTCAAACCGGCTCTCTTGAAGATGCCTGCCTATTTCAGCCACAGAAAGAATGAAAACGCACAGACTGTATTACATGTCACCCGCTCCTTGCTTGGAGCACCCTAAGCAGCAGAAGCAACAGTCTGGAGATGACAACAGTCTCACCGAGCATATGGTTGGGGAAACAATAACAAGACGCCGTAGATCCTCCTCCTTTTGCTCCGTAACGGCTCCTTTTTTGCTCCGTATTTGCACCTTTGGCTAGGTGCAAAGTATCTCACTTAGAGAACGAAGGACAATGAAATTCTTTGATAATAAATATATTTATGGCCCCACTGCTGATCTCGTTGCAAGCCACAAGCGATACACGTTTTTCTTCTGGATATGGGCTGGGATGGAGCTGAGCCTGGTGCCGAGGTGCAGCCCTCGCGATGGTCCTGCTCCATGCCTGGGCAGAGCCGTGGCTCTGGGCTAACCGCAGTACAAGCCGTTGGAATAAAGAGGCAGAAAATGAGAGTTGCAAGTGCTCGGAAGCTTAGGGGTCTTCGGGACTTACATAAAATGCTGGGGGAATTACACCTTCCCTTATGACTATTTCTGTTTAAATCAAGAATGTCAACTCTTTCAGGACTAGCTTCAAGAAAGAACTAAAGCAAATTAATGTTTTTCTATTTAAGTCCTGGTAATCTTCCTGGACGCTTCCCGATGGTTTCACCTTTTGTAACAACCTCTTGACAATACCTTAAGCTTGACAGTTTCTTGGAAATACTGTTTCTCACTGTTGGGTACCTACCATATCCTTAACAAAAACCCCCTCTTACACGTTCCCAAGTTCACAGACAGAACAGCTGTGCATCTTTATTACACATATGCTGCATTCTGGTTTTGCTTGTTAGCCAGCAGACAGGAAAGTTTTATTTTTAGGCAGATGTGAAAGCCCTAATTTGTTGCAGAGGGGAATAGAGAGCCTAATAATAGCATACAATCAAGCCAATGCCAAATTAATTAACGGAGACCAAAACAGGTTACAGCTTATGAGCCAAAGCTACTATTTTGCACTTCCCCAGCCATCCCCCCTCTCTCTGCAACAGCACAGTAGAGCTAGAGCTGGAAGAATACACTGAAATATCTGCTTATTACTGCAGGCCTTTTGCTGTGCATCTGAGTTACTGTGCAGCGAGCTTTGCCTCGACCTTACAATACTCCGGCAGAAGAGACCTGCCCGCTTCTCAGCCGCAAATTATTCCTTCCACGAGCGACCGGCATCGTTCAAGTCCCTCCCTGGCGAGCGCATCCCGGCGTGCTCAGGCAGGAGCCAGCACGCCGGGAAGGGGCATGGAGGAGGAAACCTCAGCGCTTCGGAGAAGGTTTTGAGGCACAGCAGAGCTGCTGCTGTCACCAGGTGCATCCACCTCCTCCGGTACATTCTCCACCAGGCAGGGGGAGATGACCCGGAGGGAGCTGGGAATAGCGTGCTGCCTCCCTCTCCGTTCTCGGGTGACCACACGTGTTTGCTGTCAGCTCTTTCCAACTAGGAGCAGGAGCCTATTTTAAGCGCTCCCAGGAATTTTACAGCAGTTTCACTCTATACTGATGTGGTATTTATTCAGCACTGGCAACACAGAAATAGAACAACCAGCCATTCCCACAGGGATGCAAAGTTGGAGCAGAGATTTTATAACTTCTCCACCTCAACTTTCAGACAACTTCAGCTCATGTCCTCTGCGTAGCTCTTCTTGGCAGAACAGTCACCAAAACCGAAGCAAGCCACATCCCTACAAGGGAATTCTCATCTTTATTCTACTGATGGGGAGACCAGCATTCAGAGACTGAGAAATCACAAGAGCCTTAAAAGCAAGATGGCACTAGAGCCAGGGAGAACCACGGTGCAGTCTGCTCCAGCCACTGGATAAACCATTAGTTAATTTCAATTTGAGGTAGCACAAAACATGTATACAAATGGGAAGACAAATTATAAATGGAAAGGAAAGGGAATGATTCTTTTTTTGAATCCTACAGAGCCACAGAATGAAGTGTGGTTACCTAATTGATGACAGTTGCTGTTGAACAGTCACAGTGAATAAAAGTCCATCAATACAACTGGCACTCAGTTGTCACTCTGTACAGAGTGATGGGAAATAATGGGTTCAAGCCACCATATAAACTGCTGCTACTTCTTCCTATTTCACTTTTCAATGCTTCAGTCTTTTTTCCTCTCTGGGCAAACTGTCAAAACTCATGCTCAGACCACCACAGCGCTCCGGGGAGGCACTGCAGCCACCGCCACAGTGCTCCCAGGGGACCTGCAGCAGGGCAGAGCCCCACTCCCCTGGGCATGCAGGCTGGCAAAGAGCTTCAGAGGAGGAAGCAGAAGCAAAGCAGTGGAAGCCATCTGAAAGTGGTCTTCCAAATACTGGCACCCAGGTTGTGGACATAAAAGAGAGGTTGTAAATACAAAGAGCCACTTATATGCAGAATAGTACTAGGATGCTCTGGCCCCTGGCTTGTACACACCTTATGCACGTGCAATGCTGCCATAAGTCACTGTGATCATACAATCACTTGTTTGCACAAGCACATTTTAGCACATCAGGCCTCTATCCTCAGTATGGATTTCAAAACAAGGAATAATGACATAGCTTTTCATATGGTGCCAGCCCACAAGTTTAGGAGCATCACAGAGTGCCAGTTCTGCCACCAGTCTCAGGTGATGTCAGGCAAGTCACCGGATAACGTTGGACCTCAGTTTCCCCATTTGTGAAGTGCAAGGATGAAGCTGACTGGCCTAGAAAGGCACCTGAAATCCTGGTTGAGACACCACCACTTCTTTTTCTCCTCATCATTGTTTTAAAAGGCATTTTCACTTTACTCAGATGTTTCAGCTTCTTAGAAAAGCAAGCAAGGAAGCAAACTAGCCCCAGAAGTTTTCGTGATGCTATGTGAATGAATTACACTGTGGTTATATCTATATATATATCATGGAAAGGTTATTGGTAATCTTTACTGTTCGATAAAAAGGAAAAGAAAAGCATGCTATTTTTTTGTTAAATTAGTGTGCCTGGGTCCTTGTTAAAGTTGCTCACAGCTTGCAATAAAGCGCGATATTCAGTTATAATAGTTATAAAGCAATGTTAATATGTTCTGGGGTGAGTTTCATGCAAGTGATCTCTGTAGCTCATAAAAATGACACTCCAGTGTATTTTACCATCATAGCAAGAGAGGCTTATAAAACAGCTGTGGTGGAAAGTAAATAAAATATAAATGACTCATATAAGGGAACAGTTTCCCCACTGTGGAGACTTTGGGCACTGTATCACATTTTATATTATACTGTATTAAGACAATTGCTTTGATCTCAGCAATAAAGAAAGTTGGCCCAGTTCCTTTATTTTTGCTTAACCAAACTGAGATCTTTTGTAATAACTTTAGTGTGACTTCTCAGAAACAAGCCCAACACAAACAACAAGTGCTGGCTGGGCCCTCTCTAGTCTTGGTTTACCTCAATAGCCAGCAACACTGAGGACTAGTTCTGGGGCCCTTGTTCTCTGTCATCACCAGACTCTACTTGCCACAAAAGATATTGAACCAAGATCAGGAGACCTCTTGCCTTACCTGCTTTGAAGATCCACTCCAAGTATCCGTTTAGTTCCCGTTCAATTTGCTGCTGCCTACGGAGTTTCAGGAAAGCTCGACGATTTTCTACCCTCTCTCGTTCTTTTGCAAATTCGCTATGGAGAGAGAAGAATAAGAAAGCACATGTCACAAGGGGTCAGGGAAAATCCACAGCCCTTCTGTCTTTCAGATTGTATTCATGAAGTGTGAAGACAATGACAGCAATAGTGAGTGGAAACCACAACATGCTACATGTTGTTGTCCAACAAACTAGTACTTTGTATCTCAGCTGTTTCTCTGCCCCTCTCACCCTGAAAGAGAACTGCAAACTGCCATATGCACTCACTTCTTTTGTTCTCTGGCCACACCATATCCATTACAACAAGATCCTGATGCACGACCACATACACCTCTCCAGTCACGCAATACAAATTATCATCCCCAACACTAAAAACTGTCTTCCATCTCTCTCCACACCACTCACTCCACAGCAGAATTTCCTCTAAAGCACAATATTTTGTCACATAGACATAAGCACTCTTTTGGTTTTGGAATAGATCTACTCTTCCCTGTTAGCCTTTCTCTGAGTTTCCCAGGCTTAAGATGACTTTGACAAACACAAGTCAAACAAGAGCTACAAGTGAGGATGGGTACTCTGGGGTCAAGGTGAAATAGCCAAGATGCTCTGGGTTGAGGGTCACAATGATCCTGCTATTTGCTAAAATCACATGGAAAGCAAGTATCTTGATATCAAATCACTAGAACAGGACTGTACAGGGGGGTCAGAAAGTAAGGTTCATCCAACCATTGCAAAAATCTTGTCCAAGTACATCCTACTGCCTAGTTCAAAATGATGCTGAGACAACAGCGCAGCCACCACCCTAAGACACCCATGCTGGGGTTTTCCCCAGACTAATTCATATTACCTCTGGGAAGTTTCTGATGCCCCACCTGGAGATGCGCATGCCCATCTACCATTTATGGAGCTCTGAACCAGCCTCTGTAACCCCTCACTTTGAGCACACGCTGGAGTGACTCCTGCAATAGCTTGATCTATATGGTTAAATGTGGGACCGGGCTTCTGTCCCTTGAGTACACCAGCAGTTCATTCATTCTCTCATTTGACATCTTAACTCTGCTGTGTCCTTCAAATGTTCAGTTAACTCTTAACCGATCCAAAACTGTAGTTAACCACTGTTCTTGAGTAAAATCTCACCTGATCACCTGTTCATTATCCACACATGCTCCTCAAAAGCCAGCACGGAGCAGGAGATGGGAGGAAAGTGGAAGAATAGGGACAAAAGGAGCTGTATTGCCAGAGGCAGCTTTATATTCACAGTCTACACTTTACCCTTCAAAGATGACACTTTTGCTTTATTTGGTAGGGCTGTCTGACCCACAGAGAAGGGACTGTAGGAGGAACTTGGCGCAGCACTGCAACGCACACCGATACCAGCCACTGATGCAAGAGCTGCCATCAGCTGAGCCGTTATCTTGATTTTGGCAGTGCATCCCAGTCTCCTGACTTCCCTCTCCTGTTCCTCACCTGACAGCACAGCCCATGATCCCATCCTTGAAATGGAGGAAGCCAAAACACCACTCTGAACCAACAGCTTCTCCTTGGCATTCAGCACGTGTTTGCCGGGTGATTCAGGATCCTGGATGTGTCAGCTGGATCTCTGATTTTCTCCCTCTTCCTTTTTAATATTCTCATTTCTGGTTCAGTGCCTGCTGGTTGGGGCCACACACCTCCTCTCAGTTTTGATTTCTCTCTGGAGCAGGAGGAATGAGATCAGACAGCCCAGGGTGACAACATGCATTTAAATCGCCAGACTCGGATAGGCCACACTTCCCACGTTACAGGCTCATGTCACCACAAACTTCCCAGAGCTGGGCTGCACCAGATGGGAGCAGGAGGCAACACCCAGTAGGGAGTTTCATGAAAGACTGCAGCAGGCAGGAAGGACAGCAGATGAGCTACAGCACTGCTCCCTCTCCCCTCGGGAGCAGGCAAGGGAGAACTTTCCTTGCAAAGCCTTTCATCTTCTGCCAGTTCCTATCTGGCCTAAGGAAAGTAAAAGCTATCTAGGACTTGTCCCTTTAATCTCAACTTTAAACATGGAAGAAAATGAAGGAGAAACTGTGCTAAGTTGCCAACCTTCCATAGTTTCTGTACAGCCATGCACGCTTTTCACAAGACACCAGTAAGGAATGTTGCTGAGGTAAAGCCACTCACAGCCTCCAGTCCCCTGGAGCTGGCAGGTTTGGCACTGCCATTGAAGGTGGGAAGGTAACTTCCAGGAAAAGACAGTACCTTGGTCTCTGCTCATTGAATGCCTTCTGAGTGCTACAGAGCTCTAGAAAAATCATCCAGATTGAAGACTGGAGGGTCTTGATGTACGGTCTTCCTGATGGAGGAATGCATCACTTGCTCTTTCTCCTATCTCCAGGAGAGAGGAGAGGTTTGATGAAGCTGGAATTTGTCAAAAGACTGTGTTTTTCTTTATGAAATGTATTAATAAAAGCACATGTCTCTGCTACTACTTTCATCACCACCATTCAGGAACTGAAATATTCCCCATTTGCAGCAACTGAAAAACTCCCAGAATTTCTGTTTGAGAGCTTTTCAACAAAATCTCAAAACATATTCAAAGAAAAAGGGGGGAAATTTTATCAAAATGCCCTATTTCATGTAAAAATACTTCATCTAAAGTTTTTCTTCTAGTTCTAAATGAAAACACAGAAAGTCCCATAGGAATGTTTGGTAACAGTAAATAAGTTTCCTCTTTTATTCAGCATAATTGCTATTTATGCAACCGACTTGCAAAAATCTCACAAATCACCAGAAAGGAAACCTGAGCAGAACATATGCCCAGCTTTACCTCCAGCACTTTCTTCATAGCTGGTCCTCCACGCTTTGGCCAGTTCTGGAATGAGCAATAACATTCACCCATTCTCATCCTTGACTCTCATCAACCACCATGTGCCACAAAAGCCTTCCAAAATATTCATCTTTCACCACTGTCCAGACGGCATTAAGAGGAGGAAAGCTGAAAGTTCAGTACTCCTACACACAATACAGCAACAGGCGACACTTCTTTGGAGGAAGCCAAGACTTGTCTGGGTAGATGACTACAATGCTTTTAGTTACAACATGACAGTTGTGAATAACTGATTCTGTAGAGACAGCAGGAACAAACAGAAATCAAAGAAAGAACATTCATCAAGGAAACCACATGCCATCCAGTCAAGCTCGATGTATCACATTTTCTTCTCAAGAGTGGCTGCTGCCTAAAGTCACCAGGAAAATGGATGATTGTTGCTTATCACCTTGGTGGGTGGAAAAGTAAAATAAATCTCGGTGTAAATACACACTGGAATAGCCACTTCAAGGAAATTCAAGGCACACCCCCCCCCAGCCACAAAAGAGACAAGGTCAACTTATGAGTAACCAGCACGTTCAGTAAAAGATTATAAACCAATGAAATTCTTACAAGTACTTTATCCATGCTGGTCTTAAATGAAAAAATACTGTCACAGCAACCAAAAAGGAAAAAAATAAACAAACCACACAATCTTCATCCCCTGAGTCTCTGATTAACTTTCCTGTATGACAGCAGAGAGCTGAGATGGAGCATCATGTAATGCGCCTCCTGGTCTTCGGTTTCATGGCACACTCCCAGGGCCAGCAACAGCAGGCCTGCTGCAAGACTAATCACAACATTAAACCTCTGCAGTTCAGGTTTTCCTCTTAGAAAGCAGACAGAAAAGCTTCCCACTCACAGGGAAGAGGCAGAGGGAGATCATATAGCATCACTGTCATTGCTACTACTAATAGTGCTGATAATCAGCGATTCGTAATAACAACATAGCTAATTAGCTCCTCCTTCAGAATAATACCACTGAGCTACACATGATCTCATGAAATCTCAGATCTTAAAATGGGAGAACAGCCTTCATCTACTGAATCTAAAGCACTGTTCAGAGTGAGTAGAAAGAAGCACAGATCTCAGAAGGACTCCACCAGGGACTCCTGAAAAGCAGCTGTAAATAACTTTTTAATTTTAGACTTAAAATTCTAGAAAACAATGGTTTAGGATTGGCTTCATCTCCAGCATAAGTACATCAAAGGAATGAGTAAAGTTGAGCCTGAATGGCACACAACATCTAGGGACATAGTCCTGCCTGGAGAAATGCAGCCCTCAAGAATGGAGATGAGCCAGGTAATTCAAGGGGGTGAGCTGCTGGTGAAGGAACCAGCCAGGACTGCAGATGTTTGACTGAGTTACTCACAGGCCAAAACAAATTCTCCAGGTGGAAAAACAAAATTGGCCAAGACAGGAGGCTTAATTTGTAAGCTTTGTCGCTTGAATGTGGAGCAGTGCCCCAAACCAGATTTGATACTTGTCAGCAGCCTGCTAAGCAGCCCACGCCACTCAGGAGCAGGGAGGGACAGGCTGGAGGTAGAAGATGAAAAACAGCAACTCTTCTGGCTGCCTAACATGCAAGTCGGAGGACCATTACAACACATGCTGGAATAGTAGCAATGGTACCAAATTAGGCATGTTGTGCTACTCAGGCTGCCTGGATGAGGAGAGGTGAAGCGTAAAAATTCCTCTCTGTTTCAGTCCACCCCTTTTACAATCAGCAAGGAAGGAACCTCAAAAGAAGCTTGGTGCCAATTATCCACCTAACTTTCAGTAAGCTTTCAGCAAGAGCAGCACTGAGGTAGGAATCTCCAAGAGGCTGCAAGGGGACTGCAGCGATAAGAACATGCACTTGTGGTACCCCAGACATGTGAACATGCTGGATGCTAAGAGAGGTAAGATGAACATAATACTATTTAGATTTTTCAGTAAAACCAAATCTCTTGTGCTCTTGCCAGGCTGCAATCACTTGCTCAGGGGCTGTACATAACTTATGAGATACTCCAGAGTGCCTTAGCGTAACTTGTCAGCACAAGGGACTGTACACACCTCCAAGCCTCCTAGCATTCAGAGAGCATCCACATGCAAGCAGAAACAATTAATTGCACTTTAAGGGTGGAAGTCCATTTCCTACCATTTATTTTGGTTAAACAACTGTGAGAAGGAAATATAGAAAGAGCCTTCAGTTAATTTTTCCTTTCCATCTCAGGCCTGTTTGCTGGGGTTTGCCACCTTGTCCTAATCCAATCAAATCCCAACTGCTTGGGTGACACCAGCTATAATAACGTGGTAGGCAGATTCCTGCTGAGCCAACCCTCCTTGAGTTCCTGCCATTCTGTAGGTCCTGCTATACTTGTGTGATTGAGTTTGCTACCTCATACACACAGTCCTGCAAAGCCCCTCGAAGCTTGCTTCACCAGGGTCTGATCCAGTTAACACTCCTAACATTTCATTCACTAACTGTATCAGCATCCACATGTTTATAGAAAAGCAGATTCTTGCTCCAGGGAAAGAATTTGTTCTGCAGGTTCATACCTCTGTCTTTTGTCTTCCTGGAGAACAGTAAATCCTTTATAAGGGAAAGCCTCTGCTGGATGCAACAAAAAAGCACAACACCTTTATGATTGTAACTGTTTATACAACTAAGGACACAAAGCCTTGGCTGTGCTAAACATTTATTTTACCTTCTGCAAACCTGTTCTCTTAGAGACCGAGGCAGTGAGGGAGTCCCAGCAGAAAGAGAGCGAGTCCATGGAAAGTGAGCAGGAGCAAGATGGACAGTGGGGAGTGGAAAGAGAGAAAAGCAGATGCTCGCTGTCCTGGATGCAGATGCAAGAAGAGCCTGGGGACATGCTGAGCATCCTCACTCCTCCTGTGGGTGCTGTGGTGACTTAGGGCAGTGCAGAGGGAGGCAGGCAGGACACCACATAGGAAAGGCGTGATCTGAAGCAGAACTGCAAATGTCGGGATCTGAGCAGAGACAGCAGACATTATCTACATCGATTCCTGAAGCATTTTGCTTCAGCGGGGTGCAGTGTCACTAGGGAACCAGCAGCAGCACCGGTGACTCTTTGAACTCTCTTAGAGATTAAAGGACCCATCTCAGCCCACAACAGGGCTCTGAGAGCCTGAAAGGGGCTGCCAGGGAGGCAGCAGCAGGAGAACAGCAATCCTGCAGGGATGATGCCCTGCAGGCCAGCCACCTCAAAGGCACCAGCCTTTGGTGTTTCTCATAAAAGCTCATCTAGGAGAGGAGGAAAGGCAGCCACAGCAGGGGCTGAATTATTCACAACAGCACACAGGAGGCAAGGGGTGAGAGGAAGGGACAGGGGAGAGGAAAGAGAGCATCGTTCCTTTCACTGGACTAACCTGGGTGAACACTGGTGACAGAAATATAGGTGGAGGGTAAAATCAAATTTCATTTAGGAAAGAAAAATACAAAATAAATCCAGGAGTAAATAGACAAGCAGTGCAATTCCAGCTGCCTGGATGTGAGGCGTCATGGCTCCATCATTAATTATTTTTCCTTACATGTCCAGAATAATAACATCTGTGTCTTTTATTTTTGTGGTACAACTTCAAA
>JANZLP010000044.1:11141913-11153616 GCA_026930925.1 Chelictinia riocourii | reverse complement strand
TATATTGTATATTGACGCATCTCACTTTTTGAGTCCATTCTTACCTAGTCAGGTACATTAAATTTAGATTTAGCTGACTCGTCAAACATATCTGGAAGCCTCTCTTACACTGTTTTCTATTTTACTACACTGCGGGTAGCAAAGTGGTTTCCCATGGAAAATAGGACAGCACCACTGAACATACAGATAGATGCCCGAGAGCCCAGTGACAGCTTACTTGCAACTACTCCATTTGACTCGGAGATAGAAGTTTCCTATCTCAGGAAGAGCTGCTGTACCTCCACTGGTCACTGCTGTTCTGTATTAAAAGAACTGAGAGACCTATTTAAGGGCTGGATTAGTAGAGACACAGTTATCATCTCCTTTGGGAATTAAGCTGTGCACTGTTTTATTCAGCAACACCTGCAGACTATGTATGGTCATGGTTAGCTGGTTTAGGACAGTCATATTTAACCCTTTCTGGCCTTCCCCAATAACACAACAGTCAAATTGCTCAGGAGGAGACACCGTGGAGGTGTGGGGAAATTTGAGGATCTTAAGGAAATACCTCACTGTCTGGTATTTCAGGCTCATTCCCAACCAGGATGACACTGGTAGACTGTTGATGAAAGGCAGGGTAAAAAAAACCCACCAGATACATGTTTGGGTCCTCTTGTGCTCTCAGGCTAACCACATTTCCTTTCCCTGTCTCCTTTCAGAACACAGATGAACTGGACATCAGTGAAGGAGACATTGTAGTTGTCATTGAAGAAAATGAGGATGGCTGGTGGACAGCAGAAAGGAATGGGCAGCGAGGCTTTGTGCCAGGGTCTTACCTTGAAAAGCTTTGATGAAAAGAAGCCCCAGTTGTCAGACTTTAAAAATATTCTATTACTGAAAACAAACAGCACACAAGGTCTGCTTCAGGTGACCAAGGGCAACCCATAATACTGTCTTCTACAATTACCAGTCAGGAAATAATCAACTGACCACGCTTTCCTCTTCCTTCCTCCTGCCTCATCCCAGCACCTCCTGGCTTACACTGTCTGCAAAAACTGTATTCACCTCAGAGAGGTTAGGACTTGTGTTTCTTACCACAGTTCTTCCTACCCTCGGCACACTGTGCTGCCATCAGTGTTGCAAAGCCTGGCGAATCTGGGAGGAAAATCCTGCCCAGAACTTAACTGCACTAAAGGAAAAAGATCAGGGAAACAAATGCTGTTTCTCCAGGATGGAAGACCGCCTCCAGCCAGCCTGTAAGCCACCCTCATGGTCACAGCAGCCATGTTCTCTGCCATGGATCCCCTCCTCTCACTGCACAGGCCATGCAAGCATTTTTGACAGTGGGGTGGAAAGCACACTCAGAAAGCAGATAGCTTTGATGTTACGGGGTCTTAGCCTTCCTTAGCAAAGCAATGAAGAAGCTCTCAAGTTCCTTTTAACAGCCCCCTTTCAAGTTCCCCTTACAGCATGTGTGTAACCAGGGAGAAAGGTGGGGAACCCTCCAGAGTTCTTTATCAGTCACTGATGAAAATACAAAAAACACTGAATGCAGCTAGAGAGGAGCACTCAAAGGACGAAGACACATCACTAGTAAGAAAACATCAGGCACTCCCTATCATGGCCATCTCCTAATACAACGAAATCCATGCTGTCCATGGCTCTGTTTTGCACTGGATTCTGGGGCAGCAAAATAAGGACAGATGATGACCCCAAGCATTGCTTTTGCCTTGGTTGGATGATTTCCCTGACACCTCCCTGGGATTTTTCATGTTTAAAAAAATGACAAAACCAACACAGAGCAGTGCTGCACTGCCCTGATCCCTCTCCTCTGAGCACAAGAGAGAACTGCCAATTACCTCTTCATGCAATCTGCATACCTGTGTCATCAGTGCATTCTCCTTTCAACTCCTCTGTCCACCTGGCCAATCCTTTCCTCCTCCTCTTCTGCCCACATGCCCTTCTCTCTCTGCTATTTACAGCCTTTGCACCTCTGGGATTGCTGGCATAGACATGTCCTTGTTCCTTTCCAGGCACTTTTAGTGTGGTTGTTCTTCAACAAATCCTCTTCAAAGAATTCATACTGTTCAGGTTCATTGTATTTCACAGATTTCAGCTCTATCAGTCTTTCTCGTTTAGTATTTAAGAACGTTTTCAACCGCCACTGTACTTAGCAAGGGATCGATAGACACTTTCTGCCACTCCTCCCTTTTCAGTATTTTGAGATGGTTAAAAAAAATAAAAACTGGTGATTTAATCTGAAGCAGAGCACGCTATTTCTGGGGGAAGAATGACCTTGTTTGCCAAGGTCTTAAAACTGAACCGAGTCAATGAAAATGCATCAAATTGCTATATAAAAGGGAGAGAGCAGGGAGGAACTGTTAGCTAAGACATGGCAGGAAAGACAAAGAGAAATCTAGACAGAAGAAAAAGCTGTAATGGTCAATGCAATTATTCCTTAAATGAAACAGAATAAAGGTCAGAGGCACTTGCAGTACCTTATTCTAATTTCTTCCTTCAAGAATGGAATAAAAATATCTGCAGGCCCTTTTTTTTAGTTCCCTGCAGCCCTTTGCACAGGCACACTTTTCCTTCCCACACTTCCCCAAGTTATTATGTAGCACATCTGCATGAGTGCTGAAGGGCTCTTAGTACCTTGCATTAGCACAGGCTCAGAGGAACTGCAGGAACTTGAACGGGTTTTAAGGCACTAGGTTGTATGAACAGTAGTGCTGAAAATGTTAATGACAGGTTTCTGTGACCACATCTGAATTGAACAGTGACAGAAAGACAGTCCACAATACCTTCAACTAGGCCTCTGCACTATAAATGATAGCTGTCAGAGACAACTACAACATCGCTCATTATGTACAGCATGAGAGGAAACCTGAAGTATGAGAGATTTAATATATCTGCTTCTTGAACACTCAAGTCTTTCACAAAGAGAGTTGTAATAAACCAAGAAATACATAAATAAATTTAGGTATATGTTTTGCAGATTATCTTAATTAAAGACAAAAAAAAAAAAAAAAAACAAAAAACAACGAGGTACATCTTCTCTAATTATATGTGACACACAGATTTTGCTAAGACTCCTCACTTCTCTGGGGGCCCAGACAGCCTCACACAAGACAGTGCAGTACTCAGTCCTGGTTACCCTGAAATCCTGTTACAGATCATCTTTGTCTACGTGTACCACACGGTCTACATCACTGACAGACAGCTAGTAGGATGGTGACTGCTGTTTCTACCCCATTAAATAATTTCATATTTTTGCTGTTAAACTCAAGAAACTGGCTTCTTTTCTACCTATCTCTTCTGTCAAGTAAATACTGTTCTAAGTGCAGGAGGCTAAAGATATGTCCAAATCTACCCAATGTCATAGCATTTGGGTCCCACATGTTAACTCCAGTCTGTTGAGGAAATGAAAAAGGTTCCACATCTGCTTACTCAGCACTTGGGGCTTCTGTCATCAAAACCTGTCTGAGGCTCCCTGAGTAAGCAGCAGTCTAGATTAAGGGGAGGGAAGGGTGGTTTATTTTATGACAAAGTTTCTTCATTCATCAACCACAAGGGAGCTCTTTAAAGAACTGCTGAAAAGTAAAAAGCCACATGGCCATTTACTGAAGCCAAGTGCTGAGAAAAATGCAAATTCTTCTCTTGTGAGTAAAGAATGCAGCAATTTGAGAATCTGATGTCAGGTGTAAGGGAGGAGAAAAAGGAAGCACAAAGAAAAGACAAGACCCAAAGACATTCTCCTCCTCCTCCCTCCTCCTACAGAGGGTAAAGAATAACATGAACACAGAGCTCACCTACCTTCCCAACCACACAGGCTGGCAGAGACCACAGAGAAGTGCTCTTAAACACCAATTTGCAAAAAATGCATTCATTCTAACTGATATTGGTGCCTTTAATTTAGTATCTGTGGTGCTTTTTGGTCACTATTCCCAATCAGATCTGCAAGTGTAATTTTACTTGCAGAAGGATTCATAGAAAGAAGTGCTTTAAATGTGCTTTATTTCAGCCATGCATGCACTTGATGCCACCTCGAAATGTCTCTGTAAGTAGAAGTCACCCAATAAACAAGCAAAACCAACATGTGATGTAAGTGACCGATGTCGTAACATTTCTTACAGGTAATAACATTTATAGCATTCATGCAAGTAAATACCTTCTGAAACATTTTTAATATGGTGCATGTCTGTGCGAATTCTTCCTCAAGTAACATGCTCCGGATCAAACACATGACAAGCATTTCTCCAAATAGCAAATATCTTCAGAAATATCTATGTCAGTTGATCAGTGACTCACCCAAGAGGAACAGGGACTAACTAACCTCGCCACAAACCACCCCTGCTAAAGGCAAAACCAGCGTGTGACAGACAAATGAATCTGAAGAGAAAATGGGCTGGGAAAATGAGAGCAGAAAGACAGGGAAAACACTGTGCAGCCCAATCTCTCATTAGGGTTTTTTAATGCCTTTTGCAATACCTGTCATCCCACCCCAGCAGCGCCACTTCTTCATTCATTCTTTTGTCTTTCCATTCCTCTCTCTTCACTTTTAACTATTTCCTTTCCCTGTTCTGCACCGCACCCCTACAGATGGGTTCAGAGGAAATGAAGCACTGAGGACATGTGCTTTTCCCCAAAACACTGGGAAAGTGCCTGGTACTGCCCCAGCCTGCACTCCTGGGATTACCAGAGCAAAACCCATGTTTTTATATTTAGAGGCTGTTCTTCAATTCTTCTTTTGTCGACTGAGGTCGCAGCCCTCATGCCTCTGGTTGGAGCAAGCACATTCCATTCAGCAAGGCTGGGGACTGCCGTCAGCCAGGCAAGGGGGGCTGGAGAGCCAGCCCACAAGGAAGAGCTGGAGGAAGGGAACAGATGGGAGAAGGGAAACCACATAAACATGCAAAGAGAGTGCAGCAGGTTCATTGCTGCCAAATGATCGTTTATCATTTATTTATTCATTTGAAGCCCAAACTTGGCGACAGATCCACAATTCCATGCCATGATCAAAGCCCTTAAAAATGAAATGTGCTGAAATACGACTAATTAACCACCCTCCTCTGAGCATTTGCTAGACTACCTTATGCTCAGGGCAGGGCAGGGACTCGCTCTGTTTGCTCTGCCTCACATACAGAGATTCAGGACAAACTAGAGGGCAAAACACTGGGCAAAAGGGTCGACAGAAAACCTCTCCCAAGAAAGCAGAGCCTTCACAGACACACAACATCTTACCCAGTGCTCCCAAGCATGCTTGAACCCAATCACAGTTTATGGCACCGGCTCTGCCATGGTGCGATGCTTTAATGAATCAAACCTGTTTGCTGCCAGGAAAACCGAACTCCTGTCCTCCAGGGAGAGCCCCCAGAGTCCCACAGGCACCCCTGCCTGTGCCGAGTAGAGGAGGCAGCCCTCCGCCCGCAGAGCCACTGGGGCTTGGGCTGTGGCTCAGCTCCAGGCTTGCTCATTAAGCAGGATGAGCCAAGAGATCAAATCAATTTTTATGTTCCAGCTAAAACATTTCACTGGTGTAACGCCTGGCTGACTGTCAGTGCTACTTGATCCTAACCACAGGTCTAACACGACAGGGAAGAAGGAGAAATGAAATACTTGTCACGATGTGCCAGAATTGCATCCAAATACAGTAAGGGCTTATGGGAGGGCTCCCTCACTGCTCAGGAGCCAAGGAACCCACTGGTCTGTAACAGCTGCAGGGCTCTTCACAAGCACCCCCTGAGTGCCCACATCAAGCTGAAGCCTCGCTTCAAGAATCCCTAGGCACCAGCATCAAACAGCTCATGTGTCTTAAACTTGACAGCACAAGACTCCCACAGGCAAGGTGCTGCACAGTGGGAAACTGAGGCACGGGAAATCTAAGGGACAATCTCAGGGTTACAGTGGAGAACCAGAGATCTGTACCTCAGGCGTTTAAAGCCCATATGAACTGTCCAGCCCCTGAAGTGCTCTTCCCAACAAGCCCAGCTGCCACAGCTCCCTCTGCCTAACCTCTGCTCAGCTCCAAGCTGCTTCCACCCCTGGATCTGGCACTTGTATCAAGAGGTACCCACCATGCCTATTCACAGCTGGTGCCTCCTTTTCCATTCCTTTTTTTTTTCCTCCACCTTTCTTTCTCTCTGAAAGTCTAACCTAAATCCCCAACAGCATCCTTCTAACCTCTCTCATGTGACTCTGCTTCATCATCCACCCGGGAGCCTGATGCCACTGCTCAGCAGGAGAGCCCAGGTTGCAGCTGGATGCCAAAGGACAACCTTTATACGTT
The DNA here is from genome assembly GCA_026930925.1 of Chelictinia riocourii. Classification (NCBI taxonomy): domain Eukaryota; kingdom Metazoa; phylum Chordata; class Aves; order Accipitriformes; family Accipitridae; genus Chelictinia; species Chelictinia riocourii. The sequence continues at coordinate 11,147,348 of JANZLP010000044.1, read as the reverse complement.
GAATCTCTGCACAGTTGACTTTAAGCACCCAGGGGCTCTCTCCTCCCTTTCACGCAGCACTGAGCATACTGCCAGTACCCCCAAGCAGTGCCAGCATGGCCACCTCTCTGCAGAGATAGGTGGGTGAACACTGTCATCTATAACAAATGCAGAAGCTAAGCAGCTTCTGTCATGCAGGGAGATTAATGTCCTGAGCTCCCAATAAAGCCAAAGAGAACGGAGTGTCCTCCAGCAAAGCACAAGATACTTCCCACAACCAAGCCTTTTGTGACTTGTCCAATACCAGAGAAAGGCCAGTATTAATACCCACTTTTGTCTCTCAGACACAGAGAGCCATTAGGCCACTGCTTCATTATGTTAACAAGATGACAGCTGCATCTGATTATTAATTCATTTAAAGATATGTTTTGAAACAATTGACTTGAAAGCAGCCTACTGCTGCTTGCAATGTGCTGCAAAGACTAAAAATGCTTTTATATTACCTTTCATCTTCCTTTCTGCAGCCCTGGCCATGGCTCATGTTCCTGGGTCATGCAGGGAGGCAGAGCCCTTGTGCCTGGCTGCCCTGAGATGAGTTTCTCATGTTGCTGGAGCTTCTTGCTGCTGCAAGACCAGAAGCAGCTTTGCTCCAGCCAGTCCCATCCCATCACCGTGAAATGGTCAGCAAAGCCCTGCCTGCTCCAGCATCCTTCTCCCAGCCCATCCCCATCCTGGCAGCACAATGTCAGCTCTCTGGGGACCCTGCCTACTTTCAGCTCGTTGCTCCCCACGGCTGGGGCATCACCAGGGGAGCCTCGCAGTCTGCCAGCCTCATGGCCAAATCCCACATGCTGCTGACTTCAAATGGGGCTGATCACAGGGAGCAGGAGCTGGTTTGGTAGGGGAAGGAGCATGTAAATACTCTGCAGCGCTTCCTTGCCAGCGAGGCTTCCGTCAGCAGTGGGGAGTTATTGGGAAAACTATAACAGCCCTTGCAGAAAAAAGACCCAGCAGCCCCCAAGGAAGGGAAACCTGAGCAGTTTCTACCAGGGTTGCTCGATCACAGTTTGCATCAGTGATGAGATCCTGGTTCTGCAATCCCAAAATAACAAACACAATTAAGTGAAATGTGGCTTACACACAGCCTCATGAACAAGCAAGTGACAAGGCAATTTGCCTCTGTTCAACAGGTGGCAAATCTTAGGTTTGGGGAGGTTAACAGACTGCAAATTAGACCAAGTCAAACACAGAATAATCCCCAAAACCTTGCCCCTCTCTTTTCTCTAAGCAGACAGCACAGCTGCCCACTCTCCTCCGGCTTCTGCAACACAATCTAAATCTATATTTCATGTGGCAAGAGGGATAGGGGATTTCCACTTACCTTGCCACTGACCAGCAGCTAGCAAACTGGCATACTAAAGCCATGCCCTAAGGGTCAATCTGAGACCTGATGGATCTGCAACCCAAAGCTGACAGCTTCTCCTAGCTGGTGCAAACAGACAACCTGCCACCACTCTGCACTGCCCACAACCCCATTCAGCACATGCCAAGGACCAAGTGAGCCAGGTAGCAATAGCACTTGTTTAAGTAACTTATTCAAATAACCTATTAAACATGGCTGAACCTTATTAAATCCTCTTGGGCAACACAAAAGCAGCAGAACAAAGACCTTTGCCATAGGAAAATGCTGGCTGGTGCATGGCCGGGACTGGATACCCTGATTGCAGACTGTTGTGCTGCAATGAACTTAAGCAAAAAAAAAAAATCTCGCATTTCAGCTCCTGATTTCCAAGTTTCTAATCAAAACACCATCATTCTCTTTGCCCTTCTCCCAAAATCATTGCTGTCTCCACTTGCAGTCCCTTTATTGCTGTACTGGGAGGAAGAGATAGAGCTCAAGGATGTCCACACACAAGGATATACCAGGACAACTCTTACCAATGATCCAAAGGTTATCGATGTGTTAGAAACCATGGAAGTACCTGAGAATGGTCACATAGGAATTAGGGCTTCTGCCCCAAAAAGGTGGCAGGATCAATAGCCCAACTGAAGTGCATCTACACCAATGGGCAACAGGAGGAGCAGGAAGCCATTGTGCAGTGAGGAAACTATTATCTAGTTGCCATCACAGAAACATGGTGGGATGACTCACATAACTGGTGTGCTACAAGGGATAGGCAAGGAAAGAGGCGGTGGGGTAGCCCTGTATTTTAGGGAGCGTTTTGGCTGACTAGAGCTTGACAATTGTGACAATAGGGTTGCATGTTTATGTGTAAGAATCAGGGGGAAGGCCAACAAGGCAGATATCATGGTGGGGGCCTGTTACAGACTGTCCAACCAGGATGAAGAGGACAAAATATTCTATAAGCAGCTGAGAGAAGTCTTAGAATCCCTAGCCTTTGTTCTTGTGGGAGACTTGCTTCAGCTTACTAGATATCTGCTGGAAATACAATACAGCGGAGAAGAAACACAATACAGTGAAGAGGAAATAGTCTAGGAGGTTCCTGGTGTGTGTGGAAGATAACTTCCTGACACAGTTGGTGACCATCCCATGAATTTGTTCACTGCTTCAGGCAGTGTTTTTCCAGTTTATGTCCATGGTGGGCCATGCAGTTAGCTTAGAATGCAGACTGGGCCCATGCAGCTCCTCACCCTCTTCTCGGGGTTCAAATCTTGCTATTTTGTGCCTGGGAAGGAATCTAGGGTAAGAAAGTGGAGCACAAGTATGGAAAAGTGTTTCCAAGATACTTTTCAGAGCTAGAGGTCTGGATGACGCATAAACCTTGGCGTGGAGAGGTGGCTGGAAAAGCTCGGGAGGGCAGCAGATTGAGTGCTACAGTGTGCATCTCTGGCCATCACCGCATTACTGTGTATGCTGATGAAAAGCAATTGTACCTCCAAGAAGCCAAGAGACCTGGGGTGAATAGACTTTTAAGGAATAAATGTCAGCCCCTTAAAACAGCTATAGATTTGTCCCACATAGTCTTTCCTTTTCTTTTTGGCTGTCATTTATGCCTTATTGTTTATGTGCTCTGTAAAAACAGGATTAAATTTAATCTACTACTTTTTCTACATTGAATTTTCTTTCTAATGAAAGGTTTAAACGTGTTAGCTCAAATACAGTCCTGCTGCACTCTAGTGAAGACATTGAAGCTGAACAGTGGAGCAACTCGCCCTATTGAAATTGAAATAGCATCTTTGTATTCTTCCTGGTTTTGTTCCCCCCTCCCTTGTTTACGCACCTCCAGCTGACCTGATTATGTCAATGCCTCCTGAAACTCGTTATAACAACTTCTCTCCGTTGCAGTGACACTTCTGATGAAAGCAACATTGAGCTGACCTGGGGAACAGCAGCAGATTCCTGGAACTGACTGCAGCTCCTGTGCTACTGTGAACTTTACAGATCAGGATTTGCTACCCTAAAAGGAGAAAATGGCAGTACACTCGAGGAGAGCACAGTGCTGTGCCCATCGCCACCGGGGAGAAAAGGCAGGCTCAGCATGGTCCTAAAAAAGTTTTCATACAGTGTTTTCTGCGTTCCTGCTTTTCCCGTTTCTTCGTTGGGGAACACTGTTTACATTAGGTATATCAGTGTTAGGAAAAAAAAAAAGTGAAGTTTCTTATGACATTAAAATTACCCTTCTTCAGGGAATAGGTTACTTGTAAACAAGAACATCTTATGGCACAACACAAATACTTTTTGTTAAATGTAGTGTATATCAGCTAATAAAGCAAGTATGTCAAATTTACAACTGTGACTAGCAAAGATGAGAGGATTTTTTTTTTTTGCTTAGGTGGTAATGTGCTTTAAAAGGAGAGTGAATCTGCATTTCTTGGGAGGGAAAGCTGGGGTACAGTCAGAATTCAAGCCAGATGATGACTCCTGATGTTCTTTCACCGAGTCAGATTCAGCTCCACTTTTTTATTTTGTTGAGCTTTCACTTACTACAATTTACTTCAACTTCCTTAAATAGTGAGAAGTTAGGAAACTCCCCAATCCTTTCATTGGCTTCTTCTCTGACTTCCTCTTGGACAATATTTGATGGTGGACAAATATTAATTCAGTATAATGACATATTTCTAGAACATAATAAGGGTCCTTTATAAGAGGAAGCAAAGTGTAAATTTCTGAGCTACTAGCAGCAATTTTTCAGTAGTATAGAATCAATATAATCTTTTCTGTACTACCTGTGATCACTGATGTTATGGTATCTTCACCATGGTCACAGATCACTGTTTTGTGCTTTGATTTGACTTTTGTGACATGTCAGAAAATGAAGCCTTGGGGATGAATAACAAACATTCAGAAAATATCATCCTGTACTCCTGATACCAAACAGAACCTTTAGAAATATCAGCTACTTATTAATGTTACTTTTTATATATTATTTTTACTTCCTCCTTCTAAAATTTCACACTAGGAATACTAAAAGTATCCTACTTACTGCATGCAATATTGAATAAGGCACACTGAAAAGGTTTTAAGGATAAATAATAATAAAATAACATGTAAGGTATCACTTATGCATCAGAGAAAAGTCCTCTGTTCTCTCAGTGGACAGACTGAAATGTGTCAGAGGAAAAGCATTTTATCAGATGAACTAGGCTATGCACTCATGCTTTAAATATCAGATTATTTTTTTTATTGATGAGTGTGAAGTAAAACAAAATTTTATAAAACCAAAAATCTGAGCAGTTGTGGTTCATTCTTTTTCTGTTTAATATGTTTTAATTAGAAGCCAGAATATTTCTTTTGCTATTTGTTTTCCTGTTCACTAGTACCTCTGATTTAAACTGTATATTCCTCTAAAATAAACTTATGTGTCTTCTTGCCTCATAGCTCTTTACCAAGGAACATAAGGAGTAATATATTTTATTATCTGGCTTTGGTTAGGTGCAAGGCATGAGACAAAGACACACTTTGATCCTTATTCTGTGTAAGAAGCCCCATTGCTAAGAGTAAAAAAATAAGCAACTAATAAGCAATTTGGACATGAAGATGACAATGTGTCCCTCCTTTTGTATAGTTCTATAATTTAACCAGTGGAGAGTAACATGCTCTCCCTTCCTGGCAAGAAAATACCATCCAAGGGAGGAAGATTTCTCTGCCAGTACCCAGGTTAGCCAACAAGGACTGAAAAATAATTGCTAATCTGATTGGGATGCTCTTCTGTTAAACTGTTGGAGATACAGCCATGGCACAAAATAAGGAAACAAAAGTTGTCTACCAGGGTGCTGGCTTATGAGAAGTTCAGCTTAATAGGATGAGCTTCAATATTAAATTTAAACTTTCCTTTGATTTGTATGCTAGTATCTGCTTGGCCACTTCACAAACTTCAGGCACATCATTCTTAACATCTGTAGCAATGGATCAGCCCTAACTGTTCAAGGTAATGAATAACCAGGACTGTGATATATGAAGACATAAACGTCTGTGATAATAGTGAGAATTGAAT
>JANZLP010000044.1:10553553-10568175 GCA_026930925.1 Chelictinia riocourii | reverse complement strand
GTCCCAACAGGCTGTCACACTCACTATTCCCACCTCATTCCTTGTTTCGCACTTCTGCTCACCTCTGGCTGTTTCTCTCCACGCTTCCATGTTCTGCAAGATCCTCCAGCATTTTAGTTTTCTAGGGTTAGCGGAGAGAAGCGAGGATGGTGGACAGGACTATTTACAGTATCCTAGACTGGACACAGTACAGATTTACAGAATGGTCTGCCAAAATAATTGGAATAAGCTGATGATGTCTCGTTAAAAGAGTAACTACTACCTATTTACCTACTGTGCAAAATCGTTTTTATGTCAAAGAGAATGTTTATTCTTCTTTTTACAGAAGTCTGACAACAACAAAACAAAGAAGTCAATTCCCCCTCGTGCCAAAGATGTAAAAGCAAGCATAAATTTGAAGTCCACTGATTTTAAAAGCCTTTACACGTTGTCTGCCACCACCCATTCATAGACAGCTGTTACTTTCTTGTACAAAACCACCTTTCCCCCAGCCTCAGCCCTATTTTCCAAGGCTAAGTCGCAGCTTTTTGACAAGCAGAGACTCCAAAGCCCAGAGCAGAGCGTGTCGGGCAGGGAACCGAAGGCAGCTCCGTCGCTCCAGGGCTGCAGGCAGGCAGCAGCTCTCCTGGGAAAGCAGCCGAGCCTGATTTTGTGCCTTACGACTTCTGAATATCCAAGGGCACCATCGACTAAAAAGCAACAATGCAAAGAATTTTTCCCCCTGAAAAGAACTTACTTTTCCTCTTTTCAGATCTATGCAGAAGAGAAAGCAAATGCATTTGAAGAGAGTTCCCTAGGACAGCATAAATGAGTTTCCAGACCCAAGGAAAACTCTCAGCTATCCACAGCAACCCATTCACATCGACTGTAAGGCACTTTTTTTGTGACCTGAATTTTTCTGTCCCCTCGCTACAATACAATGGTGTGCTCGAAGAATAGCACAGACCCGCAGCGAGTCTTTCCAAAAACTTTTGCTGTAGAAGTTGGGGGTATTTGCACCAAAAGTAACAGACGAACGTGTTACCTACAGCGGAGTAAGTCTGGGAACTGTACAACAGCCCTTCTCGCACAGTAGGTCTTAGTGTGGGCAAAAATCTGTCCTTCATTTTGCCAACGTGCCATAAAAAGGCAGGAACCTGATCCCATGTTTTGGCTAAACAGCTCCAGCACATTTGCAGATATCTAGCTCAATAAATAGCTCCTTGTGAGAAAGCCAGTTATTTTTTCCTCTTTTAGATCTCAAGGATACGGGATCAAAAAGGCAGAATTCGCTGCCTTTCTCTCCATGTGCCTGTTTCGTTCCAAAATTTGAGGCTTCTGACCTGACGATCACCTCTCCCAAAAGACTGTCTCCCCCAACACCAGAGAAGAAAAAAGTGTGATGAGCTTCTCCTTGCTATTTGGTTCATAGTTCTCCTTTGTAATGCAAACCACAGGATAGTACGTCTCTGCCACAGGAAAACAGGCTTCGGAATATAACTCCGGGTAAGGCAAAGGACAGCCCGGGGACAAGAGAAAACTCCTTTGTTCCGCTTTATTCTTCTTCAGTCTTATTCTTGCAGCACTTACCATCAGTAGTACAACCTAACTGGAAGACCCTGGAGAGGGGAGAATCACAGCAGCAAAGAATACAAGTACAGAGGGAATAGCGGTAGTGAGAGAAAACAAAAATCCCCCCCACCCCCTTCCCTAACAAAAGGACTAGCGCAGGACAATTATTTGTTTTCTCTTAGAAATCTTGACCTGGGGATTTGTTTGGGAAGAATGCAGGCACCTCCCTGGCAGATGCTCTCACCACATCTCCTGTTTGCTCCTTTCTTTCCATCTTTTTCTGAGGACTCGTATGTAAATACACTAAAGAGGACATTATCCCACCTACAGAAGTTCAAACCAGCCTGATGAAACTTAACAGTCATTTCTTTCAGAGAAAGCCATGAAGAGAATACAACGGAACAAACCCGATCATGTCCTTGAAAGGTTGAGCCTTGAAAGTCGTGAATAAATTAGCGTGCGCACAACATCATTTTGAATAAACCAGCACAAATAGAATTTACATTAACCACCATGGAAAAAAAAGAATCCAATAGAATGAGAATGATAAAGGATTGTGCAAAACTTCCTATAAACTGCAATCCAAAACCTCTCAGAGACTCGACTCCGGCCAAGATAAGCCTATTTACAATGTACCCTTTCTAGGTTTTTGGTTTTTTAAATAAGGTTTCAAAACATTTCACAATCGCCACTACTCCAAAGCAAATAAATACTGCTGCTCAGCGAAGCTGTCCAGCGACGCCGTTTCTTACAACTTGAGCGGCAAACCTCTGTTTTGCCCTGAAACAACTTGTTTTCTGCGCGCTGGATTTGTAGAGTCAGTGGCAGAGCGAAAAACAAAATCCAGAAGACCCGACCACTCTATCACCCTGCACACACCGCCTGCCTTGCTCTCTTCCCCTACACCATGGAAAAATGGGAATTATTCAAAACAGAGGGCATCTCCTCTATTACTTTTCCTTGATTTGCTATGGAAGTATCATGGCGATGCTTTTCCCGAGACACAACCTGCCAGCGTGGCAGAGATCAAACGCGTAAGAAGCTCTATGGAGCAGAAAACAGTCAAAAAGGAAGACGACAGGAGCCACGAAAGGGTGAAAATACAGAGCACAGGTCACGGAGAAGTGAAAGGACAAAGGTGATACTGAAATTCAGTCGTACATTGGCTTCTCAATCTATTGAAATGCAACACAAAACAATTGCCTTCTAATTTTTAAATGCTTTGATTCACCTGGACACACATTTATGCAAAATGACACCATTTCTCCCGTACTGAAAACAGTCCATGCACCTCACCTATACTCACAACTAGTAGAGTAAAACCAAACAAACCAAAACCAGAAATTACAAAAGACTAAAAATGAATCTATGCCAAAAAATAAAAAAGGGGGGAGAGAAAATAAGGAAACATCTCCAATTTCTTTTCTTAAAGGAAAAGCTACGATTCTTGGGCAACAAGACGAATCCCAAACATGGACTTTTGAGGAAAATGCAATTACAATGACACTTTAAAACAAAACAACAACAAAAAAAAACCAAAAAAACCCCCTCCGGATCAAGGGGGCTTGCCCCAAAACCTCCTCAGTTCTTCCTTCTGGAGATGGCAGAACTTAAGGACAAACCATAAACATATTAAAATATGTCTCATGAGCCATTCAGTAATTTTTAATGATTATATCCCTGGTGAGTGTGACTCTAAAAGCCTTATTTCAAGAGAACACAGACTGAGAAGCCTCAAAAGAAGTAACACCTTTTTTTGCTATTACAGTGCAGAAGTACTTTAGAAATTAAAAAATTATTTCAGTATCTAGTCCTGGAAAGACAGACCATGCTATCAGCCATTGTGCAAATGCCTTTCCCTTTTTTAAAACCTCAAGACTGTTCTCATTCAACACCCACGAAGCTCGGGTACCAGATGTTAAAAAACATTAGTTGTTCAGTTTAAGTGAGTTATAAAGGATACTTGAATTAATTAAAAAACAGTATTATATTCTTCAGTCCATCAGAAACAGTTTAAGAGGAAAGAACCAAGAAAGTGAAAAAATAAAGAAACTTTCTGCTCTAAACTTCCTTTATAGACCTCAGTTTAACTCCGAGGATTACACTTTTCAAAACCCTAAAATAGAAACTCTTTGTCCATCTTGTCAAACTGATTTGGTGATTTTGAAGGGGTTCACAGGTTTAGTGAGCAAAAGCAATTTGGATACAACGTACTTACATTTCTCTAAGAAATTCCACTATCAAACACATTTTAATTCATCAATTTTCACGCAATCCAAGGATCAGCGGGCTCGCCGATGGGCTCGCCGAGTAAACGTGAACAAGGCAACATCATCCAGTAGAAACATTTCCAGCAAAATCCCAAATATATTTGTTCCTCACTTTACACCAATCTTTTTTCTTTTTTTTTTTTTTTTTTTAAATCAATCCTCTAGAAGTTATTGTGGATGTGACGAAAACAAGTACAGCAACATAATAAATACTCAGAGGACAAAAAGTCAACTGGGCTGCTCTATGAACTGAGTGAGCGCATGACGACCGTATCGCAACACGGGCCAGCACAGGGTTGTAATATAATATATCCCCTATCCCCTATCTTCGAAAGCAGAATAAAAACTGATTTGGGAGGTGATGGCTGATGCTGTGCTGAGTGCCAGCTCCACCAGAGGAGGATGAGAACATCGACAGGGAAAAACCTGGTTATGCGCATGAGCCAAGGTCGTCCAACTCGCGCTCTGAAGCCAACAGAGCAATAAAACTCAAACATTAACAGTCCCTTCGTCGTCTTTACGCAGCGTACGTACACCTGCAGCTTACTCCCTGCCTATGGCGAGGGCCGCTCCTTCCTCTAGGTCCGTGTAACATCAGCTCTAAGTTGATTAGCTCCTCTGGATACTCTCCTAACACAAATAGCACCCACTCAACATGGGTTGTACCTTTCCCAGTGTAATTAATCCTCATTAGCAACCCCCCTGCCGTTATCAGCTGATCATTTGCTCTAAGCGACGTAAGACAGGTCGGCGATGAGGGGTAAAGCAGGGTTCGCGGGTTAGTTCAGGAAGGGCACGGAGGACAAAGCCCAAGAAAGAGCCGTTGGCTCTCCATTATGCAGTATGGAGATGAATTCTTTGGCCACCCTTTAATTGCTACTCATACCCTCAGAATTACTCCTTGATGTCACTCTATGTCTCCTGCATCCAGCTGTAAGAACAGAAACCATTACCATCCCTAACTATATTCCAGTGGGAAGTTACCAACATTGACAGTCAAATGCTGGAGCAGATCAAGATTTTACCAGCATGGATTTGTCCTGGAGCAAAGGACTCTGTGCCCAGCAGCAGGTCTGGGCGACTCTGGGGCAGCAGGAAGGGTGGGCTGAGATGACCCAAGGAGACTTGGATAAGGAAAGAGGCTGGAAGGAAGGGTGGTATGAGGAAAGAAGGGGCTGGGGCTATAGTATGGATCTGGAAGGCTCTGGGAAATGAAGGAGTGAGGCACAGGCTCTGTCTGGCCCAGGGACTTCAGGTTGAGGGTGGAAGCCTCTGGGGCAACAGAGCTGAGGTGCAAGGGACCCCCCCTGCAGAAAAGGCAGCTACTCACAGGAGCCACAAGCCCTGTACGGGACTGGAAATTCAAGTGCAAGACTGGGTCCTGGCATGTCCCAGCTACAGAGCATGTCTGGATATGCTGCTCTGCCAACTGTGGTGTAGCACAGACATGTTATCCCTCCAGGGCACCACAGGGCTCCCAAAGCTGTCCTGCCAGGCCGCCTCATCCCCTGTGAGCTCAGCCAGAGCTGGTGCAAGTGCCTCGAAACTGCCCTGGCAATGCACAGGCCTGGGAGTAGCTACAACAGGGCTGGGTGAGTGTTGGCTGGGCGACAGCACTCAGAGCACCCTGTGTGGAGCAGGGATGTATGCTCCTAGCAGTGGCCTTCACTCCTGCCCCTTGCCAGAGCTGGTCCTGTCCATGCTACATCCTGCCAAAAGCAACCTTTGCAGCAAACAGGAACATAACACTTAGGAGTAGGGGCTGACCACAACTGAAACAACAGACTGATTGTAATGGTCCTTTTTGTATCTAGCTCATTCACCAGGTCTGAAATGAATTTTCAGTGGTTACACTGGTTTAGTCTGTCGATGTCTAGCTTGAATGTTGGCCTGTGTTACAGCTGCATTACCATATAACTCAGTTTGCTGTCCTATGCTGTATGGAACAATAAAACTTCTCACCTGTAAGAGTCAGTGATGGGTGGGGTTTTTTATACTGAAGGCATGTCTGTATACATTTTGCTGAGTTATGCCCCAGCACGCTAGTTTGGTTTGATAGATTCTGTTTTCCCACTACATCAGCTCTCTGCAAGGTACTGACAGCATCCTCAGCAATTTCTTGCATATGCGCCATTGCGGTTTCCTATTGGGCGTCTGAAACACTGAGGACCACTGCCTTCTGGGTCCTGCTCAGATTCTGTCTCTGCTGCCCTCTCGTGATACCTTTGGGCTATGCTGGGCTTTGGGAAAGTCCTTGATCACCAAGTTTACACTCAACTGAGAGATTTCAACACCACCACCACCACTGTTGAAAGATCTTTTTATTATCAAGGATCTTTACAATTACAGAGTTTTTCCAAAATTCCACATCCAGTTATTCCTTGTGATTGCATGTCTTCCCCTGCCCACACAAGGGATGTAGAGCCCCTCTGAAGGGCTTAGCCTGGACCACCACTCACAGAAGTCATATCCCAGCTGCTCCTTACTCCAGACAGTTCCCTGGCTGCACAGAGACAGGTTGCTCATTTTTTTTTCGGTAGAAATTAAGTAGCTAAATTCTGTTAATGATTCAGCTTTTTCAGCTACATTTTTTTTAGATAAGCAAATCTTTGTAATTGCAGTGGGCTGCAGCTCCCCGTTCTTTGTTGTGGCCTGCAGTGTTGCACTTGGCTTTTCCACACCTCTTCTGCAATCACAGCATGTGTGATCCAGCTTCCTTCCATCCCTGGGTCATGTGCGGCTGCTCTAGGTCATTACGAAACGTGTGAGTTCTGCGCTTATCAGAGCCTGAGGAAATAATTGCGTTGCCGTGAAAAAACCTGCTTTCTGAGACACATTGCTCAGTGAACAGCTGTGTGAGACACACCAACTGACTGTCATGATGTGGCATGGAAAAGACCTGAAGTCCCAGACAAGTGTAAGAGGTTGGCCAAGGAGGTGGTTAAATCTCCATGCTTAGAGATTTTAAAAGTTGGGCTGGACACAGCCCTGAGCGACCCAGCAAAAGTTTGAAGTTGTTCTGCAGAGTGGAAGGTTGGACTGGAGACCTGAAGGGCAAAGCTGGGGGCTGCAAAAGCATAGTGTGGCCTTTTGGGACTAACCCTTATGGGGGGAGCCCTGATACATAACATACATGAGGCTGGAGCACAGGCCATAGCTTGGAGAAGGTTTTCCAGGTGGCCTTTCTCTGGACCTGGGCTCCCAGGCACACTCTTCATGGAGTGCTGGGCTGGGAAAATCCTGGGCAGACTTACTCAGACTTTCCTCAGGATGCCTAAATTAGGGCAGCTGAATCCCAGCCTCAGGGACTAGGTGATAAAACAGCCCAGGAAATTCAATAAGCTCAAAATATCATCCACTGAAAATCCTGGACTCTGCATTTTCAGCAAGGACCCATGAGTGGCTCTTTGCAATGAGCCCCATGGCTGGACAAGGAGCAAAAGCAGGTCCTGAGCCAGATTTCTTCATTCCTAACTCAGGCAGCCTTCTTGTGTCTGGGAGGCAGCAGCCCCACTCCGAGCTGCACCTTGCTATGTAGCCCCCAGACACCATCACATATTCACTCTGTTCAAAAAAACCTACAAACGTACTGCTTTGGACCAGTGGCTAATCCTATATTTCATGCACAGAACCACAAAGTGCTGCTAGACTGCCAGTAACCCCCCAATAAACATAGAAAGAGTAGAAGTGTTGGTTAGAGTGGACTACTTGTGATCTCTAGCTCAGCCTCCCTCCCCCCTGATCAACCCTCTTTCCCAGCATGTCCCCTGGTTTCTTTTGGGGGCCTCACAGCTTTTTTCCAAGAATGTATCTTAGCCCAGTGCTGTGGCTCATGTTGTGTCCCATTCCATGCCTGACCCGTGTCTGTGAACTCTCTCCCCATGCTGGGCACCAGTGTGTCGGTGTCTGGGTCCTGCTGTGGCTTTGACCCCACTATTCTTGCTGGTTGGACAGTTTTATTTCTCCAAGATGGTCAGCACTTTTCAGCATGCAGCAGAGTGGCAAACCTTAATTTTAAAATGTCAGATGAAACACATTGTGAAAGTCAGATCTTAGCAGTTTTATTCTTACAGTGTTACAGAGAAAGAAAAACGCAGAGGACCTTTGCACTCTCTTCAGTTCGAAAGCTGAGCTACTTTCTCTAATTTGTGAGAACTGACAGTAAATTACAACATGCAAACAGAGGCACTGAAAAAAGTTACGCAACACTGCAGGTAAGTTAGCACAGTGTTAGGTTAGCACACAAACCTGACCCAGGAGTGTAAATCTAATTCCTGCAGCCTTTTGTTACAGATCTTGGAAACCCAATCTCTAATCACAGTCACAAACGAATCAGCACAGTTCTTGCTGCAGCCCTGGGCTTTCTTCAATGCTTCTTCTGGTCACCACGGGCCCCATGACCATCCAGAGTCCTCGTGTCCCCTCAGAGGGGTGCAGGAGTTCACAGACCACCTCTGCTGATGCTGGTGCTCCAGCAGCTGATGTCCAAGAGCAGGAGTAGGAGGACAGCTTCTTGCACACAGTTTAGCATTCTGCATGAGAGAAACTGGTCAAGCACTGCCTGCAGAAGATGTGTGGTTGTCTCCTTGCTTGTTGTGGCACATCGGCTGTGGTTTGCCTGAGAGGCTGGTGCCCATAAGCTGATGAGAAAATGATTGCCAGGGCCTCTGAAATAGCTCTGTCTTCTCTGGAGCTGTTCCCTGCAGCCCCAAGCCGTGCAGCCGCCAGTGATGCTGGTGCACAGAGCGGCTGCTCTCTAAGGCTTTCTCCCCTATCCAGTCTCTCTTGCTCAGGACCCTCGGTTAAGACCTGCATGAGGATGATGCCAGCAAAAAAGAGCAGCCACCGCTTGATGGGGTCTTTCTCCTGACGTGGCAAATATTTTCTCACCTGGGCTGGGTACAGCACCTTCCTGACTTTCCTGCTTCGCTTTGTTGGAAGGCCTGGAGGTCTCCTGACAGTTCGGACAGCAAACATCGGCCTGGGCAGATTTTCTGAATTGTTTTTCAGCGGATCTGTGCTGGAGAAAATATTTTCATTGGTGTAAGACAGCATGTCCTTAGCAGCCTGCCGGGGTATCTCTGAAAGCTGTGAGAACTCTATGGAAATATCTCTTTGCTTAAAGATGGGCTTAATTCAAAAAGCAGACCGATGAAATAATATTAAGAAATATTAATAATAACAACAGGTTTTTTATTTATTCTCATTAAATGCAGCACCCCAGAGCTGAACTCTTGGAGTGATTTATGAATCTTTCTGGGAAGCTCTTCTTTGATTTCTCTCCTTACTCCTACCTGTGCTATAAATACTTGCTTTGATGAGTGAAGTTGTGATGGGAGGAGCTCAGCTGACTCACAAACCACTCTGGAATGTCTCTACCCCCAGCACCATGTATCTGCCCACGGGCACTCGCTGCTAACAGCAGTGTAAGAGCATGCTCCAAACTTTCTCCTCCTCAATTCTGTTCTCCTTTATTACAGCTGTCTATCAGAAGACTTTGCCTCAAGACATTTCAGTGCTTTTGAGAGTGTATCCTTCATTAAAACTCACCTATGTGCTATAAAGAACAGAAACAGTCTGAGGACAGGCATGCTCTCACCTTCCTCCCCTGCCTTCCCATCCCATCTGCCAGTATCTCTGGCCTTGAGCTGGAGGGATGGAGGTGGGAGACCCCAGTTTCTGTTATGACACTGTGCAATCTCAGCACTATGCCCCAGAAAACAAGCAACCTCAGCACTTGCTCTGGCAAGCTCAATCTCAGATATGCCCAGAAAAGGAAAAAAAGTAACACTCACATTCAAATTCTTTGTGCCTTATGATGACTAAACAGAGACTGAAAGGGCTGAGTGCCACAAACCTGCTGGAGAGGTCTCCAGCTGTCTGGGATCTTTGTCATGAACTTAGAAGATTTAGCTCCAAACTTCATGTATCTTTGTGTCCTGGTTTTGGCTGGGATAACGCTAGTTTTCTTTCTAGTAGCTGGAATAGTGTTACTTTTTGAGTTCAGTATGAGAAGAATGTTGATAACACGCTGATGTTTTCAGTTGTTGCTAAATAGTGTTTAGTCTAAAGTCAAGGATTTTTCAGCTTCTCATGCCCAGCCAGCAAGAAGGCTGGAGGGGCACTAGAAATTGGGAGGGGACACAGCCAGGGCAGCTGACCCAAACTGGCCAAAGGGACATTCCATACCATGGGATGTCATGCCCAGTATATAAACTAGGGGGAGTTGGCTGGGCGGTGGATCGCTGCTCGGGAACTAACTGGGCATTGGTCAGTGAGTGGTGAGCAATTGCATTGTGTATCACTTGTTTTGTATATTCCAGTTCTATTGTTGCTGTTGTTGTTGTTGTTATTCTCTTCCTTTCTCTCCTATTAAACTGTCTTTATCTCAACCCATGAGTGTGACATTTTTTCTTCCTGATTCTCTCCATCCCACTGCGGGGGGTGAGAGGAGAGCGAGTGGCTGCGTGGTGCTTAGTTGCTAGCTGGAGTTAAACCATGACACTTTGTCAGTATCGGGCACCTTACATCTGTATCAAGCAGGTGGGAATGAAAGATGGACTTCTGTAAAAAGGCCTTGGGCCACCAGCTTTGGGTGGCTAGTGTGAAATCAAATATAACTTGATCTCTCCTAAGTCTTCTCAAGCAACCTTTAGCCATCACAAAGCAGCAAAGGGCAAAAATTCAAAATTAAAAACTATTCCTTGACATCTCCTCTTGCCCTTTGGGCTCCCTGACACTGCTTGTTTTCTGCTTCTTGGAAGAACGAAATGATGTTGCCTTTAAGTCACAAGGCATCAAGCTTCTTTGCTTTCAGCATTGTAAAACCTGCTGTCATGATACGAAAACTCTCAGCCATCAGGCTTATTCCACTGGAAACTAAGCCTTGGACAAAACCAAAACATAGCTACTAACACAGTGACTACAATACATGGAGTCCCAGTTCTAGGTATGTACCACCCAGTACCTCCAAGGTCATTAATTCCATGTGGCAGCACTGCTTGTGGCTTTTGCAATCATCCCTAATCCCCATTTAAACCAAGTACTGGAGCCAGCGGCTCAACTCAAGACACTTGCTGCTGAAAAACACCTTCCAGGGCAGTCTCTTATGCTGCCCAGATGAGTGCTTAAACCTGAGACACAACCAGGGATTAAAGACAGAACTTTAGTGATCTTTGGTCATTCCCCTGCCACCACCACCCCCTTGCCAAAGCAAAGTCTAGAGGGCTTGGAGACAAATTGCTGCTTCCAAAATCACCTACTCATTGGCAACTCATTGACTAGTCATGGCAAGGCAACTCCTAAGATGTAAGGAATTGGGTCAAGCAACCTCTTTATCACTCTCTCTCCTGGAAGCTGGTCAGAGTGGGGTAAAATGGCTTGTCTCTTAACTCTGCTAGCTAAAGCTGCGCTCAGGGGCAGTGTCCTAGCTGCACTCCCTGCCGGGCATCCTCTTCCTACGACTGGTACAATATTGTCAGGCAGCACCTAAATCATATAAGTGGTTTAAAGAAGCACATGATAAGAAAATAATTCATGCAGGTTGCTGCTGCTTTGCCCTGTGGTGTCTGAGCCCTCAGACCTGCCCTAGTCCCAACACGTGAATGAGTCAGGCTGGGGATTAGTAATGAATCCTCCTACTCCTAGGCCATGGGCTTCAGGCCAACTCAGCTCAGTTCAGAGGAGAAAGTGCCACCAGCAGCTGCCTGAACTGGACACCAAATACACCTGGATATTGAGTGAACAGTGGATGTTAAAGGCCAAAAATCAAACCTTCAGTATTACATTCAACTATCCCCTTTATTTCAGCCAGGATCATATCCAAGGAGACAGATCAATTTAGTTTCTGCCAGCTGTCCCATCATATGAGCTCTGTTTACCTCGGCACAGTTAACGGGTAGCTCCTGATGGACAGGAATGCAGCCTGTCCAGAAGCTGACTCCAGCTCTGGCACCGATGGCATCACCTGTGTTAGTCACGTAGAGGTTTCTTGGTGAAGTTGCACATCTTGCACCTCTCATGTGCCTAATCCATCTCACCAGCATTGCCCAACACCCAGCTGTAGGGAGGCGAATAATAACCCAACCTCAAAACAAGCCCCATGAAGAGGGGTGTCTACCTGTAGGGACAAATCCCATTCTTATTGGCAATCATCATTACACATTAGCTTATTGTCATGTGAGTATTACACAGGGATGTATTTATAACTCCCAGGTGAGCTTGTCCAAGCAGGTCACTGGATCTTCCTCAAGCAAGAACTAAGATGAATCAGCACTGCAAGAAGCAGATCTTTTGCCCACCAGGTGCAAGGAGAGGAAAAACAATTTCTGTTGAGCTGGAGCCAAAAAACTGAATTTCATCAACCCCCTCTAACCTAGAGACTTCAGTGCATTTCACCAATGGATCACCAAAGCCAAAAACTGAGCCTTGCATGCGTCAGGAACAGCATTCAGAGGTAGAGGTGCTGGATCTTTGGCATAAGGGTGCAACCTGAAAGGCATTGGCATGGGTCATGGGAGTAAAAGAACCAGCATGGAGTGGCTTTTGCAGCTGAAATGACAGAGGCCGTAGCACTGATGGAGCTGAGGACACTGGGTCACATCAGGCCAAGGTGCTCTGCAACATTCAGCACTGTGTTTTGACCTCAGGAGATCCAAGACTCTCAATGCTGTTTGTGCTAAAGAAGTCTGCAGGGAGGGGCAGATATGCTCATTACATCACCCAAAATAGTTGGAGCAAACCCAAGGCACACAAGCCCCTTTTCACATTGGAGACAGAAGCAACAACCTTGAAGCCAAGGACCAGCTTATGCTCAAAGCAAAAGCTCAGAACTGACTTTCCAAGGCCCATGCAGCACCCAGAGTAATGGCAGGACCTCACTGAAGGCAAAGCAAGCCTGTGACTCAGAAACCTTGATCCCACAGGGGGAATATCTGAAGTCATCTCAGGAAGACCTGGGCTGTTTGCTGTAATACATCAGAAACAACATGCAATAGTAATGCCGAATTGTGCCAGCTAATAGGAGTACATACCTCTTTGGTTGCAGCCTTGGAAAAGCTACTGGCAAACTGAGAGTCATGTTGTGAAAGTGTGGAAGCTGGGGAGGGCTGGGTGGGAACACAGCACCAGATCCCTTGATTTCAGTCATGCCTGCAACTCCTTTTGTACCTGCACACAGCTTGTGGGCAGCTTGAAGAGTTTAAATGGAAATCGTAAGTTCTGGGAATATCTTTCTCCAGGATTTTGAATTTTTTTTTTTTTTTCTTGGAAGGAGAGGCAAGATACCACATGGGTCTGGTTTGAGTGAGAGCATTTGGATAGTGCAGCACATTATAGAAGGAGGAGAGCAGCAAAGGTACAGATGAAAACAGAGCTTTTGGCTGTAGTTAGCACTTTACTTTCTTGCTGGCCAGAAAAACATGCACACATCTCATGGAGGTCAGCTGCTAGGATCTGGTGAAGGATGGGCTCCTTGGGACTGGATCCTATATGCCCTTCTGGGGAAGCTGGAGCTGATGCCAAAACTTAACAAAAGCCATGGGGAGCTGGTGAGGTGCTCCAGGCTGGAGCAGCTAGGCTGGGAGCTGGGAATGGAGAGAACATGGTGGTCCCTCCTGGCACATCCCCAGGGTAAAGCCCCAGCAGGGAGATGCACCATTAGCAATAAAAGCCAATAAATAAATTTATTTTGGCAATAAAAGCCAAGAAAGATGCACACAAAAGGCCCACAAAGATGGCCTGCACCTCAGGGCAGCAAAGTGATTGCTTCCATGGCTGTAGTAGCAAACTAAGCAAGCGCCTGGCCCACAACTGCTGCTTAGCATGACTTTGGCCTGCAGGAACTCACCCTGTCCTAGATGGAAGATGTTGGCTGAGGTTGGCTGGGTAGCCAGGGGTGGGATGCAGTGGTGGTAGCTTCCATCAGCAGCATGCTGTTGCATCAAGGAGTACAGAGCTGCAATGGGCTGGAATAACCTGGGGGCTGCCTAGGCACCACTTGGCCCTGGGGGTCCTACCCTGCCCAGGGAGCCCAGAGCATGAGCTGTGGCTCAGGGAAGCTTTTCCAGGTGGCCTTTTCCTAGGCCTGGGTTCCTGGGCAGACTCTTTCCAGGAAGCAGGGATGGAGAAATCCCAGGCAGATTTACTCAGACTTCCTCAAGATGCTGAAATTCAGGCAGCTGAATCCCAGCCCGAGGGATCAGTTGATAAAACAGCACAGGAAGCACAGCATCAGTAAACTCAAAATAGCATCTACAGAAGATCCTGGACTGTGTATATCCTGCACAGAGCCATGAGTAGCTCTTTGCAGTGATTTCCACAGCTGGAGGAGGAGCAGGAGCCAATGCCAAGTGCCACTCTGCAGAGCTCTGCTCCTGCACAGTGACACAGGGAGCCACTGACCAGCTCCACATCTGTAATCAGAGAATATCAAACCATGCTGGGGAGGTCTGCCCCTTCTGCAGGTGCTTCCTGGAGATGGCTACATGGTCCTTTGAGGTAGCTCTAGATGTAAACCCTAAAATTATATCTAATATCTATTAATGAACTGAATTGATAAGGGAAAAGCATCAAGGAGAAGTAAACAGGATTCTAGATTAGTTTAGTTATATGATTAACTCTTCCACATACTCTAGTTTCAATGCTGGCCAATTCCCTTGTCCTTCTAACTCATCCCACCTGGGAAATCACAGCATGGGTTGGTTTGGAAGGGACTTCAAAGACCACCGAGTTCCAACCTCCCTTGCCATGGGCAGGGACACCTTCCACTAGACCAGGTTGCTCAAAGCCCCATCCAACCTGG
>JANZLP010000044.1:10429825-10445505 GCA_026930925.1 Chelictinia riocourii | reverse complement strand
TTCATCAGACATGACAATTATCCAGATTAACCATGTGTATCTTTTGCACTCTTAATTGCAGAGTGATTGTACATATCTCTGAGAAGTCTTTTTCTCTTTGTCCCAGCTATCCGATATTCCTGAAGAGGGGATATTACAAGTCAAATGGAGATCTGAAAAGCAAGTACTTGAATTCTAGGTGTTGAAGTGAACTGTGGAGTCTGCCTTCCAAGAAGGAATACTAGGTGGTGAAACCCTGCCCGGAATGTGAAACCAGAAGCTAAAAGAAAAAGTATGTGTCTCTTGGATAGGTGCTGATGGGAAAGCAGCTGAGTTATCAAAATCACATGGCTCTCATATCCTGATCCATGGCCTGATGTCCAGCCCTGTAGGATAAACCAGGGCAGAACAAATGCTATGTTAGATCTCTGTGTCCCAAGTGATACAGTGAGCAATATGAACTGCAGAAAATCTGAGTTTTATATAAAAATCACACTGTATGAAGACTTATTTTAATCTTATGGTTAAAAACATGCTTAATTTATCACTACAAATATGAAAATAAGAGAATATTTTCCACAAATGAGAATATTTGGGTCAATTCATTACAGTTGGTCTCCTTGGTCTGCATTATCAATAAGTTTTAATTATATTCTCTCATACAAGTACTTGTACTTCTCTAGAAGAACATAATGTCTGGTTTCTTTAATCAGTTAATCATTTAGATTTTACTTATTGACATATCTTTTATTCATACCCCTAGCAAAAGCATCTATGGCAGTCTAACAATTAAATTACCTATATGGTGAAAAAAGATAAGGACAAAAATACTTAAACATCAACATTGTCTTTTTAAATTATATTTCTTTAGGGATTATATTACAAGCAGATTCTGGATGACTCCTTTCTTACACACAAAAATAACAAAAATTAGTCTATAATCTTTACACAAAAGTAAAAATGAATATTTTGAGACAGCTTATATTGCGCACATTTTCTGACTGGTTGTTCATATTCTTAAAGTGTAAATTAATTTCAGTAAATATCTTCCCTAAAGCACTCTAAACTGCCAGCTCATGGTGATCCAAGTTTTTTGCTCTAATTTTTCTCCACATAAAGGTAACATAAAATTGGGTCTAGCAATTAGCATGACAGGGTTGTTGTCAGATACTCCTACTATAGGCTGAGACTGATACATTCGCTGAGGATGTGATGGACTGTTTAATAAGAAGTCTATCTGCCACTGCCAGAAGTCTGCTCTGGTACCGTTCTGTGAATTATATAGGTCAATGACTTGTACAGCTTGCTTAATACCTCAAAAACTGTCTTTATGTACTTGCTTAAATAAGAGATGGAAGTATGCTTAAGCTGAGTTTGCATCCCCTTTGTGCTAGATGTCTGTAAATATTCCATTGAATAAGTCTATTGGCAGGATATTCATGAAAGCAAGTTTTAAGCCTGCATTAAGGAACATGAATATTGGACCTTAAAATAAGAATATTTGTCCCGTACATTCAATTCTCAGAATTCTACATCTAATTAGGAAACTGATGTCATCTGACTAGAGTAGACATAAAAATAAGCAAATTACTTTGTAAGAAAATTCTATTTCTTATTCTTTTCAAAATTTTGATGTATTTAGTAATTTTCCAGCACTGTCCATCAAATCAGAAAAAGTAAGAAAAGCCAATAACAATAAAAACCAGAATAAACCCTAATATAATGAACATGTTAAAGACTCTTAATTTTAAGTAATTTGAATCTGGCATAATTTGTCCCTTCATTTTACATGCTGAAAGTCAAAACAGGAATTTTCTGCTAACTCCTGCATATTAGGAAAGTGAATCACTAAAAATATCGAGTCTTTAGTATGAAGCACAGAGTAAACGTGATATTTCCTTGAAAGCAAGATATAGACTCTTGAGGTAAAAGAAAAGTTTGAAGTCACTCTTGCAAGTAAATGTACCATATGACAAAATAAACACTTTACATTCTTTGAGTCTTGTTTATGCTATCAAAAGTAAAAATTTAATTATTTTTGTGTGTGTGTGTGTGTACAGTTATGGGTGAATTGTAACTGCATATTACTAGTATCTTGGTATATGCTGTAATTAGATAATGTTAAAACACCAGTACTTTTGAAATCAGAAAAGGCACTTGCACCAAGTTAGTAAGATTTTTTTATATGACATTGAACTTCTACAGACTCACTCAGCTCCAAAAAATGCTTAAAAGTGGATGATCCTTTTAAAGTACTAGCAGTTAACATCTCCATGAATATTCACGTAATTTCCAGGTATACTACAGAGACTATATCTATGCTAGTGAAAACAGAGTGGAGGCATGGCCCTGGAGCAGTGGCATGTGATGATCCATAGTTTTGCACTTTGATGCACAATACACAGGGATGATTTGGGGACCAACATGGGCCAGGGACCTTACCCAGCAACCTTATCGGTAAGGCCATCCTTTTGAGGGAGGGTGAGACACTAATCATATGGGAAAGAGCTATGGTTCTCCCTCAGGGTCAGAGAAAGGCCTATGGCCTTTCTTGTTTATTTGTATAGACATTACTGAAGACTAATGTTTGTCAGTACACTGGGGAAACCCTGATGTTATAGTTTTATTACAAAAAGTAATGGAATCTTAATTTTCTTCCTCTAAAAGCTAAGTGACTAACAATATGTAAAAAGAAAAAAAAAAAAGGTCTTGGAGGCTTGCTCTGCTAACACTGAGCAACAGTAGAATATTTTTGACTTATTGTTCCTTTAAATAACAGTAGTTTGATCTAATTCTGCTTATCGGCTGTCTCTATAGTGCACCAAAAGTATAGAAAGTCCATGAAGGACATGAGTCTGGGGAAAAAAAAAAGGTAACTGTAATAAGTAATTTTTTTACTATATTTCTTAGATTAAAAAAAAAATAAATCATATTTCTCTTGTTGCTTAGTAGTAGAACCAGTAGTCTGTCTATTATGACAAGGACTATGTTGTAGGAAGACATTTACAACCTAGGGCAAGAAAATCTCTAGATTAAAAAAAATAATTTACAATCTAACTGAGAAGAAATATAGGAAAGGATGTATTTTAGAAAAAGATCATCTTTGAACCTTCTATGACTTACCTCCACATACTGTTTCTTCAATCTGAAATACCAAATTGGCAAAAAGCGATGCAATATATGAATATTTATATTAAATTATATTTTTTATAAGAAACTATTCTCATTGATGTTTATGTGTGGCTACTTGTATTTTGTAAATATAGAAGCTGTGTGCATATAAGAATGTCACAGTTTACTAGAAGAATGCTAAGTGCAACCACAGAAGACTTAATTGAGAGATGCCTACACTATGCCTTAACAGCTGGCTCTGCATACTTCTCCTGATTATAGCAGGGGATTTCCAGGAGGAAAGCTATGCAGAATGGATTTGAAAATTTTTGTTTGAAGACAACACATTGCCACTATGACGCAGACTACTTTTATTGCCATGTCTGGAACTTGTCATTAGAGCTTTGATTAAGTTTCCATTTCTAGGAGAATAAGATGACTGCGGCATGACACTAATTCAAGATTTCTAGAATCATTAGCTTTTTTTCACTTTAGTTAGTGAGGTTGCATACCAAGAGATGAAGTACAGAATACATTGACTGCTTTTGTTAGTGATCTTTTCCTGACAAAAAACCTCCAAACCCTCTTGGTGTGTAACTTCACTAACCAAAGAGAAAACATGCAGCCCATATTTTAGATCTGTTGACAAACTATTTGTAAGCTTGAGTGGTTTCTGCAGTTGTTTTAATTGATAATAAAAGATTTTTTTTCTTGCAAGTTTTTTCTTCCTCTTCAAAGAAATACAGTGAAAGGAGGTCATTTAAAAATTTCAAGAAAGATGGTCTCTATTCTGATCTCTAGCATATTAAATTTAGACTAATTTTGATCCCTTGGACTCAGTATAATTATTTATGATTTATTTTTCTGAAAAAGAGATCTAAATCTGAGCCCAAACTTCAAGCAGTTCCAATTCATGAAAGCCTATTAATCAAAAAATTACAGTTATTCCCAAAAGATAATTATGGTTTTCAGTCAGGTCATGACATGTCATAAAACAACATCCAGGGAGATATTACCCTTTATACAAATTACCCTTTTGTTCCTTCTAAAGGGATCACTGATGACATTTAACAGTTGCAAGTGAATTTGATATCGTTCTTCTGCATGAAAATATGTAAAAGTTGCTAACATTTTGCTTGTAAATGGAAAAGGATGAAAAAGAAGAATAATACATGGCAAGCCTAATGCAACATGAACATAGAGTTATGTCACCTTTTAAAAGGATATATATTAAAATTTAAATATGTGCAATAGATATAAATATTTTTGTATTTAATTTAATTAACAGAATTTCCTAGGACTAAATGTTTAACTAGACCTGTGTTTGTAGAACATTCTTTCCTGTGTATAAAGTAATCATTCTGCATATCGCTGTAGGTACCTGATAGCTGTTGAAAATTCAAAATGCATTTAAAGGCCATTCTTGGTATTACATGTTGCTATGATCCCAGTCACATCAATGTCAGTAGAGAGAACTTCCTGTAAGCTTCTGATGTAAGAGACTACTCTAAAAAACTGGGGGAACTTCATTTACTTCATTGGCTTTGCACCCGTGCCAGGATTTTTGATACTTTTTACCTCAATATAGTGATTTCTTATCTGCAAGTTTACTACATGAATTATTTTGAAAGAAAGAATCACTACTATTAATTGCACATCTTGATATTCCAAGATGAAAGATGCTATAAAAATGAAAGGTATTATTATCATTCTGTAATTTGAGAACATGGAGTCCTTCATGCTTTAACTGACTCATATGTAAATTCCACGTTCTTTGTCATTTAGCAATTATGCTATAAAAGTCAAAGGCTTGGAACTAATTTTTTTCATTAGCATAAGTGTTCTGATATGAATATTTTGCCAATACAATTAAGTTTAATACAAGAAATTAGAAACTAGAAATTATTAAGCTATTTTGTCTATCCATGCTTTGTGGAGTTTGAAATAGAGTTTGCCTGACACATTTTGGTTTCACATTACCTGAGGCAACATGCTGGGAGAAGCCTCAGCTGACTGATGCTCATTCACAATAGCAGAGGGACTCACTGAGCCAAAGTCACATCTGATGCAGACTGCCTTGTAACCTCATAGGATGAGAAGTTTATAAATCAAGGCAGAATATAGCCACAAGGCATAGATAGAAGCTTAAAAAAAAAGTCCCAAATTTATTACTGTATTTAGCAGCCAAACTGATGATTAAAGCACCTTAGATTTAAAACCTCAGCTCCAGCATCAGAAGCAAAATGGCAAAGGGGAATCCAGATAAACCCTATTAAAAAAACATCCATCATGTCAAAAAAATAAATTTCAGAAAAAGAGTTCTCTCTTCCCTGCTCCACTTCAGCTGGACCTCTCTGGACCTGATGTTTATAGTACCAACTTTAAAAGAAAGAACTGTCTTGGCCACTGAAGATGAATGGGAAGATTTTTGGTTTACAGTATATGGACTTGCAGCATTGTTCATAGCAGTAGGAATGAAGTTAATGCTTTTTTTATTTTACACCAGTAGGAGTCCAGGTGATATCCTCAATGAGGAGAGCAGACGGGTGTACTGGCTAGAGTCTAGGGCATTGCAAAAAGCGTAACATCTTTTCAAACAGCACAGCTGAGCAGTTTCTCTTGCAATTTCAATTCTGAGACCTCCCGTATGCCTGCCACTGCCCCTCAGGTGTGCTAAGAGGCTGTCAGGTCCTGTTCTCCTTTCTGTTCCCTCTCTGAGCATGCATCGGAGCCACAATGCAAAGCTCCCTACCATGCCAGCTCTGTCCTTCCCAATGCTAACTACTGCAACGTGACCCCACCAGCACAGGGCTCCTGCCTTCAGAGACAGGCTGGCAGCCAGCCTCCCTGGTCTGCAGGGTTGAAACATAGTCAAGAAATAGGCATGGTAAAAAACAGGACATTTGTTCAAAATATTGAAACATGAGGCAGGGATATAAAAACAGGGATACGACGATTCAAAAAAGGTCACAGTGGCATTTCAGCTGTGCAGTAGCTTCAGAGTCAAGTGAGCGAATGACATGCATAACGTTTGCTATGAGATTACCTGAAGCCTGACCAAGTGAGCCCTGCCGCGACTTTATCGGGCACCTGACCCTACCACTCCCAAGGAAGGAACGTCAGACACGTCTCTGCAAAGACAGAGAAAAGACAAGGGCTGCTTCAGTAAGGGAGCTGCTCTGAGAAAACAGAAGGTCACTTAACTATGACAAAATGGTTCCAATTAGTCATCTGCACTGAAATGGGCCTAGAAAACAAACTGAAGACGCTGTTGACATTGTGCCTCATAGATGAGTAACCTTTTAGTCTGACCTATAACATTAATGTGAATAGATGCAATTGTGAGACAAGACCCAAAAGGAGCAAGTGGCAGCTCCACCACTGGCCTTAGCATTTCCATGGTAACAGTGACCTACGTTTTTATTCACTTTACAAGCAAACAACATATTCCACCGCAAGTTTTATGACACACCCACACCATACCTGTGCTGGCTGAATGTGGAAGCAGCCTGAAACCCTCAGAGATGAGATTTCACATCCCTGCTCTTCCCTGAACTCAAGCTGCCTACAAACCCCTCTGGAGCATGGGCTCTTTCTAGAAAGTCCACCTCCATTGCTCAAGGCCAGCCACACCACATCAGCACAGGATACACTGAGAGAGCTGGACCAGATGTGTTGCTGGGGTCCATCCTGGGGACAGAGAAACATCGTCTAGAGAAAAAGGCAGACTAGGTGCTTACCCTGAATCAGGCTCCACTGGCAGCTCCACAGTCTGAACATCAGCAAATTGGAGGTCCCTCTTAAAGCATTGTATAGCTGCAGCCTTACTTCATGCCTTCATTAAAAACACAGTTCACAGGTCACTTGCTTGGACTGAAGCACCTGCAAAGCCTCACATTGGGAGTTTCTCAAGCCCTATGTCAGTTCCTGGCAGCATCAGGAATCTCCTCTGTTGCATGGCTGCTGCCTCCAAACACACTTGCACCCCCGCTTCTGAAGCAGCAGAAGTCCAGGGTGCAAACACAAGCGGTTGCTTCAGTGCAGTCTCTGCACATGGCACAGTAGCCTCAGCAAAGGCGTTTTGCTCCTGCCACCCACTACCCATTGCTGTTTGACTTGGAGAAGCTCACAGGTGCTCTCTTGTCCTTATGCACTCAGTGTTTTCACTGATGGCTGAAACGTCATGCAAAAACAAAGGAAAGAAGCGAAGACGACTTCTTTTGAGCTTAAAAAGAAGCTTCTTCCACTTTCAGGTAACTATCCCCTTTAGTTTGTACTGATGCAAACCAGTCAGAGTAGCCATGCTGTTTCTGCAATAACCACAGTGAATTTGGGTCAAGACCAGCTAGGCAGCTCTGGCCCAAGGCCCACCAACTCTGCAGTACCAAGCACACTTTATACTGGCTGGGATATTTCCCTCTCTCTTCCTCCCAGAGCTTTTCATGTGCAGCTTGCCCAGAGCAGCCTGCCTGCAGCAGGCAGACCAGTGCTACATCCTACAGGGCTCCAGCAGCAGCAGTAGCTGCCCTCCAAATAATCCAGCTGAGCAAAACAGAAACTGCCTGATAAATAAGTATCAGGAAAAAAAACAGCATAACCCCCTTCCTTTCCTCAGTAAAGGATCTTTGTGTTTGAATCCCATTCTCACCAGGATGCACCACTGCTCCCCCAGAGAAGAAGTTTCTCAAATGCTCCACTTGCTGTCATTTTTAATTTCACTGTCCCATGCCCTCGGTATCTTTTTCCTCTCACAGTTCCAGTACATGGAGATAAAGAAATCTAAAGCAGTATCTCAGTGTAGGGCCTCTGACATCTAAGCTGGGAGAAAGGGACTCTGGGAACGTCCAAAACTTTATTCCACAAACACTGGTGAGACTCTGAGTGATTATTTCTTCCACATTTTGCTCTCTGCAGCATTTTTACACTTCCCTTTCACAACATTTCAGTCCTTTTCCCCATCTTTCTTCTAGGTCCGTCTCAAGTGACACCCACTCCTACACTAAAAGCAGGCCACAGACAAGACAGAGAATCTTTGGAAGGTACCAGAAAGCTACAAGAGTCAGCAAGGACTCTGGCAACAGCCTTGTAGTCAGAATGAATGAACCTGGGAGAGTGCTTTTCTTGGGAACCTTCCCAGACCTTCAGCCTGCATGAATATGCCAGCAATGAACACAGACAGGAAGAAAGCAGGAGATGCATTACCACCTCAGCACCAGCTCCCTTAACAGATCCACATCCTACCAGCTGCAGCAGAGTCCAACCCTCCCTTTTTTCTAACGCCTCAGAGTATCTTAAAGATCAGGAGAAAAGAAATATCTAAGTGATTCCAAGGGGACAATCCCTTCATCTCCTGCCAAAAACTTATACCCCGTCACCAGGCAGCTTCCCTGTTCCAAAGGGAAACAAAGAGAAGAAAAATCTGTATTGCCATCATCCCTGCTGTAACCTCACAGCACATGGTCAGAGCACTCTGAGTCAAGCAACAGAGGAGAGGTAAACATACCTCCTAAGTCACCTGGAAAAACCTCCTCCAGAATAAGATATCGAAGAGTTGCATAGGGATAGTCACACAGTATTTGAGCCATGAAATTCTCAGGCCTCACATCAGGAAGAATCAAAGGTGCAACCAACAACAAATACCTTCTCTCACCTTCTTCTCACTATGTATACACTCTGCAGTACTCTGCAATCCATTTTACCTCCTGCTAATGTTCAATTCCATACCCGCTGCCCAAGTGAAGGAAACAGACCATGGACAGACTGCAATTTTACTGAAAACAGAAGGTAAACAAAGCCTTGCAAATAACTCAACCCTCATTAAAATGGTTGGACATGGCAGCAGGCCCATCCTGATGAGATAAAATCCCTCTGTAGCTCTTCATTACCACTCTCCAATTTCTTAAAGCCATTCTGCCACACATATACACACAAGCTCTCCAGAGGAGCCACCAGAAATAGATTCTAGTGTGTGAAAGTTACCACCAAAGAATAAGCTCTTTGATCAGTTGTGGAATGTGAAATAAGAGGTGGGATGCAAAAGCCGTTATACCACCTCCTTTCCTTGGAGTCAAGGGACTCTTAAAGACTAAAAAAAGTCAAACCAAAATCAAAAGTCAAATGATCTTCAGAGAACAAGTGCAGCAGAAAAAGAGTAAGTCGGGGCAGTCTCTGCACACTTGGCATCTCCGTCCAGATAGTGGGTCTCCTGTGTCTGCCTGGGGAGTTACAGAACTCCACCCTTCTGCTGAGGAGTTGAATTAGCAGGTAAAGCAGCAAAAGAACTGGCATCCCCAAGATTCACACCCACCTCATTTTCTGCATGAGGATTGTCCTCTGCAGGGAGAGAGGAGAGTTCTAGCTCCTGGATATGCAGAAGAGGAAGATCCTCCCCTTCCC
Organism: Chelictinia riocourii; assembly: GCA_026930925.1. Lineage (NCBI taxonomy): Eukaryota > Metazoa > Chordata > Aves > Accipitriformes > Accipitridae > Chelictinia > Chelictinia riocourii. The sequence continues at coordinate 10,436,019 of JANZLP010000044.1, read as the reverse complement.
TCCACCATTTAGACCTCCACTGCCCTACTGATGGCTCTGCCACCTTCCTGCTCCTCAAAGACAACTACCTTTTCCCCTCACTGCATTTATTAATGACTTTAAACCTTTCTTAAATCTTTTTTTTTTCTGGACTATAAACTACTGAAGTCAAGGCCTGCCTCCTTCCATTCACATTTGGGTTAGAGTCTTAACTCCAGCTGCAGTCTGCTGGCAGTGCAGGGAGCATCCACATATACAGTCAGTGTTATTACAGTGGAAAGCAGGCCTATCCCACCACGTAAAGACACTCACATGAAAGCCCAGAGTACTATGAACAGAGACATATAGGCACCAAGGACTCAACTCTTCAGTGTGCTGAGCTTTCTGGACCTTGGCTACCAACACATGTAAGTTGGAATTTAACTACAGGATGCTGGTGGGCTTGTACCTTAACACTGCCTCTCCTTGCTCTCTTCAGCCAAGCTGATGAGTTGGAGCAGATTCAGGTACTTCTATATATGCTACATCTTCAACTTATGTAGAAAAGGCCCATCCTTTGTTTTGCTGGATCACTGCATGAAAGTTAATCATACCGCTTACGCGCTCTGCTGAGCCAAAGGTGAAGCATTCAGAAAATTGCAAAAGCGATACTGAGATATACAGAATTTCTGCAGGAAGGAAAGACTTGACTTCTGTGTTACTGGACTACTGGGACAAACCAAAGGGAGCCAAATTTTCTACTCTCAACATTTTTATAGCACAGCAACCTTCCTACCGTGGTTATTTATAAAGAAATGATACATACTGTGTTAAATTATACACTGCAGAATTTCAAAAGATGACTTAAAAAATGATGATTTTTTTTCCCCCTCTTCTATGAACAGGTCATTTCTAGGGAACTTTCTTTATTTCCAAGTCAATACTTAAGAAACCCATAAGGATTGTGCACATCTCGCTGCTTGATTCTTATCTGCGGCAATTAAATTCACTTAGATTTAAATACGATCTCAAGCCTGATACACCAAGGGGACAATGGGTATGAGAAGGCTTCCCTGGAGAGCTTACAGATACGTTACAAGCACAGAGAGGGCTTAAGGGCTGGTCTGGGGAGCCTGACAGCAGGGCATTATCCAGGAGTCACATCAGCTCCATTTCCACATTGCCATCTACAGTCAGAAAGGAACAAGCAACTAAGAACACCCATAAGGCTGAGTAAAACAACAGCTTTGTAAGTGCGCCTCAGAGAGGCTCCTACTCCTTGGCTTTGACCAGGGTTCCCCAGGTCTCAGGCACCTGAACGGATCTGCCGTTTCCCCTCATTACCATCAGAGGTTCTCTAACTGGCCTGAATGTGACCCCACAGGTACTATGAGGGCACTACAAAGTGAGCAGGAGACAACACTTCTCCCTTTTGGAAACTGGGGTGGGGGACTGGAGAAAAGGACCAGCAAAGACTCCAGCTGACAGAAGCAGCTGCAAAAATGGCTTTTGCCATTCTAGGTGTCCTCAGACCTGCCCAACCTGTCTCTGCACCATCTGTCCAACCTTCTCCTTCCCTCTGCCTCACAGATGCTTCATCTCAGCTGCATTAAACCCCAGCCTTTTCCTACCCTTCCCTTCCTACCACCAAGCATTGTAAGCAATGTGTCACTGGAGTTTCTCATGCCTGGAAAAAAAAAAAAAAAAAAATCAAAGAAAACTGCAGTACATTGTTTTAAAGCCTTCCCATTCACAAAGTTAGCACAATTCAGCCAAGGACAACTTGAAGGTCATTAGAACAGATCCAAGAAAAAAAGGCAAGGACTCATTCGGCTGGCTGTGAAAGACTAGTGTGACTGGGCTTGCTCTTTTAGCAAGAGGCATTCCCTGCCCATAGAGGTTTAAACACACACACAATTTACATAAAATTATAACATCACTCTACATTACGTTCTACTAGCTTGCACATGCTGGTGTCCTCAACTAGACAGGGCAAATCTCATTTTAACCCCTGTTGAAGCAAACCCTGGGAATAAATCCAGATGTTACCTTTGCCAGCAAAGACAGATTGCTGCATATAGACTAAGCACGTCAGTTAACACCCTATAATTCAGCCTTTTTTATTCCCCAATGAAAGCAAGACTTAGGATTGACAAACCAGTGCAGAAGCCTTGTGGGGTGCAGTCTTTCACTTCCCAGTTGAAACATCTTCCAAGGACATCAGCTCTAGGGGTGAAATTATGACAGGGCACTTGTCCACTAAAACTGAACTTGTTCCCACAGCCCACCCAACCCTCGAGTCACCAAACTGCCTTTTCTCCTCAAGGGCTTCACACATCTAGAGGGTGACTCCTCCTGCCTCTCTGCTGCAGAGATCTCACACTAACCCTTTATGATAAATACACTTTCATTTGAAGGCCTATTAATAAATAGGTGTATGCACATACGGATATAAACAAGGCATGTCAATTCTCTTACCTGAGCCGTTTCTGCCTTCAGGATGGTTTTGTGAAAGATATTCTCCAAAAGCCCTTGCCGCTCTGCATATCCAAGCATCACAGAAGGCAGCAAAGGAGAGAAAGAAAGAGATGGGCAATGGTTAAAGGCCAAGAAAAGAAGGAACAGTTCAATATCAATATACTGCTGTTTTCCTGCAGCTGCCTTTCCCTCAACTTCAGGTGACACCAATTTAATCATGCTGCGATAGCAATGGGCTCTTCGTGGTTAACACACCTCAGTTTTCCCCTGGCCAAAGGGGAAAACAGAGTTGAACTACAAGCCCAGGACTGTCTTAGTCTTTAGCTTCTCTGTTAAAACAAACAAAAAAAAAAAATTGAAATGCACCTGCATTAAACTTGGCCTTGTTTCTGTGATGCAAATAGGAACTGGACCACTGTCTCTAACCGCCCTAAGTTAAACCCCTTCTGGCAGCCCAGGGAAGAAGATATCTCCAGCCCCATTCCAACCATCACTGCAGCTTTCTACTCTGGTTCTAAATACTCCTATCTGTGAGCTCTCACAGCGTAGACGTTAATGCCAATATCCATTTTACCTACCTTAACCCTAAGTTCTCAAGCACCAGCTATGTCAGTATTTGGATTACTAGACAACCTTATTTGAGACCCCCATAACACCCCACAAAAGCAGTTCCTGGTTCTCTGATGGATTCAGGTCCCATGGATGACTGAGATTTTACTGAAATATATTAAGAATCAACCAGGCAGGGTGAGCTCAACCCTTATCACACATCAAGGCCCACATAAGAGAGCAAACCTATGAATATTCCAACCAGTGAAAAGCTTTCTGCTTGCAACCCACACAGGAAAGGAATCCTTGGTCAAGACATGCATTCCCTGGTTTATGGTAAATACAGTCTCCTGTCTCCTATTGCCAGGACATTTGTTACATCCTGCTGCTGTGCTTGTTCTCCTGTACCCAGCAGACCTGTGACTCAAGAGAGCTAATACCAGTTTTCACCCAGCCATCCAATTTCCCCAGGTTTGTAGAACAATCTTTTCAAGGTCTGCAGCATCACAATCAGGCTGATATTTGCCAGTGGACAGTCCAGGGTGGAGGCTCGCAGAACAGTGAGACAAAACAGCCACTTGCCTCCCTGGCAAGCCAAGCCAACAAAACCCAGCAGCAAAGCACTCTCAGCCTGCAAGCACACCAGCAAGTCTTGGGGGAGGACACAAAGACTTGCTGCAACAGGGAAGACTCTCCATACCAAGGCATCATGTCCACTGTCCTCCTTCAGAGGTGCTCAACCTCAGAACATCCCTCTCCAGCTCAAGCTGCCACAAAAGGCTACACTCATAACAGGCATTAAAAATCTAAGTGGAAAATGGCTGTGACCTCCAACAGAACCTTCTGCTTTGCTATCCCATGCAGCAGCATATCCCAACTTGTGTAGCCAGGGTTTTCCCCCACTACTTTTACACACCTCCTCCCAAAGGGGAAAAGATTAACAAAGCTACAATGTACCTCCCAGAGCACTAGAGCTGGAAGGAGTGAGAAGTCCATTTGTCAACCACAGCCAGCAACAGGGGATCGATATGCATGATGAAGAAAGAGTAATTTAATCTCCCTGGGACTAAATTTCAGCACAGCAAAATGCAAAATGCTTTGGAGCAGCACAGCTGGAGCTGTGCAAGAACCAAGGTTTAACCTTCTGCGTCATTCATACAGTGCTGAGGTTTCTTCTGTTTCCAGATTTGCCTGTCTAGTACCAGACTGTACCTTTAGACACTAGCCTGGGGTGGCAGTTGCCAAAACTCAATGCCTAAGCACCCCCAGAGATGGTCAGGCAGAGCCTCTGTCATATGTACAATTAGCATGCGATCCCCACGACAAAGAACAAAGGGATGACCATGATGATTCACCCATACAGGAGAACAAGTGCCTCATGAATGTTCCTTGCACCCACTACTTTTCTGTCTGAGCAAAAAGCAGGACTTGGTCCTGGGACAACACACAAATATAAAAAGTTTGGAACTGGAATGTGGCAACTTCAGGGAAGTGGTTGAGTCACCATCCCTGGAGGTATTTAAAAGACGTGTAAAAATGGCACTTAGGGACATGGTTTAGTGGTAGACTTGGCAGTATTAGGTTTATAGTTGGACTCGATGACGTTAAGGGTCTCTTCCAACCTAAATGACTCTATGATTCCAACATCAGGGTATGCAGCTGCAAGAGCACTCCCGAGCTACTCCTGCACTCCATCTTAGAGGTGGTTAAGGCACAGCCAAAGCCACAACTGATCTCACATAGCACTGGCGACAGCCCTGCTTTGAGCAGATGGCTGGGCTCAAGACTTCAAGATCTCTTCCACCAAGACTTCTGGGACTCCAAGGCTTCCCATGAAAATGCCTGTCTTTGCAAGGAATCATCAACACCATTCACAAACAGGGCACTTACACCCTTGCCAAAGACTTCAAAGCTTCTCTTGTGCATCAGCAGTCATTCCATGCAGAAAAAAAATAACTCAAGCAAGTTCTCAGGTAAATTATCAGTGAGAGAACATGGTGATTTACACAAAAAAATGCTGAAATATGATGATAAAATTTAGTCTGTAACTAGTTCAAAAGCTCCAAGAGCACGTTAGTTCATCTACCATTCTCTCCATTCATCTCTCTCCCAATGCCTGAAGCTGATCTGTCTGCCTTAAAATCTAAACCAATGCTTCACCCTTAGCTTGCAAACCACAGCCTCAGAAAATCAGTACCAAGCACTTCCTAAGACCCAGACTGCAAATGGCTAATATGGAGCCAGAGAGAAGCACTGCCACCCACCATCCCACCTTCTTCCATGGTGAAAATACTGTCACTCAGAATAAGAGCCAGAGTTTAAAGGTGCTACAGTGTCTCTAAGCTCACTCTCCTGTTTCCCCAACCAAATGAAGTAGGAGGGTAAAATCCCAAGTGCCAGAGCTCCCAGAGAACAGGAGGTACTCAGACCTCTCCTTGCAGGTCAGAAGCATAGTTGAGGAGCACAAAGCTACTCAAAAATGTTGCTGACCAGCCCAGGCTGAACCTGCAGTTCTGTCACTACCATTCCACTTCCACTGCTCTCAGATGCTGCAGGCCAACCTAAGAGCAAACGAATGTGGATGCTTGATCACAGTTGTCTAGAGGCAGCTAATAAGGCAATGATGCCTGCACAGCACAATGTGCGACGGGGGTTTTCCAGCCAATTACACTGCAAACTTCAGACTAATTTTTTTGCCTATTATCTCAGTGGTTCCCTTCTACATTCCTGCTTCCCAAGTGCCATCGGTTTCTCTTTGGCTGTGCCTCAGCTGATCTCCCACAGATGTCTGCAAGTGCCCTTTGCCAAGGGGACTCTGCTGGCCACGCTAGTTCCTTATGCCTAGTCTCCCCTTGCCAAGCCTTTTGTGTTCCTTCTCTGCCCTCACTGTGCTCACAGTCACCCCAGTTTACCAGCATCTGCCTGTATCGTTAATGTGCCATTTACCCCCTCTTCTTAGCTACCTGCTGACTTTATAAAAAAAAAAAGTCAGAGCAAAATTCAAACATGGCAGCTGCTTTATTCATCCCATTATTTCTTTTATCAATGCACTGCATTAATACAAGTCACACAATCATACTTTTCTCTTAGCTCAGTTTCACCTCCACTATTACAGCCAATGTAGTTCAAGTCCCATGAAGCTGCCCGATGGCATTGGACAGAAAACCCTTCAACTGGGCTCAGAGTAGAGACACCCCAGGATAATTTAA